>MU158836.1:10063-93657 GCA_015888305.1 Antheraea pernyi | reverse complement strand
GCACTCTTTCCTGCCCGAATGCGTTTTCACACGGGAAAGAGCTTAAAGGTAATTAATAGTAATTATAGTAGTATACGCTCTTTAGCAAAAAAAAAAACACATCAATATTGAAATCCAAGGAAAATAACGTTTTTTTTTTATAGTAGCACGGCAATATTACTGCACTATGCCTGGTGGTAAGGTACGATTGACACCCCTTACACCCCAGACGACGACACGACGTCGAAAATGGACCTGAATCGGCCACACTTTGCGAAGGGACAACAGCCATATTAGGCATTGGACTGGAATCCCCAAGGCAGGCGGAAACGTGGTCGTCCTAGACAAACCTGGCGAAGATCTGTGCTTGCAGAGTGTGCGAAAATTGGGCTTGCTTGGAGTGAGGTGAAGCGTGAAGCCATCGACAGATCGAGATGGAGAAGCATTGTGTCTGCCCTCTGCCCCGACAGTTTGGAGGCATAGAATCCCAAGAGAGAGAGAGAGACACCCCAGAATATCGAATATCGAAATTATGTTCGAATATCGGTCATAAATGGATGAATAACTGGCACGTGTAAAAGGCTTAAATACTTCACACGAAGCGAGTCGATCGACACGGTAATATTTCAACAAGTGTTCAAGTCCCAAACGAATATTTAGTTAAGTGGTAATTTACAAAATTATATTTTAATAGGTAATTACAAAGCATCGATATGCAACGTGAGACTGATTATATTCAAGGATATATTTTGTAATATTATTTATCATCATTAAATACGATGACTCGCAGTGGTTCCATATATTTATATTGGAGTAATTAAACCACTTTTTGTTTCACTCCTCCTTTAACGCTTCTTCTTTACGTGACGATTTCTATGTGCTAAGTCCAACCACAAGTCGCTTTATGGAATTATGTTCAAGAAAGAAACATGTAAAATCAATTTGAGTTTCAGCGAATATCATCATCATCATCATCATATATATTAATACGTAAAGCCCAAACTATGTACTCCTTTTTAACGGAATTGCGCGAACGGATGAACGTGAAATTTGGCATAGTTAAAGTTTATATGGAGGAGAAGGGCAGAAAGTTATTTATTTTATATAAAATGCATTAGAAGTTCATTAAATTAATTAAAATATGCATTACTCATACTACTGCTTCAATTTTACACAACATATACACACATGTATAGGAAATGAATTTAGGAGGACTGTATCCACCACTCACCCGCACTAGGAGATCCTCTTCTTCGGGGTACCCCGGCTTGGTTCGTGGCTTAGATCGCTGGTTTGTTAATAAAGGACACAAAGTTTACACTGGCACTTAATTTCTTTTAATAGTTTGTTTGTTAGATATTTGTACCGGTTTTGCAATGTTTATTAGCGCAGATAACTCAGAGCGGTTTTGTATGTTGCTAGATTCAAAGGTAAACTGTTTTGCCTTAGAGGGCAGCACTTGCGAACGTTTTTAAAGGTGCGTTCACGAAAAGTAGTGGACAGATACATTCCTTTTAAACGATAAAGTAATATGAAAAATAAAAGATTTGTGCTAACATATAAATTACTACAGATAACAAAAGTACGGAACATGCCGCCGACCTTAAAATAGCTTATTTTAAAAGTAACAATATAAACAAACTTAACATAGGGTTACGATATGTTATACTACGCTATTTAATAAATAGGTAGAGGACAGACCTTTACTACAGGTCTTTTGGTAAGGGTGTTACCAATGCGTACAGTTACAACGCGAACAATACCGTCCGTACCCGGATGAAGCTTATGCACACGAGCCAGGCGCCATTGCAGCGAAGGGAGGTTGTTGTCGATTACCACAACTATAGTACCCTCAACGAGGGGTGTGTTCGTATTATCGCGGAACCATTTACTTCTTTGTTGAAGTTGATGTAGATATTCAACACTCCAGCGTTTCCAAAAATGTTGTACGGCTTGTTGAATTATTTGCCATCGAACGAGGCGACTGGGATTGTCAGTTGATAAGTCGACTTCAGGTAAGGAAGTTAATGGTTCCCCAATTAGAAAATGTCCTGGAGTGAGAGGTAATGGATCCGTGGGATCGTTACTCTGTATGCAAAGAGGTCTCGAGTTAAGTATGGCTTCAATTTGACATAGAAGTGTATTAAATTCATCGTGATTTAAGGTAAGTTGCCCTATGACGCGGTAAAGATGAGTTTTCATGCTTTTGACCGCAGCCTCGAATATACCACCGAAATGACTTGCATACGGTGGGTTAAAATGCCAATGTATAGATAGAGAGATTAATTTTTCATATATATGTGCTTGCGTTTCTTCATTTTGTAAAAAGTTATGCAAATCTTTCAAGTAACGATCGCAGCCTACAAAATTTCGACCGCAATCTGAATAGACGTCGGTGCAAAGTCCGCGTCGGGAAATAAAGCGTCGTAAAGCGTTAATAAATGACTCTGTGGATAAATCTGGTACTAATTCTAAATGCACTGCCTTCGTTGACATGCATACAAAGACGCATACATAACATTTGTATTTATTCGCGTTGCGATATTTACTTGATTTTAGAAAGAAATGTCCTGCGAAATCTACACCTACATGTAGGAATGGCCTGAGAGCTCGCACTCTTGCGGCGGGAAGTGGAGCCATAGGTGGCTGCGGAGCAAATGGCCGAGTGCGAAAACAACGAATGCAGCGGCGCGTGTACATTCGGACCGCATCGCGGCCAGATATTATCCAGTAGTTTTGAGATAAAAGAAATTGCAATGTCTGCGGACCTACGTGCAGATATAATCTATGATAATAGTCTATAAGTAACGTCGTGAAGAAATGTTTTTTAGGTAGAATGATCTGATGCTTGGCCTCGTAAGAAATTTGAGCATGTTGAATCCTACCGCCGACCCTGATAAGTCCGGCTTCATCAAGAAAGGGTTTCAGCTTTTGGAGTTTGTTTGAGCAGAAATCGTTATCCTTCAAACGGGAAATGTCGTCCGCAAACTGATTTTGCTGCACGAGGCTGATAACTCGATTTAAAACGAATTTTGTTTCAGGGACGGTGATGCAAGAAGAAGAATAAGATTTTATCTTACAGCATCTATGGTAGAATCGAAAGATTATGGAAACAACGCGTAGTAATTTTGGTAATGATGAAAATCGCTCTAAAAATTGTAAGTCAGGTATGACTTGTTTTGATATAAAAACGTATTTCCGTCTGTACCGGGCTATTAATAGGTACAATGAGACCTCCTCTGTTTGTGACAGAAAAAGATCTGGCCGTCTACGTAGTGTTCGTACGAAAAAAGTGGTTAAAGCAGTAAGAGAAAGAATTCGAAAAAATCCTGTCCGAAAGCAAAAGATTTTATCTCGTGAGATGAAAATAGCACCTAGAACCATGTCGGGTATTTTAAAAGATGACTTAGGACTTGCAGCCTATGACATACTGGTCATTTCTTAACTGATAATTTAAAAAAGAATAGCGTGGTTAAATCGAAACAACTACTGAAGCGGTACACAAAGGGAGGTCAAAGAAAATTGTTGTTTACGGATGAGATTTTTTTTACAATTGAGCAACATTTTAACAAACAAAATGACCGTATTTATGCTCAAAGCTCTAAGGAAGTTTCCCAATTAGTTGACAGAGTGCAACGTGGGCACTATCCGACTTCAGTGATGGTTTGGTGGGGTATTAGCCATGAAGGAGTGACTGAGCCATACTTTTGTGAGAAAGGTATTGTATAGGAAATGAATTTAGGAGGACTGTATCCACCACTCACCCGCACTAGGAGATCCTCTTCTTCGGGGTACCCCGGCTTGGTTCGTGGCTTAGATCGCTGGTTTGTTAATAAAGGACACAAAGTTTACACTGGCACTTAATTTCTTTTAATAGTTTGTTTGTTAGATATTTGTACCGGTTTTGCAATGTTTATTAGCGCAGATAACTCAGAGCGGTTTTGTATGTTGCTAGATTCAAAGGTAAACTGTTTTGCCTTAGAGGGCAGCACTTGCGAACGTTTTTAAAGGTGCGTTCACGAAAAGTAGTGGACAGATACATTCCTTTTAAACGATAAAGTAATATGAAAAATAAAAGATTTGTGCTAACATATAAATTACTACAGATAACAAAAGTACGGAACAACACATGTAAATAAAAAATACATTTTGACATCTGTCTATAAAGGACTTCAAAAATGGTTGTCAAGGAGGTTGCTATGCTCGACTGTATGTATTATTTTACTCTTACGTTCCAATTACCCTTTTTCATTCTACATTCTACAACGATATTATATCATACAACTATTTTTATAATAACTGATTATAGAAGTAAGTTGACAAAAGAACCCTAAAAAAAGTTCAAACTTTAAAAAATCAATGAACTATGGTCGAATGTCGACCACTGGGCGCCCACTAGTATGTAGCTAATCTATACTAATATTATAAAGAGGCTTTGTTTGTTTGGTTGAACGTGCTAATCTTAGGAACTATTGGTCCGATTTGAAAAATTATTTCAGTGTTAGATAGCTCATTCATCGAGGGAGGCTATAGGCTATACGTCGCTATATAACAATAGCAGCGGAGCACCAATGTGAAATGTTTCAAAATCGAGTTATATTTTCCTTTTGAGAGCTTCCGCTGCGTGTTAGCGTAGCCCAAAGTAACTATTCCACGCGAACGAAGCCGCCGGGAAAAGCTAGTAATATACAGTTATGCAAACTGACAGGTAATTGATAATTTCGCAGGTACAGCCTTGAGGTACAGAGGTACCAATGTTAGTGTAAATGTGAGAGGCAGGAGGTAATGAGTTGCGGACTGGTTTATGCATTTATTCACTGTTTTTACTACGTTCACAACAGGTTTTCGTATATCCGCCTGCTCTTCAATTACGCCTAATTATTTTAGTAAATGTAATTAAATAAATATAAAACTTGTGGCATCAGTGTTGTTTGTTATAGCCAATTTAACAGTGTTGTACTAGATACTGGTATTCGACTGAGTTTCTGTATGAAGAAGCTTCTTTTTTTTTAACGTAGGGAAATCCCTTATGATACGCCACCCTCCCGGGGGTGAGGGTTGGTTATGTCCGACTCGCACGGACTAAGCCCCCACTGTGTACCGACAGACCGTGATTGTTGGGGCGGCAAGGGATTGTACAGTACTACTCAAACTCCCAACGGTCCGCCAGGCGGAAGGTACCTATAGAGAGGCAGACTGGGACACAGTCCTGATTCATTATGAAGCTCCGTCTATGATCTGTGCCGTCTATCGCTGAATATTACGATTCTCTGCAAAACTTATTTATATGCGCTGGATTCTAAGAGTTTTATCTCCACAAAGGAGAACTTATTGAACCTATATTATTTCACGTGCTGAATATTCAAAATCTAAAATATTTTATTCAGTTTAGGCCTTGAGGAGGTTTATGCCAAAACCACCACCGCAGGAGAAAACCACCCAATTATCGAAGATATCTGACAAAAACTAGACCTCATCATTGATATATAAAAACCCAAGATGCACAGTCTCGAATAAAAGTAACGCTCAAAACCGTTCCCAAAAGCTCACCGATATACCTAAGTAGTTATAGTTATACTATAAACGTATGTTTTTGCAAATTGAACCTTACGTGAATTATATAAAGTTGTTTTTACAAAGCAGTGTACAAAAATTACAAAGACGCGAGTGACGAGAGAATATTTGAAATGAGCTCAGAATTCTCAATTGTGCAATCATTTTATGCGGACGGGTATGAGACGTTGACTGTGTATTTTGGGCTTTTATATATCAATGGGTCTGTTTTATTTTTTCATCATACATATTTATCTTTATATATAAATTACTTCTGTACGTGTGTATGTCACTGAACTCCTCCTTAACGGCTGGACCGATTTTTATGAAACTTTTTGTACTTTTTTTTTTATAATAGCAAGGCAAAATGACTTCCCTATGCCTGATGGTAAGCACAGTACAATGCAAAAACCATGGCAACCACCGAGAGAGAAATTATCTATCGCCGGTCGCCGCTGTCATGCCGGCTTGCGAAAAGCTGGATATGTACAGGCTGATCCCGAAACGCGACCCCCAGAAGCGAATCACTATGACGGGCTTTTTCGCCATATACATGGTGGTTGCGACCCAGTTAGGCTGTAAAGCCCTACCACCTCGCTTTCGCCATTGCCTCGTTCGTTATTCAGCAGGGTGCACCACGTGCTGGTGAGGTTGGCTTGGGTGTCTCAAGTCTTATGATGTTATTCGACACCCCTTACAACCCAAACGTGTTCCAGCGGATTCGAAAATTGTCTAGATTCATAATTGGACCCTGTAGGTGGCGCTGCAGTTGACTTTAAAGAGTTTTTTTTTTCAAGGCAGGACGATGTCCGCCCGTCCCGCTAGTATAAGAATAAATTTCTTCTGTACGTGTGTATGTCACTGTACTCCTCCTAAACGGCTGGACCGGTTTTGGTGAAATTTTGTGTGCTTTTTCCAGTGGATCCGAGAATGGTTTAGATTCACAATTGGATTTTTTTATTATCAAGGCAGGACAACGTCTTCCCGGCCCGCTAGTGTTTATATAAGAAAACATGATAGTTATATTCGTTTTTGGCGGATGCCCAGAGAGAGTTATTACTTCTACACATTACTATAATTTCACACTATCCATCCCATAACTTTTAGACAGCAAATCCCGTTTGACACGGTGCTCAAACTTAATTACTAACAACTGTGTTTTAGAAGTTTGTTGTTTGTTGACACTATTGTTATCTAAAATACTGTTACTGAGAATGCAACATGAGTTGACCAGTTTAACAATGTTTCCAGTATTGATGTAGCGTCAATTGATGTACATTCCCTAGCCATATTATTAGACGCACCATACGATCTTATATAAAACGTTAATTATCAGGTGATACTGTACAGATGTATTGTTTTTATGAGATACAATGTATATTTACTATATTATTAATAACGTAAGTATCTGTAAAACTAATAAAACATCGTTATTATAGAAAAAATATGTATTTATTAACTCTCGAACAAAAATGAAGAAAATGTAATGAAAACTTAATATTTTGTTGAGAGCTATGAGAGCTTTAATTCTGCGCGGCATGCCATCAATGCAAAACTGTACTGTGTTCTGCATTTGAGGATGATGATTCCAAACATGAATAATATTTTCTAGGAGCTGAGTTTTGTTTGTAATCACCACTTTAGTCACTTCTCATTTCATGGATAAATTCATTCAAATTTCAATTCGATTCAATTTCAATTCAAATTTATCTCTTGAATAAAAGTTCATTAAGTAAATACTAATCAACGTTTAAATATAACACAACTGTTTATAAACTTCGTCAAAAACGATTATTTTGTAAAAAAAAAACAACGGTGCGTCTAATAATGTGGCCAGGGACTGTAGGTTCGATTCCTTGCAAATGGGTCGGAGCATTAGTTGAAGGAAAACATCGCGAGAAAAACTGTAGTATGATATAGTATGGTTAATTCTTGACCCGCCTGGCTATCACTCTTATGTTTTCTCAAAATCTGTCACCAAACAGCTATGAAAGCCAGTCCCTCTTTTTTTTTTAACGTGGGGAAATCCCTTATGGATACGCCACCCTCCCGGGGGAGAGGGTGGGTTATGTCCGACTCGCACGGACTAAAACCCCACCGTGTACCGACAGACCGTTTTGTGGGGGAATCAGGGATCGTTCAAGCTAATCAACCTTGTAGAGCCGCCCCCACGGTCCGCCCGGCGGAAGGTGACCGCCGGGCTCCTACCTATAGAGGGACACAGACCGGGTACACACCGGCTGCCCCCCCTCGTCCGCCGGACCTGTGCAATGAGGAGATGGGCCCCCCGACCCATCCCCTCAGGTCCGGCTACGGTGGCAGGAGGAGCTGGGCGAAGCGCCTTCTCCTTCTGCCTGTCCTCCTTTGGCGGAGACGGCCACTTTGAGGGTCTGCCTCGCAGGCCCTCTCCGCCTCCTACTTCTGCGAGATGACCTCCTCGCAGAAGGAGGCCATCGCTCGCCAAGCCTGTTCGCTGCCAAGCATGGCCAAGACCACGCTCACTCAGACGCGCACTCAGACAGAGTGTGCTGCACGGTATGTTCGGCTGCGCCGCACTCGTGGCAGGCGGCGGTCGGCTCCCTGCGTGCGATCCGGTGTAGGTACCACCCGAAACAACCGTGTCCGGTGAGTACCTGCACCAGTCGGAACGTCAGGGAGCCCCACTCCCTCTCTTTCCACTCCCGCAGGACCGGGCGGACGGCGTCCACAGTGAACCGCCCGAACCGCTCGTCCGCTATAGGTCCTGCTGCCACCTAAGCCAGTCCCTCTACGTTAAGCGTGTCTAACATCTCGAACCACATCGTCATATATCTCTTTATATAGTTATATCTCTTTTGTATGACCATCCGTGACGTGTTACGTGTGTCTGTGTTATTTGTTTGTTCGTTTCAAATTTTGTATTTACATTAACGTCCGTTTATCATCATATATAGGCTCCCATCGAAAATCAACGCTGCAGTACTACTTACAGTATTGCAGTTTTTTGCTGAATGGGTTCGCCAATTCTTGGACATCTATTTTTCATTTTTAAAATGTTTTTTTTTCTGTTTAATTAGTTTGCGTAATTTAATTTAATTGTATGGTTGTTCCAACAATAAAGTATTTCTTTCTTTCTTTCATATAATATCAGATGAGATCGTTGTTAGACGCTATAATAACCTATACGGTATTATTACTAAAAAAGTTAAATACGTATTGAACCCTGGCTTTAAAAAGGTCCCTTATTAAATGCACCACGGTCGCTAAATGATCGCCATCTTGCTCTTTTGTCTCGCTTTGGTTACGTTAGGTTAGACTTGCGAAAAAGGATTACGCGAACTTGCCTCGGGCGAGCGCGGTGCATTTATTAGTTAACTTTTTTAAACCAAGTATTCAATCCGTATTTCACTTTATTTGTAATAAAACGGTTAGAGTATAAAAAATTATCTCGTGATTGAACGTCAGCCTATGAACAGACCCAATACCCAGTACTCTGATACTCCGATATCAATATTTTGCCAAGAGTCGTAATATTCAATTCTAGACGGTATCAATCATAGAGGGAGCTAAACAAAATAGACAAGGACTGAGAAAAAAAAAATCACAATCACAAAAGCTGTAGGTGGTAGAGCCACGCTGAAGCCTATTACTGGTTTCAGCATGAATGGGTCGGCTCGCTCGGGGTAGTAACACCCTCTCGCAGAAAACCGACGTGAAGTAACAGTGCTTGCATTGTTGCGTTTCGTTTGGTCAGTGAGAGCGTCGGAGGCCCACTTCCCTCCCATTAAAACACAGTCTGGCAATGCACTTGCGACTCCTCTGGTGTTGCAAGTGTCTATGGACGGTGGTGTTCTTAACATCAGGTGACCCACCTGTTTGTTTGCCTCCAATGATATAAAAAAAAACTAAAAAATACTATGAGTATCTAGTAGAACAGTGTTAAAATTAACATAAAACAACAAAAGCTCAAACTACCTGAAGGTCCTCGCGATGTTTTGTTTACATATTACATAGAAACAAGTTTTTATACTACGATTCTATGACGCTTTAATATTGGAGACACAAATAAAATACGTACAGAGAGTCGAAACATCATATATTAATAGGAATTACATTTATTCCAATTAAATATCGCATTAGCTGAAGAATGTGGCAAGTAAATGAATGGTTTAATTTATTTATTTGATATATAAAAGCAGAACCTTTTCGTTTGCTTAGAAAAACGCTTCAAGAAAAAATAGCCTATGCTAAGCGGCCGGTGGGACCACCCTATTATATTAAATTTTAGGACTGAATAAAGCTTTTATAATCTTATTTGATATCTACATATGTCTTTTCCAGATCTCAGAATAGTCTCCCTGGCCACGAATAAAATTGTCCCCAGGGTGCTATTTAAATCATCTATCAAAGTTGCAAAGGCCTCGATTCACATTCACATCAATCTGCAAGAAACTCGCTAAAGGGGCATATACCTCATTCCGAAGGAAGGTATAGCCATAATCACCACACCAGTTCAGTGCAGGTTCAGATTTCCTCATGACGTTCTTCTTCACAATCAGTCGATTGTGTCACCAATTTAATTTAGTAAACGTACAACGATAAATTCGTTGGAACATGCCGGAGCTAAAACTTGCAAACATCGAATTATTATTCCACTGGTCCAATCACGACGTTTATTATGGCCTTGATGGCGATGACAATTCGAAATAAATACATTCAATTTTTTATTTCCTTATATATGGAACAGTGAGCTAGCTGCTCTACTTGGTTTGTGGCGTATAGCTAATTCAACCTTCAACGTACGTCAATATTATTTGTGAAGCTATGATTACATTATTGCAGTTCGAACGAATGACGTCGAATCCGGTAACACGGGCCATAATTCAAAACTTGAAACTAGAATCTACTAGCGGCTTTACTTGTTGGAAAAGTGCTAAACAGATATCCGCCCCGGCTTGACCAAGTGTGATTTCTTTTTATATATCACTTGAGGCAAACGAACAGGTGGGTCACCAAACACAACACCATGGGAGTCGCAAGTGCGTTGCCAGCCTGGGTTTGGGGGGGGGGGTCAGGGAAAGGGCGAGTAGGGGAGGGGAGGTGGGCCTCCGGCTCTCTCACTGACCGAACGAAACGCAACAATGCAAGCAGTGTTACTTCACGTGGGTGTTTCTGTGGGTCGGGTTGTACTACCTACCTATTCATACTGAAACAAATAATAGCTTCAGCGTGCCTCTACCATCTACGAGTATATAATCTAGAAATCGTAGTTATAAACTGTTTTTTGTCTTTTTGATATTTACTTCACCGTCACATAAAACATGGCTTATTGAATTCTGTAACTTTTTTCATGTTCGTTCGTTCTGAACGTATAATTCTTTTAGTCTGTGGTAATAAAAATCCATTGCCGAATGTATGTATAATTGTTTTAACACAATAAAAATAATTAATTAATAGATGCAAATTATTATGCAGAAGATTGTTTTTGATGTCATCACTATATATTACAAATCAAAGTCCTCCGCCGCGTCTGTCTGTCTGCTCGCGATAAGCTCAAAAAGTACTGAGCACATTTTTATGAGTTGTTCAATAACTGGTAGAGTGATTCACGAGGAACGTTTCAGTACATAATTTATCAAGACATTTTGCAAATCGGTTGAAATATAACGATAATTGTTGGAAGTATCCGAAAAATTCAAACCGCCAGGGAGCTTTCGTCGCAAAGGTTTTTTTTTATGTTAAGGAGGCAAACGAACATGCGGGTCACCTCGTGGTAAGTGATCACCGCCATCCATAGACACTAGCAACACCAGGTGAGTCGCAAGTGCGTTGCCAGCCTGTGTTTGGGGAGGGGGTAGAGAAGCGGGGACAGGGGAGATGGCCTCCGGCACGCTCACTGACCGAACGAAACGCAACAGTGCAAACACTGTTACTTCACGTCGGTTTTCTGTGAGAGGGTGGTAGTACCCCGGCCGAGCTGACCCACTTATGCTGAAACCAGTAATAGCTTCAGCGTAGCTCCACCGCCTAAACGTTGCCTAATCCCTTTGAGAGATAATAAAAAAAATTTAGATACACAGACGAAGTCGCAGGAATCAGTTAGTAATGTATAAGTTAATATAAGTGAAATGAAACGAAGAGAGGAAAATAGTTTCTACGTACAAATACGCACAAAACCGAAGTCCCATTTAGTATGCTTATAAAATGTTTATTCCGGAAATAACTGAAAGATTTTCCACGTGGCCGCGCACGCGTCCCTGTGCGTATGCAAATAAGTTCTTTATAAACATTTAACTGGTAATTTTGATACAGGAGTGTTGATAGACTACATTACGAGTATTAAATTAAACAATACACGCACTTGTTGGACGCTATTAGAGGTTGTGAGACAGGTTCTGAATTAGGGAAGTCAGTTGACGTACTACACTATCAAATTTAAGTCCTCAAAAGGTATCTTATCTATGTAAAAATAGGCAATAATAAAACATTTAAGTACTTCTTCCGCCTCTGTTTTTCAACTGAATTTTCTTTTATTCTTTTTTGTTTAGTAGCCAGTGACGAAGGAAGAAGAAGACTATCTTTTATAGTATCATTATCATTATCGTTATATAGTATAATAGTATAAAACAAAGTCCCCTACCGCGTCTGTCTGTCTGTCTGTTCGCGATAAACTCAAAAACTACTGAACGGATTTTTATGCGGTTTTCACCAGTGTTTAAAGTGATTCGTGAGGAAAGTTTTGGTATTAACTTGTCATTATCATTATTATTATTATTATATAGTATAAAACAAAGTCCCCTACCGCGTCTGTCTGTCTGTCTGTTCGCGATAAACTCAAAAACTACTGAACGGATTTTTATGCGGTTTTCACCAGTGTTTAAAGTGATTCGTGAGGAAAGTTTTGGTATTAACTTGTCATTATCATTATTATTATTATTTTATTATATAGTATAAAACAAAGTCCCCTACCGCGTCTGTCTGTCTGTCTGTTCGCGATAAACTCAAAAACTACTGAACGGATTTTTATACGGTTTTCACCAGTGTTTAAAGTGATTCGTGAGGAAAGTTTTGGTATTAACTTGTCATTATCATTATTATTATTATTTTATTATATAGTATAAAACAAAGTCCCCTACCGCGTCTGTCTGTCTGTCTGTTCGCGATAAACTCAAAAACTACTGAACGGATTTTTATGCGGTTTTCACCAGTGTTTAAAGTGATTCGTGAGGAAAGTAGTTTATATAAGCGGTTCCCAAACTTGACTAGGCCGCGACGCAACTTATATAAACTTCCAAAATCGAGACCCACCTCTTCATTTTCATGAGGAAAGAAAATTATAACTATACTAGCCGACCCATGCCCACTTCGTTGGGCGATAATACGTACGCGTTGAATGGTTATTTTGCGCTAAAACGCAGCGGAAGCTCTGAAAAGGAAAAAATACCACGATTTTACAACATTCTTCATTGCTGCTCAATTCCTATGGGTCTTAGCGTGATGATATATCACATTCCCTGATAAATGAGCTATATAACACTGAAAGATTTTTTATAAATCGGACCAGTAGTTCCTGAGATTACTCCCTACAACGTCACAAACTCACAAACTTTACCTTTTATAATATTGGTATAGATGAATAAAGGTCCAAATAAAATTAAAAGCCGTAGTTGTAAAACGGTAGAAATAAAACTTCCAAAAAGAAAGCGAGAATAGTGTGTCTCACTGTTCTCCAGTACCCGAAGGCAAGCGAGACACTGTGCCCACTCTATCCGACACAGTGTTTAGCTCCACTACTGCATCGTCACAAAAGAGGTTGTGGATCATAAAATCAATGTTCTCCTATAAGAAGATTCATTTCAAAAAAGAATTTAGTCGCAATCGAAAATGTTAATACTTAATTACAAGGTTTGTTACTTTTTAATAAAAGTAGCGTATTCGTTTTTTATTTTTTGTTATAGTTGCGTATATACAATTAATTTCGGTATCTACTTGTAATATTAATCATAAAATTCCTACTCACATATGTATGTGATACTGAAGGGAAGGTACATTAATATCTTAAAATTTCGTTAGCTACTTTCGATTGAGTCTCATTTTCAGTGACGTGTCTTCTGATAAATCAATGACTTCATCAGTTTTCTGTAGCGTCGGTTAGTAACCAGAAGCGAGGCCTAAACCAAAAATACTTTATTGAATTTATATCTTGAGAATGCGCGTAAGAACGTCAAAACTATCACCGGTTCGAAAAACAACCCAGTCATCGAGAAGAACCGGCAAGAAACTCGATCTGGAATATCATTACAAACATAGAACATTCGTTTTTGACGGATGCACAGAGAGAGGCGTCAGTTCCAGATGTCACCATCGTTCACATATTAACCCACTCTATAATAGCCTTTACAAATTAAAACGGGCTTGATATGCTGCTATATATTGTTATAAAACCTAACCTAAAAACTTGTTCTGGTCTTAGCGAATCTGAAACATGAAATGACAATTTTGACATTGTTGCTGGTATGTAAATTATGTTGATCTTTTACTAATACCAGTTTATCTAATTTTTTTGTGGACAAACATTCGATTTACAAGTATGTAATTGACCATAAATTATTATTAATTTGTTTTTGCCTAAGAATTTTTTTTCTTCTAAATAGTAAAAACTATATTGAGTACTTTATAAACTGTGTAGATAACAGACGTAAAAAGTCTAAAGAATATAGTGTAGTATATAATATTCGTTAGGACAGGCGAAGGAATTAGTCCATACTGCCAAGTCTGAAGTTGTCAATATGTTCTTACGTATTCTTTAGCCAGTTTTCTTCTACGTACAAGTTAATGTATAGGCATAAGCGCCAAATATTCTATATCATATTACGTACATTTTATCCATTTTTTTATTTTCTTAATCTTCGAGTAATTATAAAACAAAATTGTTCAAATACCTCCAAGTGTGGAGTTGATAAAGTTTTAGATAGGTTTAAAATTATCAGGACAAGTTAGGAGATCGATGTTCAGGTAAAGTGTCGTGCTACTATTTCAATGTTACAATAAGATGGTGGCTTCCTTGATAGGGCTTTTCAGTGAATTTTTGTGGCATCTCAGAATTCACGCTCCGTGGTATTATTATCCATTCACTTTACTTATGCACAATAAACAAACTATATTACATAAAACCCCACCAATTTTACTCAATATAGAGTCAAGTAACACAAGATTATGAATAAAATATAAAATCCACTATATAACAGACTATAATCCCGCCAAAAACTCTAGAATATATGAATAAATACTTTTTTGCTCATCGATTGTATAGAAATATTGTCTCCAAAATGTTTTATACTCTTTTATATTATACTAGCGTGCCCGGCAGACGTTGCCCCGCCCTGATTATAAAAAAATCCTTGACACGTCTGCCGGGCACGCTAGTATAATATAAAAGAGTATAAAACATTTTGGAGACAATATTTCTATACAATCGATGAGCAAAAAAGTATTTATTCATATATTCTAGAGTTTTTGGCGGGATTATAGTCTGTTATATAGTGGATTTTATATTTTATTCATAATCTTGTGTTACTTGACTCTATATTGAGTAAAATTGGTGGGGTTTTATGTAATATAGTTTGTTTATTGTGCATAAGTAAAGTGAATGGATAATAATACCACGGAGCGTGAATTCTGAGATGCCACAAAAATTCACTGAAAAGCCCTATCAAGGAAGCCACCATCTTATTGTAACATTGAAATAGTAGCACGACACTTTACCTGAACATCGATCTCCTAACTTGTCCTGATAATTTTAAACCTATCTAAAACTTTATCAACTCCACACTTGGAGGTATTTGAACAATTTTGTTTTATAATTACTCGAAGATTAAGAAAATAAAAAAATGGATAAAATGTACGTAATATGATATAGAATATTTGGCGCTTATGCCTATACATTAACTTGTACGTAGAAGAAAACTGGCTAAAGAATACGTAAGAACATATTGACAACTTCAGACTTGGCAGTATGGACTAATTCCTTCGCCTGTCCTAACGAATATTATATACTACACTATATTCTTTAGACTTTTTACGTCTGTTATCTACACAGTTTATAAAGTACTCAATATAGTTTTTACTATTTAGAAGAAAAAAAATTCTTAGGCAAAAACAAATTAATAATAATTTATGGTCAATTACATACTTGTAAATCGAATGTTTGTCCACAAAAAAATTAGATAAACTGGTATTAGTAAAAGATCAACATAATTTACATACCAGCAACAATGTCAAAATTGTCATTTCATGTTTCAGATTCGCTAAGACCAGAACAAGTTTTTAGGTTAGGTTTTATAACAATATATAGCAGCATATCAAGCCCGTTTTAATTTGTAAAGGCTATTATAGAGTGGGTTAATATGTGAACGATGGTGACATCTGGAACTGACGCCTCTCTCTGTGCATCCGTCAAAAACGAATGTTCTATGTTTGTAATGATATTCCAGATCGAGTTTCTTGCCGGTTCTTCTCGATGACTGGGTTGTTTTTCGAACCGGTGATAGTTTTGACGTTCTTACGCGCATTCTCAAGATATAAATTCAATAAAGTATTTTTGGTTTAGGCCTCGCTTCTGGTTACTAACCGACGCTACAGAAAACTGATGAAGTCATTGATTTATCAGAAGACACGTCACTGAAAATGAGACTCAATCGAAAGTAGCTAACGAAATTTTAAGATATTAATGTACCTTCCCTTCAGTATCACATACATATGTGAGTAGGAATTTTATGATTAATATTACAAGTAGATACCGAAATTAATTGTATATACGCAACTATAACAAAAAATAAAAAACGAATACGCTACTTTTATTAAAAAGTAACAAACCTTGTAATTAAGTATTAACATTTTCGATTGCGACTAAATTCTTTTTTGAAATGAATCTTCTTATAGGAGAACATTGATTTTATGATCCACAACCTCTTTTGTGACGATGCAGTAGTGGAGCTAAACACTGTGTCGGATAGAGTGGGCACAGTGTCTCGCTTGCCTTCGGGTACTGGAGAACAGTGAGACACACTATTCTCGCTTTCTTTTTGGAAGTTTTATTTCTACCGTTTTACAACTACGGCTTTTAATTTTATTTGGACCTTTATTCATCTATACCAATATTATAAAAGGTAAAGTTTGTGAGTTTGTGACGTTGTAGGGAGTAATCTCAGGAACTACTGGTCCGATTTATAAAAAATCTTTCAGTGTTATATAGCTCATTTATCAGGGAATGTGATATATCATCACGCTAAGACCCATAGGAATTGAGCAGCAATGAAGAATGTTGTAAAATCGTGGTATTTTTTCCTTTTCAGAGCTTCCGCTGCGTTTTAGCGCAAAATAACCATTCAACGCGTACGTATTATCGCCCAACGAAGTGGGCATGGGTCGGCTAGTATAGTTATAATTTTCTTTCCTCATGAAAATGAAGAGGTGGGTCTCGATTTTGGAAGTTTATATAAGTTGCGTCGCGGCCTAGTCAAGTTTGGGAACCGCTTATATAAACTATACACTCTTCCTAAAGTCGATGACGATTACCACATAAATGTTTGTTTTTGTACGTAGCATATTTATGTTAAAAATCTTTAAAAAAAATTAATAATACAACACGTTAATAGAAAAACTTTAGACAGATCCGTGTTAGGTGATTGAGGAACAAAAAAATTGTTAAAGTAAATAACAAATCATTGAGACTTCATTTTGTGGTGTTGCTTATATGTGACTTTTTCAATATCTACGCCGCAGTAATATATTTTTGATTGGTGCAATTCCTATTTATCATAATAACTAATAGTTATAGCAAAATATTGTGTAAATATGTCCAACATATCTACACATAAAAAAATAAAAATTGTACGAGTAAAAAATAAAATTTGTTAGTATAGACGAATGTTTATCATTCTTTTTTTTTTTTTTTTATTTGTTTATAGGGGCTTTTATTCCACTGAACATATCAGCCCCATTGTTCCCCAATCTTTTTAGCTCTATCATGAGAGTCGCTGATGAGGTATCATAACCAGGTCATACAGCATCTTAGCTTCATCCGAACAGGGTTCAGCCAAGATGTTGTGACAAATACCTATGTTCTGGCAACTACTTTTTATACTACTCATCAACGACTCTCTTTCGATGTTGTTCTTGGCACACTCCATCATAACCATTCTCTCACGTAAAAACTACTAGACGGATTTTGATGGAACTCTAGATTTATATAAGTTATCCCATCAGAATTTATAAAGATATCGTTCTAATTAATAGCCACTGGGAATACTTTATTCCAACCGTATTCAATAATCTAAAAATAACGATTTTTCCCGCGCAATTTTGGGGCGAAATGAAACGTGTTAAATACATTAGAGGGAATATTAATTTTTCATTTTACGTCAATGCCAAATGTAATAGGATAAATCCCGTTTGAATTTGTAGAGTTTGCATTATCCTTGTAGGCTATTCCATAAGCGGCACGTGAAGAGATGCAAAATAGAGCCCTCTTGTTGGGAACGTTTGGCAGCACAACAGCCAGAATGGTGCAGAATGGTGAACAGCCAAGTACGCGAGTTCGAGGCTCGGCATAAAGCTGACCTTGCCTGAGAACGGCGTACTCACGTGCCCTCAATGTGCACGAAGTTTCGCCGCGAAGATAGGCTATAAGCCATCTTCGAGTGCACCAGCGCCATTTCTAAGTTTAGGGGTCAAAGTGGTCGCCATGGCCGGATCTGGTCGGAATAATCATCATATGCGCTAAGGCTAATAGGAGCGAAGCACCAATGAAGAATATTTCAAAATCGATTTTTTTTCCCTTTTGAAAGCTCCCGCTATGCTAGCGTTAGCACAAAATAACTATTCCACGCGGTCGAAGTTGCGGGTAGAAGCTAGCAGTTCATATATAGATATTATTTAAATTGATCGAAATATAAGGATAAATATCGAGTAAATTGACAGAAATCTTGGCTTTTAAGAGATAGACGTGCGTTGCATAAAGAGTTACAAGAGTTTATGCTATACTAGTATGTCACCACCGTGCATCATACGTTGTCTGAGTGTGCTGCGTGGAAGGATCAACGCCGCGCTCTGGCTGCGGCGGTAGGGGAGGATCTCTCGCTGCCGAGTGTGGTCTCGGCCGTGCTAGGGGTGTAAGGGGTGTCGAATAACATCATAAGACTCGAGACATCGAAGCCAATCTCACCTGCACGTGGTGCACCCTGCTGAAAAACGAACGAGGCAATGGCGAAAGCGGGGTGGTAGTGTTTTACAGCCTGACTGGGTCGCAACCATAATGTATATGGCGAAAAAGCCTGTCGTAGTGATTCGCTTCTGCGGGTCGCGTTTCGGGATCAGCCTGTGCATATCCAATTTTTCGCAGGCCGCCATGACAGCGACGGATAGATTCTCTCTCGGTGGTCACCATTGTGTTTGGATTGTACTGTGCTTACCATCAGGCACATTTGTCGTGCCACAATAAAAAAGGAGGTGATCTCGCAGAAGGAGGTGGCGGGCAGGATCCGTGATGAGGCTTTGAGAGGTCCCTTCCGACAGGGGAGTGCTGACAGGAGAGGGAGACGGCACGTCCGATTCCTTCCGCTACGCACGTTATCAACTAAGTCATCATCTATATTAATATTATAAAGAGGTACAGTTTGTGAGTTTGTGACGTTGTAGGGGTTAAAATCTGGATCCGCTAAACAGATTTTAAAAATTATTTTGCCAATAGAAAGCCACGTTACTTGTGAGTGTTATAGGCTATATAGGATATATATATGAACCCGAAAAATTAAAAGACTTTTTTATGGAAGTCCGATTTGCAAAGTAAGTCAGAGAAAAAACGATCGAACGAAAAGGTTTCTTACGAACGCTGCCTTAACGATGAGAGATATATGATTGAGTTCCAGAGAAAAGTGGTAGAGCTTGATAATGCCCACAAAAAAGTCCACGACAGTGTAGGTTTAACTTGTATATTTAAGTCACAAAAAGTAGTTTTTTATAAATATTTACCGCCCAACGAAGTGGGCACCGGCCTACTATCGCTTTGCTATACCGATTGACCTCTGTTAGTATTACGGTTTTTGTTGGAGATCGTATTCAAAACATATAGGTCACTTGTGACAATTTAACATCGGGTGGAAAGGACGTCTGCCTTCAAAACATAAACAAATTTGTTTGATTTTTTATTATTATATTTAATACAGCCTTTGTGCTGTTAATATTCTAACTCGTGATCTCAATGGATGCTGTTATCATCTATAAATGAATAAATAATTATTATAATTATCGTTATCATTTGTTATGATAAAGGTTATTGTACTGGTGTACTGCTGAAGGAGAAAATACAATTAGGGTTGTCACGCGAAAGCCCGTTTTTTCTGCGGAGATCGATCTTGCACTCCTTAATTCCATAGATTTTGCTAATTAATACAACCTTGTCATTCTGCCTATCAAAATAACTCTGAGATATTTGCTGTAAGAAGCAATAATGGCTCATGTTTAAACACGCAAAAGGGTATTACCGATTTGCCGGATTGTGGTGTTTTTTTTAACTGCTATTGTCCTAGCCAGCTCTTAACAACTTCACCTGACTACCGGCTTTTGGTGTCAAAAGGCTATTATATAGTGAATCAATATATGAACGACGGTGTCTGAATTAAGTCATCTCTGTGCATCCATTAAAAACTATTGTGACATGTACATTACGTATTCTAAATATGACATAATTACATATATTTGGTAAAAAGATAATCAAGATCGAGTTTCTTGCCGGTTCTTCTCGATGACTGAGTTGTTTGTCCGAACCGGTGGTAGTTTTGACGTTCATGAGTGCCTTCTTAGAACCTAAACTGAATAAAGCGTTTTTGATTTGATTTGAATAAATCAGAATTTTCGGTGAGGGACAACATCGTAATGAACCCATTGCATGGTGATAATTCTTTTCTTAACACACCTGGCTGATTACCACGTTCACGAATAAAATCTGTCATCAAATACCTATGGAGACGTCAACAGCTTCACTTAAAAGCCAGATATTCGAGATTTACCGTTATTTACCGTCTTAGATCACATAGTTATTTAACATCAGGTTGGACTGTGGTCAAACGTTAAAACCTACAGTTTTTTTTTTAAATATATATCATAGGAGTCAAAGGAACATGTGGGTCACCTGGTGTTAAGTGATTACCACGGTAAACATGCTAAACCTAGAGGGGGGGTGGGGGGTGGGGGAAGAGTGGACTGGTTCTCAAGTAAAGCAGTCGGTACACGTCTATAAGTGATTGAAAATAGATTTGCAACTTAAGGGTTGTAGCTAGCACCGGACGGACCAAGAAGGAAACACCATGCTATGGTTTCCTTGTGAATTTTTCCTTACAGCTCCGACTTGCAAGGATTCGAATCAATGTCAAGCAACGCAATCTCCGGACAGGCTAATCACAGGCTAAAAGGCTATCATCGCATCTAGCAATTTGCTAGATACCTTAATTCACGACGCAGTATCTTTATAGTGCTACAATAAGAACCGTGAAATTCGTCAGAATTTATCGTTCAAAATTTAAAAAGAAAGAACGATATTTATTGCCATAGTAATAATACAGGCGGACAATAAAACTCTTAAACATTAAAAGTAAAACTATGGCAATGAGACCTGGCGTCAGCGTACTGCCGCCTTTGAAAACGGCGCTTATTTTTAGCCAGGCCTTAAACTTAAATTATGATTTTTAACAATTTGAAAAGAAAAAAATGATATTTATTGTCATAGTAACAATACAAGTGGACAATAAAACTCGTTAAACATAAAATGACAATGACATGAAAAACAATGACAATTTGGCATCAGCGTACTACCGCCTTCAAAGCTTCAAAGCTTGTTTTCAGCAAGGCCTCAAATTTGATACACACAAGTAAGCATCATTATTTTGCGCCCAAGTCCAACAGAAACTTAAAATACCTATCTATAGTTATACACTAGCTTCTGCCCGTGACTTCGTGCGCGTGTAATAGTTACTTTAGGTTAAAACTAACACGCAGCGGAAGCTCTCAAAAGAAAAGAAAACGATTTTGAAACATTCTTCATTGGTGTTCCGCTTTTTTTTTCTTTTTTTTCTCGAACTGACTACGCTATTGACCTGGCAGGGTCTTCACAGCTTCACCGGACTACTAAGGTTGGCGCTTAAGGCACTCAACTGATTTGGGTTTTAGGTAACATACACAAGGATGCACGCACACCTCGGCTTCGGCTGTTACCTGGAAAAAGTCGCGTCTGACCTAGCTAACTATTCTAAGCTATTCATACATATATACATTTGTGAACCATACAGTCGAAATTGCATGATTCACAAATGAATACGTGTATATCGGATTGGTGTTCCGCTCTTATTGATCTTACCGTGATATATAAATATCCTCGATAAATGACCTATCTAACACGGAAAGAATTTTTCATATCGGACCTGAAGTTTCTAAGATTAGCACGGTGAAGCAAACAAACTCTTCAAGCTTTATAATATTAGTATAAATTATTCTGAGATCCCTGAGTGTGGCTGATCGGATAATAATGACCAACATTAGGCAGTTATCAAGCGACACGACAACGCATTTTCCGTCATTTACGAGATCACGATAATGTACTTGCAATTTTTCTTTACCATTAGTGTTGCGTTGAGCAATCTACTATTAGTGTACTTCATACGAGTTGTCTGTTTTGTTTCGTAAAACAAACAACCTGTATATAAAGTCTATATCTGCCTTTAATAAAATTCTTTGAAAAATTCCTCTGAAAAATTCTCAAACCGACAGTAAAAGTCGCTTCAAAATCAGTTTAAGCGTTTCGGAAATTAACCAGAATAAAGAACGGACATGTTGAGATGTTTAAACATTTATTTACAAGCTTTTGCTCGCAACTTCGTTCGCGTTATTATAGACTTGGTGTATCCGTCGAAAACTATATTTGTTGTCCAGGACGAAAGATACCCTATATCAGAGGTTCCCAAAATGTGCTATATACAAGTTAAAGAGGGGCGCCGTGAGGCACTACTCTTAGGTTAAGATCCGGTAGTTTAACTCAGTTATTGGCGGGTACAACGAAACCTACGAAACGATACCATGTTAAGGATATTTAATATATATGCTTATCTAACTAGTATCAGTTTACGTATTTTTATCGACAGTACCTATCTCGAGTAGCTTGCTAGGTTAGGGTGCCGCGCCGTTACCAATACCAAACTTGAAAGTACGCTGCGGACTGAAAAGCTTTGGGAGCCCTTGCCCTATATCATTTTCTATACCCCTGATAACTTTTATGCAAAAAATCATAATGATCAATGACAAGCAGTAAACGCATATTCGCATTTATAATATTAATAAAGAATTCTCACACTGTGAAATGATAAAATCAGTATTTCACAATATGAAAGATATGTAGAAAGTAAGTGTAAGAATCTAAACGCGCTCTAGACTCGTCAAATCATTTATATCTTGTACAAAAAGCGAAAATTAAAAGACATGTTACGACTAACAGACGTCCTTTAACATGCCACACGTTCATACATCAGGTGGTCCAACAGATTCGTCGTATTAAAAAAAAACACAGCTTCATAACAATAGACAATTTCTCATAAACAATGAAATCTGTACGCAACCAACCACCGGAAAGATTGTATCTGTTCAGCGTAAATATAATTAAATTATTTTAACCTGTTTGTAATTATTTTTCGGTTTTATTAAACTCAGTCTTATAATAATATCACAGAAAATACAATGAAATGATCTTATTGTAGTAATAAAAGTGTTTGTAACCTTTAAAAGGATGGGAATCTTAGTACATTAGATTTTAGAATATCGTTGAATGAAATTGATGAATGCGTGATTCTTATATCCGAGTATGAAATTCAAGATAATTCCGGTTTCTCCACAAGGGCCTTAACAACTTCACGGGCAAGGTAAGGGTGCGAAAATTACCGGTTCTTGGCTTAAGCATGCAATAACTATTCCTGTTAGTTAAGTCAACCATATATATGGCAATTTTGGGTAAAACTAACTAATCAAATATAAGCAAATCCATTCCACATCATGTATACCCGCCGTATACGGTATTTTGTAGGGTGTAGAGCCACGCTGAAATTATTACTGGTTTCAGCATGAATGGGTCGGCTCGCCCGAGCCTCACCCTCTCACAGAACACTGAAGTGAAGTAACAGTGCTTCCATTGTTGCGTTTCGTTCGGTCAGTAAGAGCACCGGATACCCGCCTCCTCTCCCCATCTTCTTCCCCACTCCCCCAAACACAGGCACGCTATGCACTTGCATCTCCCTTGGTATTGCAAGTATCTATAGACGGTGATGGTCACTTAACATGACCTAACGGTTCGTTTGCCGCAAAAAATGCGTGTCCACATGGTATGTCTGCTAGTGAATTCAGTGTCACTGTATCACGCTAGCAGCATGCTCGACAGCTTCACTTCGGGGGATCAAAGTTAAACCTCCGGGGTTAAGGATTTTTCTTGTACTTTCAGCGTCTGATCACAATATTACTTGTTGTTATATAACGATGTGTTATAAGATGATAAACGCGTTAAATTCAGATGAGGACTAACTCTCAAGTGTAGCCATCGCACTTAGTTTAGCAACAGATATTCAATTGTAGTTTTTTTCAATTGTGAAGTTGTTAAGGCCTACGGCTAGGCCAATAGCGTAGTCCGTACGAAAAAAAAGCTCTTCAACATGAGGGTCAACGCAGACCAAGTCATAATCCAATCAGTCAGAAATCCGGCCGCCGTATTCAAGGTATGCTGCGGGCGATGGACACGGCCATGCTTGTCACCCTGGCAACTCTAACACAAGCCCACGTGGTTAAGGCGTATTAGTGTTCATTGCACCTCCCACCAGTTCGTCATAGAGGGTCAAGGTCTTTCCTCTTCAGACTACGAGCCGGGGCCCTGATGAGGGGTCAACAACTGCCGCGTCGGGTAGAAGCACTGCAGAGGCTGTTCTTGCCTACTCGGCTATATGGTGCAAGAAAAACACCGAGGGGGTTTAGTCAGTAGAACTATGGCATTCTCACATGTTTGTGTGTTTAAAAGTAAGCTCGTTTTTGCCGTTTAGATTTCCTACAGTTCAACTGTATAGCATATCGAATGTTCTTACTGTAAGACAACTTTTTCTCCAAAAAACTATCCTTGCCATACAACGTCGTTTAAAGTATGATCCTAATATTCATTTCGGTAAAAGACGTAAGCATCATGTATGTCAGACGATCTCACTCCGTCTTCAATTTTCACATAAATTTTTCTGCTTTCTTGGTCCTCATATATATAACCAGATTAATTATATTCTTCAAATTTATCATTTAACTAATCAAAAAGCAAAACGCATTATTCATAATTGGTTACTAGCACTTTCATACAATAATACTGAAAATCTATTATCTATAGTTTCATAAGATCCTTGTTGATAAATTTACTGTTTCTAGCAAAAGTAATAAGAACACAGCTCCATTCTAGAGAACGAGAGTCTGGAGATCTGTAGTTCAGGTCTTTGAACCTTTTTGAGACTCCAGACCTCACATTAATTTGCACTATAAATTTACTGTCCTGTAAAATGTATACTTTTTTTTTTTTTTTTTTGTTCATAAACAATATTGTATAGTTGTAAGAATCTAATTCTGAGGTCAAACAAATAAGTTTATTATTTATTATTATTACCTGTGCTGCCCGGTTAGGTGCAGATCCCCAAATGGATTCCTTCACGAAAAAAAAGACCAAGTCATGAGGTCGGATAGTGAATAACATAAAAAAAAATTAAACATAAGTTGACTCTTTCACACCCATAGATTCGCTAATAGACAATTTGAAGGAGGTTGAGCCACGCTGTAGCTATTACTAGTTTCAGCATGAATGGGTCAGCTCGTCCGGGGTAGTACCACCCGACCCACAGAACACCGACGTGAAGTAACAGTGCTTGCATTGTTGCGTTTCGTTCGAGTAGTGAGAGCGCCGGATGCCCACTTCCTTTCCTCCTTTCCCTCCCCCTCCCCCAAACACAGGCTGGCAATTCAAGCAAGTAAAGGAGATTATCGTTCATGTCAAACGTCGTATGAGTAAGTTTGCAATAAAAATACTATCATTTACGCCTTTATCAGGATTTTAGATAACTGATAAGCGTTATCATCGTCCAAACAGTAGTATCTGGTATTGACATACTGAAGGAATCTTACACTTTTTTTTCACATAAGTCCATTCACCTGACTTTATGGATGACACATGTACATAACTTAGAGATCTGTGCAAACTTTTTTACTGCTCTGAATAAACGTAGCGCAGAACACGAAAGGTATATAAATACGTATCGTACTGGGGTGTAAGACATCATAAGACTTTAGACACCCAAGGTGCACCCTGTTGAATAACGAACGAGGCAATGGCGAAAGCGGGGTGGTAGGGTTTTACAGCTGACTGGGTCGAAACCACCATGTATATGGTGAAAAAGCCCGTCATAGTGATTCGCTTCTGCGGGTCGCGTTTCGGGATCAGCCTGTGCATATCCAGCTTTTCGCAGGCCGGTATGACAGCGGCGACCGGCGATGGATAGTGTGTCCCTTGGTGGTCGCCATTGTTTTTGGATTGTAATGTGCGTACCATTGAAAAGTGATTCATGGGGAAGTTTTAG
Source organism: Antheraea pernyi (assembly GCA_015888305.1). Classification (NCBI taxonomy): domain Eukaryota; kingdom Metazoa; phylum Arthropoda; class Insecta; order Lepidoptera; family Saturniidae; genus Antheraea; species Antheraea pernyi. Next base: position 67,459 of record MU158836.1, on the reverse strand, counting down.
GTATATAATTTGTCAAGGTTTTCTTTTTTATTATCAGGGCGGGACATTGTCCGTATATTCCGTCCGCTTGTATATACAACATTGTACTGGTGTGAGCGAATTTCTCATCAGGTTTAATAAAAGAAAGAATGGAGAAAGAGTTTCCAAACCAGTGCAATCAAGTGGTCAAACGAAGTAAATTTATTTATTTTACTTCAACTGAAAGAATTGCAACAAAGTTGCACTATTAATTAATTCGTATTTATCATATGAATATGTAAAACTTCGTAGAATACAAAATATCGAATTACAATAATTTATTTGATTATACAACCTGCAACAAACTGCATATTTTAATTTCCGAGTTAAAAATATTATACCTACATTTCTTATATACGAGTATACCTTTTGCGAACGACTCTCCATCTTGTTACATGATACAATTCTGAGACGTTAATACTATTAACTAGCTATCCGGCCCGGCTTCGCACGGGTATACTGTCGAAGAAAATGAGAATACCTGTTGCATTTACACCACGAGCATGTACTAAAATATAATGGCAACTGAACAAGTAAACGTCAACCTGTCAATATTTCTCAAGCTCATCCTGCTCTCTTCTATTGCACTCACATTTATATAAAATCAAAATGACTTTATTCAATTTAGGCCCTAAGAAAGCACTTATGAACGTCAAAACTACCACCGGTTCGGAAAACAACCCAGTCATCGAGAAGAACCGGCAAGAAACCCGATCTGATTTATCTTTTTAATAAACATATATAATATTTAGAATATATTACGTACATGTCACAAACGTTTTTAATGGATGCACAGAGATGAGTCGATTCCAAACATCACCATCGTTCACATATTGATCCACTCTCTAATAGCCTTTTAACACCAAAACCCGCTTGACATGGCGCTTAAATTCCCAATCCGGCAAATCGGTAATATCCTTTGGGACTTTGTTGTAAAATCTAACACTATTTCCTAAAAAACTTGTTAGTGGCTAAGTCTAAGATTTGTTAACCCAAAATTTACACTGTTTTTTAAACACAGTTAATTAGAGTAATTGAAGTCATGAGTTCATCACAAAATTTGTAATTTTGCAGAAATTGACTCAAAATTTGTGTCATATCTTTGACTATATTATATGTATTTTGGTTATTTTCATTTCTACGTTTATTTGCGCTAACCATGTAAGAACATAACTCTTTCATTTAGTTTATAAGAAAAAAAAATGTATATCACATTCATCCACTCATGCCTTCAACACGTGATGTTAAAACTTTTGGAAATTTGAACTCAGATATTTAGCGATAGAATATATTGTTGTGGAACCATTGAATCATTTACTAGATGGTAGAGCCAGGCTGAAGCTATTACTGGATTCAGCATGAATGGGTCGGCTCTCCCGGGGTACTACCACCCGACCCACAGAAACAACCACGTCAAGTAACAGTGCTTGCATTGTTGCGTTTCGTTCGATCCGTGAGAGCCCCGAAAGACCACCTCCCATCCCTCTCCTCTTACCCACACCTCCTACCCTCCCCCCTCCACTAAACACAGACTGACAACGCACTTGCAGCTCCCCTGATGTTGCTAGCGTTTATGGGCGGTGATGATCACTTAACATCAGGTGTAACCTGTTCGTTTGCCTCCTATGATGTAAAAAAAATCATAGAATGATGGTTAGGCTTTTTCCAGTCCATCCCTCTGCAAGTTCTAATATACGAATTCGAATACTATATTCCAGTACTCGCATCTGAGAGCAATGCCATTTCCAGATATAACATGTTACCGTACCCAGGCTACGTCATCAAATCTATACTTAATATATAAAGCTGAAGAGTTTGTTTGTTTGGTTGAACGCGCTAATCTCAGGAACTACTAGACCGATTTGAAACATTCTTTCAGTGTTAGATAGCTCATTTATCGAGGAAGGCTATAGGCTATATATCATCACGGTAAGACCAACAGGAGCGGAATACCTATGAAGAATGTTTCAAAAACTGGCTGTTTTTTTTCTTTTAGAGAGGTTTCGCTGCTTTAATTAGCGTTAGCACAAAGTAACTATTTATAGCGGACAAAGTCGCGAGAATAGCTAGTCATAAATAAATACCAAGTGAATTTTAATTATATTAAAACAATAGGCAATACAATGTAAACTACTAATTTAATCATTCATTTTGGACTCCAATTAACTTAATTGTTAGATTTATAATTGCAGTATTTTTTCTTGTCGCACATAAATGTAATAACTTTTTTTTTCAATTAGACCGACTTTGCTTTTTTTCGTACTGACTACGCTATTGACCTAGCAAGGTCTTAACAGCTTCACCGGACTACTAAGGCGAGCGCTTAAGACACTCAACAATTAGTCCGACTCGATCATAAATAAGCTCAGTTATATTATACTAGCTGATACGTGTTCGTCATTTTAATATAAATATTCTTTAACGCATCAAATAATGAAATTTTTACGGTCGCCATTTTTATTCAAAATACCGTCAATTTTCTCAACGCTCACATCGCCTACTTCACATGGGGCACCGTGAGCTTCGCATGACCGTATGTTATGACGTCATTAATGACGTTTTCGGCGCGACCGCAACGATCGCGGTCGCCAAGTGGAACGGCTAGCAGGCAATTTTTAATTTGTTAATTTGTTTATTGGGGCTTTTATTCCACTGAACATATCAGCCCCATTGTTCCCCAATCTTTTTAGCTCTATCATGAGAGTCGCTGATGAGGTATCATAACCAGGTCATACAGCATCTTAGCTTCATCCGAACAGGGTTCAGCCAAGATGCTGTGACAAATACCTATGTTCTGGCAACTACTTTTTATACTACTCATCAACGACTCTCTTTCGATGTTGTTCTTGGCACACTCCATCATCAAGTGATGCACATCCTCAATTTTTCTGCATACATCGCAGTTGGGAGATTCTGCTTTCCTCATTAGGTATGCAAAACGTCTAGATGGATAGTGCCCCGAACGGAGTCTTAAAGCTACCTTAACATAAGAAGGCTATTTTGGGCGTTGTGAACGTCAAGTGGAACACGTTCTTTAACCAAAATGTGACAGACTAAGATTCAGCCAAAAACTGACAATTTTTGTACTTATGTGTTACGCGTTACCCGTGCTATAAGTAACTATTAATATGGTAATCGTTGCCACGGTTACATGCTAACTTTGCATTTTAAAATTATGTGTAACTTAACCCATTCATCTACATACCGTATTTCTAAATAATTATAAGTATTATTATAATAGCTGTAACTGCGACTCCGTTCGCATGGTACCTAATATAAAAAGCAGCGACTAATAAAATTATTTGGATGTATTAAGTTCACTTTTATTTCACCTTATATTATTTCACCTCGTGAATCATTAAAGACTAAGTTTCATGAAATCGGTATTTTAACTCTGCCCTCTCAATATATTCTTGAGAATTTGATTTACGTCCGGAAAAACTTAGATAATCTGGATTTAGTAAAAGACCGACATAATGTAAATACCAGAAACCATAACAAACTGGTCACTCCATGTTTCAGGCTTGAGGCTTGAGACATCCAAGCCAACCTCACCTGCACGTGGTGCACCCTGCTGAATAACGAACGAGGCAATGGCGAAACCGGGGTGGTAGGGTTTTATAGCCTGACTGGGTCGCAACCACCATGTATATGGGGAAAAAGTCCGGCATAGTGATTCGCTTTTGCGGGTCGCGTTTCGGGATCAGCCTGTGCATATCCAGCTTTTTGCAGGCCGGATGGATAGTATGTCACTCGGTGGTCGCCATTGTTTTTGGATTGTACTATGCTTACCATCAGGCACAGTGCAGTCACTTTGCCGTGCTACCATAAAAAATAAAGGCTTACTAAGACCAGTAACAGTTTTTTAGGTAGTAGTATTAGATTTTATAACAAAGTCCCAAAACACATTACCGATTTGCCGTATAGTAAATTCAAGTGTTATGTCAAGCGGGTTTTAATACATAAAGGTTATTACAGGATGGATCAGTATGTGAACGAGAGCGACGTCTGGAAGTGACGTCTCTCTCTGTGCAACCACTTAAAACGAATATAGCTTTATGTGTATATTATGTTGTAATAATAAAAAAAAATATGTTAGTTATAATGAAAAGATAAACTAGGTCGAGTTTCTTGCCGGTTCTTCTCGATGACTGGGTTGTTTTTCCGAACCGGTGGTAGCTTTGACGTTCATAAGTCCCTTCTCAGGGCCTAAATTGAATAAAGACTATTTTGATTTGATTTACTTATATTATTTTCTCTCGTACTTAAGTCCTGTCGTCATTAAAATTATAATAACTTTTGATAGAGTGGACCGATTTCAATGAAACCAAAACTAAATGCTACTCGAGAATATACTTTATGAACGCAGTGATGCATTTTCATACAAACAGATATACGCACATTTTTAAAAATTGATTGAAATGTATTTTATTGCTTATACCAAGACACCTGCAACATTTTTTTTTCATAAAAATCTAATAAGTGCAGACACGTTAGATTTACAATTTTTATTATATGTATTGAAGAAGATATATGTACTGATAGATTAATTTATGTCTATAAATAAATAAAATGTTTTTAAGGAAGTAAAATGGTGTTTTAGTCAAATTTTACTTTATAACATATGACAGCTTAATATAAAACTAGTGGGCGCCCAGTGGTCGACATTCGACCATAGTTCATTGATTTTTTTAAAGTTGAATATAGAATGAAAAAGGGTAATTGGAACGTAAGAGTTAAATTATCCATACAGTCGAGCATAGCAACCTCCTTCACAACCTTTTTTGAAGTCCTTTATTGACAGATGTCAAAATGTCTTTTTTATTTACATGTGTGTATATGTTGTGTAAAATTGAAGCAGTAGTGTGAGTAATGCATAATTAATTTAATGTACTTCTAATGCATTTTATATAAAATAAATAGCTTTCTGCACTTCTCCTCCATATAAACTTTAACTATGCCAAGTTTCACGTTCAACCGTTCGCGCATTTCTCTCAAAAAGGGATACAAAGTTAGGACTTCACGTATTAATATATAGATATTATAGGTACTATACTAGTATAATATAATAAATAATTAGCTATACTACGCGTAGTATGACGCAAGCGCGATACGTCACGAGCCTGTCTAGGTCATCGGTGACGCGAACCCATAAGTTTCTATACCAACATTTTTTAACACATCTCTAGGGGACTGAAGCAGTTTTCAGTTAAAAAAAATCTCATTGTTTTTTTCATATTATAGGAGGCAAACGTACAGGTGGGTCATCTGGTGTTAAGTGATCACCACCGTCCATACACATTTGCAACACCAGGGGTGTCGCAAGTGCGTTGCCAGCCTGTGTTTGGGGGAGAGGAGGAGCCTTTCCGGCGCTCTCACTGACCGAACGAAACGCAACAATGCAAGCACTGTTACTTCACGTCGGTTTTCTATGAGAGGATGGTACTACCCCGGACGAGCCGACCCATTCATGCTGAAACCAGTAATAGCTTTAGCGTGGCTCTACCACCTCTAAAAGTATACCAGACTAGGTCCCCTCGGCAGCTGCTCAAGCCTAGGTCCGTTCCCTCGGCGTGGAGCACTTGAGTACGCTGCTCGCGCGATACAGTGACACAAAATCTTACATCACTGCGACAACATTACACATATCACCTCCACACACGTGCACGCATACACGCTTACACATGCAGGTGGAAGGGTTTTATTTTTTCCCCTTATCAAACTGAAATAGTTTAGAATATTATCCGATACGAAATATATATAAGGGTTGTTGAGGTATGTATGCTTGGTACACATATATGTTTCAACAACTCATATATGTATGAATAGTTAGCTTAGCTTAGGTTAGCTTACATAGGTCGCGAATTGCATGTATCAGGCAACAGCCAAAGCCGAGGTGTGCCGCGCACCCTTGAGCTAGTTGTCAAAATAAAATCGGCTGAGTGCCTTAAGCGCTCGCCTTAGTAGTCCGGTGAAGCTGTTAAGATCTTGCTTGGTCAATAGCGTAGTCAGTTCAATAAAAAAAAAACCTCTAAAAGTCTTTCCTATGTTCGATTAAAATTATCAACTTACACACTTAAACACAACATTCTGATATTTTTTGTCATTAAATAAACTTTAAGTACTGACGAAAATAACATACAATTAGATCCTTGCTGCGTACATTACTGTAACTCAATAATAAATAAAAAAAATTGAGGTATTGACGCGGTTGTGGCTTGGAAATTCATTATTTTACGTCAGTGAAGCCGGCTTGACGCTATATCTATTTTAGTTAAAGACGCGTTCTGGTCATTGTTAGCACATTGATTTCATACGAGATTTGGTTAACACAATTTATTGAGAGATATACGTAAGTGTAGTACAAGTGAACGTATTTATGTTATGTTAGGTTTTCGTAGCACGCTACGTTTTTTTTTTAATCCCCCTATTCCTCGGACATAATCCGAGGCTTTTTTTATTCAACTACCAATCTTTCCATAATACATTTTGCGCTCCTTATTATATATATATATATTAAATGTTATGAATTTTAACAATGTTTCGGATATTATCGCTCCCCTTGTCGATTTGATTTTCGTTAAATTTAAGTTTTGTCGCGTTAGGTCTATTTGTTTAATTTCTTCGATTGTATACATGTCTCTTTCTTATTTTTTTTACGCTACGGTAAATTTGTTTCTTAGATACTTCTATACTAGGGTTTTCTTTATATTATAGGAGGCAAACGAACAGGACCCACCTGTTGATGTTAAGTGATCATAGCCAGCCTGTGTTTGGGGGGGAGGTGAGGTAGGTCTCCGGCGCTCTCACTGACCGAACAAAACGCAACAATGCAAGCACTACTTGACGTGGGTGTTTCTGTGGGTCGGGTGGTAGTACCCCGGCGAGCTGACCCAATCATGCTGAAACTAGTAATAGCGTCTGCTCTACCACCTACAAAGGTATAAGGTATAATAACATGAACTAATGAGATAATTATTTATACAAGTCATTATTTTGTACTAGCGGGTCCGGCGGACGTTGTCCCGCCCTGATAATAAAAAAACACTTGACAAATTATATACCTTAACTGTCGTTATGAATCACTTTATGTACTGGTGAAAACCGCATGAAGGTCCGTTCAGTACTTTTTGAGTTTACCGCGAACAGACAGACAGATGTGGCAGAGGACTTTGTGTAATTCAGCATAAATGTGACGGCTCGCCCGCGGTAGTACCCCCCTCTCATAGAAAACCGACGTGAAGTAACAGTGCACGCATTGTTGCGTTTCGTTCGGTCAGTGAGAGCGCCCGAGGCCCACCTCCCCTCCCCTCTCCTCTACCTCTCATAACCCATCCCCACAAAGGATGGCAACGCATTTGCGACTCCTCTGATGTTGTTAGTGTCCATGGACGGTGGTGATCATTTAACATCAGGTGACCCACCTGTTCGTTACCGTTCGATACCTATAAAAAAAAATGTAGGTGATTCATAATCTTATGTTATTTGAATCAACATTTTGTAATATTGGTGGCATTTTACGTAATATAGCTTGGTTATCGTGCACAAGTAAAGTGGACGGGAAAGAATACCAAGGAGGATGAATTCTGAGATGCCACAAAAACTCCATAGGAAGTTGCAACAGACCACCATTGTGCACAGACCACAGGGTCTAAGCATCAACAGTATAATGCACGTACTTACCTTGTTGTGTCAGTTTTGCTGCACCGCTGATGTAGCCGGGTTACGTATGTGACCGCTAAACACAGTACACTCGAGTTCGGTATTAGAGACCGCGGCTCACTCACAATTTGGTTTTGTAGTAAACTTTGGTTACGCGAAAAGGTTCGTTGTTTATGCGACGACGTTGTGGGGTCTCGAGCAACAGTAATTTTTTTCGTTAGATGTCGGAAAGCAGCAATCACAGGAAGCCATGCATGGATTGGTTAAAAAACCAACCCCTGTGATTGGTGCAGCGAACGTAAGTGATATGAGCTTAGAGAGAAATGATTTCATATTGACGATGTTCGCACAACCATCTTGTTAGAACATTGAAATTATTGCACGAAACTTGTATTAATATGGGTAATATTACAATACGACAATGGCAATAATAGCCTAGAGAATTGATTGCTAAAAAAAACAGGTCGCTCTGTTGATTGTCATACGAGTGAATTTACCTATGACGTAAGTCGAAATAAATGACGTTCGAATTAGGAATTATGCAAAATATCTCTTGACGTAACGCGAGAATTACCTGTTTAAAAACAAATACGTTTATAAGTTAATTTTCATACTTTACCACAATTCGATATCCATTTCAGATCCTACGGTATCCACATATATACATTTTTATTTATATAAAGATTTGTTTTATACAAGATCAGCTGATACCCTAACTTTTTTTTTCTTTTTTGCGTTTGTTTATGTATAACATATAGTATTGTGTTGTTTTTATTTTTGTATTTGATTATTTCATTTGTGTAAGTTAAATTTATAATTTATCTTTTACTAGCGGGCCCGGCAGACGTTGTCCCACCCTGATTATTAAAAAAATCCGGGACAAATTATATACCAAAACGTTCCTCGTGAATCACTTTATCCACTGGTGAAAACCGCTTGTAAATCCATTCAGTAGTTTTTGAGTTTATCGCGAACAGACAGACAGACAGACGCGGTAGGGGACTTTGTTTTATACTATGTAATGATGATATTTTTCATACGCACCGTTTTAATAATAGTAAGCTGTGTTTAATCTTATATATGTTTTTTTTATGGAATACATAACTCCAATTTGTAAGATTGAACACAGTTTAGATAAAAAAATAATACCTACGGCATTGTCTGCGTTGTTTATAATCTCAATAATGTATTTTATGTACTAAAGATAAAACATACGAGAAGAATACATACGTCGCCGGAAGCGTAAATTAATGAAACTTATCAAATCAAATCAAAAACATTTTATTCAATTTAGGCCCTACGAAGGCGCTTATGAACGTCAAAACTACCGCCGGTTCGGAAAACAACGCAGTCATCGAGAAGAACCGGCAAGAAACTCGATCTGGTTTATGTTTTTAACAAATATATATAATATATTAGGTAAATGTCACAAACGTTTTTAATGGATACACAGAGATGAGTTAATTCCAGACATCACCATCGTTCACATATTGATCCACTCTATAATCGCCTTTTGACACCAAAACCCGCTTGATATGGCGCTTAACTTCTCAATCCGGCAAATCGGCAATATCCTTTCGGACTTTATTGTAAAATCTAACACTATTTCCCAAAAAAATAGTTAAATATATTAATAATATTATCAAAACTATAATAAATAAGTTAATATTGAAAAGTTATCGTGATATTTTATTATTTAGGACGAAGTGTCTAAGAAAAATGTAAAACAAGAAAATATATATCGAATTGTATCAATAGTAGTTTTTCAGGGGTAATTTATTTAACTATTCAAGTTTTAATATTAATGGACAAAAAAAAAAGAAAAACCAAAACGTTTTTCAAAAAAAAAATTAATAACACTAAAGCTCATCAATGTTTACTAAACAAACAAAAAAAATAGTTAAATATATCAATAATATTATCTAAACTATAATAAATAAGTTAATATTGAAAAGCTATCGTGATATTTTATTATTTATGACGAAGTGTCTAAGAAAATTGTAAAACAAGAAAATATATATCGAATTGTATCAATAGTAGTTTTTCAGGGGTAATTTATTTAACTATTCAAGTTTTAATATTAATGGACAAAAAAAAAAGAAAAACCAAAACGTTTTTCAAAAAAAAAATTAATAACACTAAAGCTCATCAATGTTTACTAAACAAACAAAAAAAATAGTTAAATATATCAATAATATTATCTAAACTATAATAAATAAGTTAATATTGAAAAGCTATCGTGATATTTTATTATTTATGACTAAGTGTCTAAGAAAATTGTAAAACAAGAAAATATATATCGAATTGTATCAATAGTAGTTTTTCAGGGGTAATTTATTTAACTATTCAAGTTTTAATATTAATGGACAAAAAAAATAGGAAAAAATACGTTTTAAAAAAATAATATTAATAACACTAAAGCTCATCAAAGTTTACTAAACAAACAAAAATAAAAAAAAATCGTTTCAGAAATAGGTGAGGAAGATATTCTTAACTTGGCATCATTATCAGCCTGTAAGATAGCCACTGCAGTGCTATAAATCTCTTCCCGGATGAAAGGCATAATCGACACGCTAGCCCACGACGTATTAGCAATCTCAAACATTAAGAAATCCACATTTGTATATTGTTCCACATACAGTGACACCACAAGAACATTTCTCAGGTTCAGGTTTCCTCACGATGTTCTCCTTCGCCGCAAGCCTATACTGCTACCAATTGAAATTAATAAATGCACGCGAATTCCGATAAGGTATTTTATGATAGCGGACATAGGATATATATTCCATTGTCTGACACCACTCGACCACTATCACTTGTACCTCTGCCTATTTATATATGCATAGAGGAGACAGTGGATATGGACAAATATCACTATGCAAATGAAGAAAATCCCTCCAAAGTTTATTCCCTTTGTTCCCGTATTCTTGACAGAGCTATTCGACATGATGTCCTTATCGACATTCCAAATTCGTACTATAATATTACCATAATACTTCGTAGCATAAAAAAGATTCCTCGAATGCTTTATACTCAGACAAGATAATGATTTCCGATGAGATGACCGAGACTGGTTTTTTTTAATATCATAGGAGACAAACGAAAAGGCGAGTCACCTGAGGTGAAGTGTTCACCGCTGTCCATAGTCACTAGCACCACCAGGGGAGTCACAAGTGCGTTGGAGGGGGGGAGGTAAGGTAGACAGGGTAAGGGGAGGAGGAAGGGAATGGGAGGGGTGCCCCCGGCGCTCTCACTGACCGAATGAAACGCAGCAATTACTAACAGTATTACATCACGTCGGTGTTTCTGTGAGAGGGTGGTAGTACCCCTGGCGAGCCGACCCATTCATGCTAAAACCAGTAATAGCTTCGGCGTGGCTCTGCCACCTTCAAAAACTACTACTCAACTTCTCAAGGTTTTTTCTCTCTCGACCACTGTTTATACTATACGGTATATTTGGTAGATAATCATAAAACGACCATGGCATTCGTGCCTGTTAATCTTCAGTGAACACGTTTTGCTGAGTCATTGATAAAAAAATACTGCTTGTCACCATGATTGCAATTCTTCAAAATTTGTTTTCCTACATGTAATGCTACACAAGCAAAACTACAGGGTCAAATCAATATTTAATTTATTTTTAATAAGACGGCGCCTACAACTTAGTTTGGCATTGGTGATTTCTATACCCAAAGCTTGTGCAGTTTGAAGTGGTATCAAAACAAATTAGAAGACGAGTTAAGGTCATAGTGACTTGGTATTGAGATATAATTATTATACTTTTAACAAGCTGTTGCACGCGATTTCGTTTTTATTAGGCTGTTTTTTGAAGTGAAATCTCTTATGACACGATATGTGAAAATTTTTCGTCACACGTTAAAAGTCACGCGTTCACATTAAACGTAAGGAAGGTATGTATTTGTGTATAGTTGTAGGTTATATTATATAGGTTATATTGTAGATATCTGCCTGGGTCTAGTAATTTTTTAGTAAGTTATTTTTGCCGTACCGTAAAGCTGTGGTATAATTTCCCGGCTAGTGTGTTTCCTCCTTCCTATAACATGGGGTCCTTCAAGCGTAACGTGAAGAGACATTTACGCAGGCCGGCATGACAACGACGACCGCCGGAGGAGGGAGTATCTCTCGGTGGTCGCCGTTGTTTTTGGATTGTATTGTGCTTACCATCAGGCACAGAGTAGTCACTTTGCCGTGCTACAATAAAAAAAAAATACCGAAATGAGTAAATGTACATGTAGGGGTCCTAGCCTTACATATGTTCTTAGGGTGCCCGTTTGTGGCAATAAAGTTACTTGTTGGGTCACAATTATTTTCTTTAATCTGTTACATTGGTGATGTTGTGTAACCTAATTGAGTGCTTGAATGCGACTCACAATTCAAGTATTTAATAAATATAATTTAAGTGTGGTGCTGCGCACGTAATAAGTAAGGCGACATGCAATGTACGTAACCGTACAGTATTGTTAAGTATTATGGGACTTAGTATAGTATACAGTTTATGAGAGTACCAGCCTGTCTCTCCAAACAGAGCATGCTCACGCCCACACCCGCGTAACCACAGATCACGCCACCGTGGTCTAGGGATAAATTTCGCTCCCGCACACCAGATTAGGCCCCCCTCGGCAGCTGCTCAAGCCTAGGTCCGTTCCCTCAACGTGGAGCTCTTGAGTACGTTTGTTTCTGTCTAATTTGTTTGTGTAATTTAATTTAATTGTATTGGTTAAATAAAACAATAACGTAATTCTACCATATATATCAGGTGACTGTTTAGACAGTAGCAATATTTCTGGGGCACATCTGCACTCGATTTTCGTTCTAAATCAATTTAAAAAAATAGGTGCTTAGTATTTGATTGAATTATCGAGAGAAATACAAAAATTATACACAATCCTCTACGCGTCTATGTTAAAGCACAGTGTCAATGACCGTCGGATGTTTTCATTTTCACTGGAAAGGGAACGTGGGAGCGTCAGGAACAAAACGAAAGGGTTTATTGCCCGTTTTACTATCGAAAGTTATTAACTCCAGATCGCCTATTGTAGCTTTTGGCACCGGTTATTGCACTTAGGTGTATTATTTTATTTACACGTCTGTAACTATACTTTTGAAAGCCTTAGAAGACACTTTAACTTAGGTTTTCTTGGTTGTTTATTAGTATTTGTTTTAATATTATTGTTTTAAATGTTAAATGTGACCATGAAGCGTCACATACTAGAATACTGCGAGTGTCTAAAAAGTCACCTGGTATAATTAAATACATATAAGCCAAAGAAGTCTCACTTCTTTCGCGTGTACACGCTGATATACGCATTGTTTTTTTTATGTAACTTGCATTTCGCGTCGCTGCTTATAAATATTGTACATGCGAATATGAGTTCATTTATTTGTTGCCTTATTACGCTTTTGTAGCATAAATAATACTCAACCAATTATAATGAATTTCATATATGTTGTTGGGAGTACCAAAAACGTATCTTATAATTAACACGAAAGAAACCGCGGGTAAAAGATAGGATGTAATCATTACATATTATAAAACAAAGTCCTGTGCCACGTCTGTTTGTCTGTTCGCGATAAACATAAAAACTACTCAACGGATTTTCATGCGGTTTCATCAGACGATACAGTGAATCATGAGGAAGGCTTAGGTATATTATTTGTCAAGCGGACGCTGTGCCTATACATTTTACAATCAATTTATATAATCTAATTAATATTCATTTTATTAAAGTATACGTTACTAAATCGACAAAGAAGCATCGCGTACAGATTTTCGAAAACAGATGTAAAAACTAATTAATATACTAAATATTAATTAACATTCTAAATGCGGCCACCGTTGTAATTGTAACTTCAACAGAATTCTTAATACGAAATATTAGCATTAATTCGTTAATCAGTATTCCTGGATTTATTATTTAGTTGGACGTGGTTGAAAGCGAAATTTCAAATTATTCAGTCACATTCAGCGGTTGTTTCCCATAAGTTTAAAAGAATATAAATTGCCTTGAGGTGAAGAAACAGTAAGAACTTGTGGTTGACTTCGATATGGCGTTGGCAGAGATATTAAAGTGTAAATAAACAATCAAAATAAGCAAAAATATTGAGAGCTTCCGCTGCGTGTTAACGTTATCTCAAAGTAAATATTTCACGCGGATGAAGTCGCGGGAACAGCTAGAATATGATAAAATGGATATTGTGTAAATATTCTTTCCCGGCTACAGGCGATATATCATCACGCTAAGATTAATAGGAGCGGAGCACTCAGCCGAGACGCAGGCGCGATCTGTGTGGCGGCATTTATCAAAGGGCGCTAGGTCGTCGGCGCGTGCCGCGTAACACTAGTATAACGAGTGGCCGACAAAATCAATTTGAATCTTATATTTATACAGATAGGGTTACAAATGTTTTTGAGCATTTCGTTAACAGTGCAAAGTTCGTGTTTTGCGTCGCCACGTCGCGCTAAGTCAAAATCAGGTTTACCCGGGTTTATCTATAGATGTTTCACATCAAAAGTAGTTATGAAATTTTGTTGAAATTATGCAAACAGCGTAAGGAAATAAAATATTCTACGTGAAAAAATCTTTTTGTTTTCTACTTGCAAATGAATAGATACTTATATTTGTCTAGTACAAAGGATTAGGATACGTTAATTTATTGGAAAAAGTAGTTGGCATCATTATATCATAGTAACACCGACATGTAGACAGCAGTTTACAGCCGTGTTCCAATAAAAAAAAATATATCTGTTTATAGCGATAGTTGCCCTTCGAGCTTAAGAGAATGGACAATCATCATAAATCCCATACTATATTATTTACGCACAATATTTATTATAACCTGGTTATTGTATCCTTGATACGTAACACCGTTTATACTGCCTACGTCAATGGAAAGAATAAAAACGATTAAAAAGTTGATTGGAACGCAATTTAGTGTACGTAAACACTGCACTATATTTAGAAAATGCAACAACCAGGTACTTCCCCTCCATCGCCTGTTTTTCTCTTTGTTCTTAACTCAAATTGCAATTTAGTGTACGTAAACACTGCACTATATTTAGAAAATGCAACAACCAGGTACTTCCCCTCCATCGCCTGTTTTTCTCTTTGTTCTTAACTCAAATTGCAATTTAGTGTACGTAAACACTGCACTATATTTAGAAAATGCAACAACCAGGTACTTCACCTCCATCGCCTGTTTTTCTCTTTGTTCTTAACTCAAATTGCAATTTAGTGTACGTAAACACTGCACTATATTTAGAAAATGCAACAACCAGGTACTTCACCTCCATCGCCTGTTTTTCTCTTTGTTCTTAACTCAAATTGCAATTTAGTGTACGTAAACACTGCACTATATTTAGAAAATGCAACAACCAGGTACTTCACCTCCATCGCCTGTTTTTCTCTTTGTTCTTAACTCAAATTGCAATTTAGTGTACGTAAACACTGCACTATATTTAGAAAATGCAACAACCAGGTACTTCACCTCCATCGCCTGTTTTTCTCTTTGTTCTTAACTCAAATTGCAATTTAGTGTACGTAAACACTGCACTATATTTAGAAAATGCAACAACCAGGTACTTCACCTCCATCGCCTGTTTTTCTCTTTGTTCTTAACTCAAATTGCAATTTAGTGTACGTAAACACTGCACTATATTTAGAAAATGCAACAACCAGGTACTTCACCTCCATCGCCTGTTTTTCTCTTTGTTCTTAACTCAAATTGCAATTTAGTGTACGTAAACACTGCACTATATTTAGAAAATGCAACAACCAGGTACTTCACCTCCATCGCCTGTTTTTCTCTTTGTTCTTAACTCAAATTGCAATTTAGTGTACGTAAACACTGCACTATATTTAGAAAATGCAACAACCAGGTACTTCACCTCCATCGCCTGTTTTTCTCTTTGTTCTTAACTCAAATTGCAATTTAGTGTACGTAAACACTGCACTATATTTAGAAAATGCAACAACCAGGTACTTCACCTCCATCGCCTGTTTTTCTCTTTGTTCTTAACTCAAATTGCAATTTAGTGTACGTAAACACTGCACTATATTTAGAAAATGCAACAACCAGGTACTTCACCTCCATCGCCTGTTTTTCTCTTTGTTCTTAACTCAAATTGCAATTTAGTGTACGTAAACACTGCACTATATTTAGAAAATGCAACAACCAGGTACTTCACCTCCATCGCCTGTTTTTCTCTTTGTTCTTAACTCAAATTGCAATTTAGTGTACGTAAACACTGCACTATATTTAGAAAATGCAACAACCAGGTACTTCACCTCCATCGCCTGTTTTTCTCTTTGTTCTTAACTCAAATTGCAATTTAGTGTACGTAAACACTGCACTATATTTAGAAAATGCAACAACCAGGTACTTCACCTCCATCGCCTGTTTTTCTCTTTGTTCTTAACTCAAATTGCAATTTAGTGTACGTAAACACTGCACTATATTTAGAAAATGCAACAACCAGGTACTTCACCTCCATCGCCAGTTTTTCGACTCCGTAGTATTATTTCCCATTCATTTCACTTCATATTATGAGTAGGTTCGGTTGAATTTGAGTTAAGAACAAAGAGAAAAACAGGCGATGGAGGTGAAGTACCTGGTTGTTGCATTTTCTAACCTGTTTTTCTCTTTGTTCTTAACTCAAATTCAACCGAACCTACTCATAATATGAAGTGAAATGAATGGGAAATAATACTACGGAGTGCGAATTCTGAGATGTCACTAAAACTCCCCGGAAACTTCTAACAGAAGGGCCACCATCTTGTTTGTTGTAACCTAGAGCTTTAGTATGATGGTAGGGCTTTTTCCAATGTTTGTCTGGCTTACTTCCAAGTTGTAAAGTCACCAAGTATATATAGATGTATTCTACCATGAATCCTGTTAATTATGAAGAGGCATCGTAAAATAGTACTATCTTATTGCACAATGTTCTGTAAGATTTTGCTTATAAAAATAAATTTATTATAAGGCCAGTAAAAGATGAATACGGAGTTTATAAAGCTTGCTTTTGCAAAACCGACATTTATATTACGAGTAAAATCGCCCATCAAATGTTCTTTTTTATTTATTCATATCCGTTGAAATATGCAATTTCATCGTAGCGTAAAAAACCAAGGTAATCCGGTTGCAGTGTTTTTCCGCTTCATTTTGTTTATATATTGTAAACAATTTAGAGCTTATATCGTAACTAATGTTATAAATGAGAATGTAAGTTTGTTTATCAGGATTTCATACATTAACTACTTAGCCAATCATTATCAAATTTTGCATACATATTGTCAGCACAAATACATAGGACACTTTTCATCCAAAAACAGGTACTGTCCCCGAGGGATTGGTCAAATCTATATGAACGCGAGTAAAAGCTAATATTTATATATATTAATGTTATATAGAGGTAAAGTTTGTGAGGTTGTGACGTTGTAGGGGGTAATCTCAGGAACTAATAAACCGATTTTGAAAATTTTTTTTACCAATAGAAAGCCACGTTATTTTTGAGTATCATAGGATATATATTAACCCGAAAAATTAAAAGACTTATTTGTGGTCGTCGGATTTGCAAAGTAAGTGGGCGAAAAAACGGTCGTTTCTTAAATCAAAAATCAAAATCAAAATATCCTTTATTCAATTTAGGCCCTGAGAAGGCGCTTATGAACGTCAAAGCTACTACCGGTTCGGAAAACAGCCCAGTCATCGAGAAGAACCGGCAAGAAACTCGATCTGGTTTATTTTTTCATGTCATATATTTCTATAGTAATATAAATATTCACATTCGTTATTAGTGGATGCACAGAGAGGGGCGTCATTTCCAAACGTCACAATCGTTCACGTATTGATCCACCCTATAATAGCCTTTAGATATTAAAACCCGCTTGACATGGTTCTTAAACTCACTATCAGGCAAATCGGTAATGTGTTTTGGGACTTTATTATAAAACTTAACACTATTACCTAAAAAACTGTTTTTGGATTTAGTGAGCCTGAAGCATGGAATGACCAATTTGTTGCTGTTTCTAGTATTTAAATTATGCTGATCTTTTACTAGATCCAACATATCTGAATTTTTGCGGACATACATTAAATTATCTAGAATATATTGGGAGGGCAGAGTTAAGATACCGAATTCCTGAAACTTAGTCTTTAATGATTCGCGAGGCCTCATATTATAAATTGCTCGAACTGCTCGTTTTTGTAATAGGAATATGGTGTCCACCTCAGCTGCTGTCCCCCACAACAAAATACCATAAGACATTAAGCTGTGGAAGTAAGCGAAGTAGACAACCCTAGCAGTGGCAATATCTGTTAGCTGGCGAATCTTTCTAACTGCGAATGCAGCAGAACTTAGTCTTCCCAACGCTGTCCTTACGAACGCTGCCTTAACGATGAGAGACATATGATTGAGTTCTAGAGAAAAGTTGTAGAGCTTGATAATACCTACAAAAAAGTCCTGTACACCATATATCTAACTTTTATATTTAAGTCACAATAAGTAATTTTTTTAATTATTTTTCGCCCAACGGAATGGGCCCAGGTCAGCTCGTTATAACATATAACAATTGTTCGTGCAATAGTTATGTAGATAAATTATGAACTAGTTTCACTATATTAAATACATATTAAGGCAAGCGAAGCAGCGAGGAAATGCCAGTGTACGAGTATATATTACTATGCCAGACGATTTGGATGAAATATTGTATTTAACTAATACTTTATTGAATCAATCAAAATCCTTATCTTTCAAAATAATTTGCATAGCCTTAAATCGGAGGTCTTAGCTGGCAACTTAATTAACACTTACTGAGCCTCTAATACGTTTTTTTTTAAATTATAAAAGCAATTTATTAAATCTTATTACTTGTCGAACTTCAATGGAACTTTAAATTGCATAAAAATTAAATTGATTAATCGAACTACGATCCGAGTGTTGGAGACCGATCAATAAGTCAATATAAAATTGAAGGTAACCCGACAAACTACTAACCTTGAGTTAACTAAGTATGTAAAATGTGGCCACAAACTGAAACATATTGTATTGGTACAACCACAAGTAATATACATCAAATAGTACACTTAACCCGGATATTTTAATATAATGCTAGCTGTTACCGCGGCTTCGCACGCGTTTTTATGGTAAAATGACACACGTCAACATAAAAATTAAATAAAAAGCATCGTTATTACGGATGTGTTCAAGTTGCTAATAGTAATTTAGAGATACGTTCAAAATTACAGAGAAAGAAAATTGGGTATTAGGTTTTCCGATTCATTTTTATTTATATAGATAGATTGCATTTATACTTGATTTGCATATATACTTCATGTACAGACAGCGGTCAGTTACATTTTTAACCGACTTCAAAAAAAGGAGGAGGTTATCAACTCGTCTGTATTTTTTTTTTTTATGTTTGTTACCTCATAACTTTGGACTGGGTGAACCGATTTTGATTATTCTTTTTTTATTTGAAAGCTGGTGCTTCCAGTGTGGTCCCATTTGGATGGTACTGACTTCCAGTACATCTCTAGGTAGCACACATATTCATATGTTTTATTTAATTTGGTTAATTTGATAAACTATTTATTTTCCGCTTTTTAGTGCCTTATGGGTTTTTGATTGATATTAAAGTCGGTTAATACTTTTTTTTGAAAATTTACATTATTATTATATGTATAGATAACAACAACGTGACAGTTTTGTGCCTGAAAGTAGTCACAGTAGAATACAAGCACAATTAATAACAAAAACCATATATCTTGAGTTGTTACTAAAATTATTTAAGCAGTTCTTATACCTATTAGCTAGCGCGATGTTTGAAATTAGCATAACAATATTATGACGTCAGGCTTAAAGGACGTGTGTCCAATGGAGTTAACAATTAATCAAAAAGTACTACACGTGAAGGTTATAATATTACAGTACAGAAGAGAGTTCTTTACGGAATATTCTCTCGTATAGTGTTATATAGGGCTTTTATAGTTTATGCATATATATTGTGCTGTTTTACTTTATAGTCAGCAATATTAGTAGTAATTTAGGAAATGCAATTCGGTAATTTAAAAAAAGTCTGACGTCTATTTATATCACTATAGGCACCATTATGCTTCACCAAAAATTTACCTATAACCTCTAACCAATTTCTTGCCAAAGTAAATAAAATGTCTTCATACAAATAATCAACGTAAAGAGTTGTTTTAAAATATTTAATTTGGTTTACTGAATATAATCATTACATAGTATAAAACAAAGTCCCCTACCGCGTCTGTCTGTCTGTTCGCGATGATGATGATGATGATTGATCCGACCGGTTTCGGCCATGGCGACCACTTTGACCCCTAAACTTAGAAATGGCGCTGATGCGCTCGAAGATGGCTTATGTAGCCTATCTTCGCGGCGAAACTTCGTGCACACTGAGGGCACGTGAGTACGCCGTTCTCATAATGATATGTTATGGCAGCAGGAGGGCGAGCCTTTAACTGGTCGCGTTTGGTATCAAGGTCAGCTTTACGCTGAGCCTCGAACTCGCGTACTTGGCTGTTCACCATTCTGCGCCATTCTGGCCGTTGTGCTGCCAAACGTTCCCAACAAGAGGGCTCTATATTGCATCTCTTCATGTGCCGCTTTTGGACATCCTTGTACCGAAGGAGGGGACCACCATGATTTGAGCGGGGAAAGCAGTGCCTCCCTAAACAGGGCTGCTTTGTCATCCCGAGTGCTGCCGAACCCGCGCTGTCGCCCCAAATGTGCGGCGCTGAAACGACCACGGCGTGTACTCACACCCCCGGGACCGCCCGTATGCAGGTATCAGACAAAGTCTAGCTTGCATCAGGCTAGACCTCTCTACCTTTACCCATCGCCACAGGACTTTTGCGTACTCGGAGTCCAGTATTAGAAGCGGTCATATGCGCAGGATATATTAAGGTGCACAAATGTACGCGCAAGACACAGGTGCACATACTCGTCCTTATTCTTCTGGACCCAGTGGAACGGACCGCAACGCTTCCACTTCGTCGTTTGTGTTGTCGCAGGAGATCTCGGTGTTTGTCGAATGCTGCCCGTAGGACTTCATCATTTTTATCAAACCAGTCTTCGTTGCGATGTAATTTTGAACCCAGTTCAGTTGAAGCGGTATCCATGATGTGAGATGACAAAGTTTCCCAGACAGCAAAAACATCGCCTACCTCATTAACTGGCAACAGCTTTTTAGACAGGGCTTCAGCGTAGTTCACCCTAACCGTAAGATCTTTTAGCTTATCCACGTTCAAAGACGCAAGCTTTTTTATAGGAGATCTACGTGGGTGATAGAGGCGGATTCGCAGCTTAGTGACAATAAGTCGGTGATCAGACCAACAGTGCGCACCACGCATGACGCGAGTGACTTGCACTTGGCTGATATCTTTTTGCCTCACGATTGCATAGTCAATCAAATGCCAATGCTTGGATCTTGGGTGCATCCATGTTGTCTTGTACTTGGCGGCAAGTCTAAACATAGTGTTCGTAATTGCCAGTCCGTATTGAGCACAAAGACTGAGCAGCAACTGACCATTGCTGTTCATGTTGCCAACTCCATGTCTACCCAGAACTCCAGGCCAAGCCTCATAGTCCCGACCAACCCTGGCATTGAAATCGCCCAGCAATAAAACCTGCTCTTTGGCGTTTATGCTATGGAGGCAATGAGTCACTTCCTCATAGAACTTATCCTTGATGTCATCAGACTTGTCAAGCGTTGGAGCATAGACACTGATGACATTAAGGTAATTGTCTTTGTCCAGGTGAAGGCGCAGTGTGGTAACACGGTCTGAGATATGTACAGGGTACTCCTCTAAACGCTTTGTTAAGTGATTTTTGATGGCAAATCCCACACCTGATCGTCGAGATTCGGAGGTAGCGGTACCTTTCCAGAAGAAAGTGTAACCGCCACCTACTTCCACCAGCTCTCCTTCATCGGGAAGGTGTGTTTCGCTGAGAGCAGCCACATCCACGTTATAGCGATGAAGTTCCCGAGCTACTATGGCGGTTTTACGATCAGGGCAGGCGTTGCCATCTCGATCAAGAAGCGTTCTCACGTTCCACGCACCGAATGTCATAATAGGTGTTCTTTTGAAATTATGTTTGCGACGTCGACCACGATTTGAATGATGCGATGATAGCCGCGGTTACTACCATCTACCAAGTTGGGACGAGCATTTTTTAGGGCACCTTTTCTAGCCCCCTCCCCGGCTGAGCGGGGAAAGCAGTGCCTCCCTAAACAGGGCTGCTTTGTCATCCCGAGTGCTGCCGAACCCGCGCTGTCGCCCCAAATGTGCAGCGCTGAAACGACCACGGCGTGTACTCACACCCCCGGGACCGCCTGTATGCAGGTATCAGACAAAGTCTAGCTTGCATCAGGCTAGACCTCTCTACCTTTACCCATCGCCACAGGACTTTTGCGTACTCGGAGTCCAGTATTAGAAGCGGTCATATGCGCAGGATATATTAAGGTGCACAAATGTACGCGCAAGACACAGGTGCACATACTCGTCCTTATTCTTCTGGACCCAGTGGAACGGAGACCGTTACGACCGGAGAAGGACTCAGACGGATGGTACAGTATCACAGTGAGAAAGTACAAGGAGTCAGTACTACTCACACTCCCTTAATCGCCTTTTACGATACCCACGGGAAGATATAGGGGTGGTGCTATTCTACTCTACCGGCACCACACGGCAATACGCTCAAAAACTACTGAATGGATTTCATGTAGTCTTCACCAGCAGATAAAATTATTCATGAGGAAAGTTTTGGTATATAATTTGTCAAGGATTTCTTTTATAATTAAGGCGGGACAACGTCTGCCGGACCCGCTGGTAATTTAAACAATAAATATAATAATATATGTAAATAAAAATTTATAGCTGCATATACATAGGTACGTCACTTACGAACGGCTCTACGTATTTGTCGAATTCTGTTTATTGTGTTTGCAATTGTCAGGACAAGGGTTGTATGGGAAAATATCATACGGGCAAGTGAAAAATTTGGGTTCAAAAAATCTCCACAAGAAAGAAAGTGTGAGTAAGTGAGACAAAACACGGTAGGGTATATCTGTGTGAAGCATGGCGGGCAAGTAGTATTAATAAACACGAATAATATTAATGTCAGATCAGTGAGGTAGCTGTTACGCATGAACTATACGCGCACACCTGCCGACGCGACGTTAGCGAGGAGCGGGAATAAGCGAAACGTGGTTTATCTGCCGGATTACTTATCTCCCTATATCGTACAAGGAAACTGACATTTTAAAATGTTTTACTTATTTTACGCGTTGTTCTTTCAAGTTTTTTTTTTTAAATATTAATACTAACTGCATTCACAGATTCATATGCTTTTATTTTTTACTTTTATTTTTGGATATTGGTTTATATTATTACTGCCATTGTCGAAAGAAATATTATTACAAGTGTTCTGTGAAAATGTAAAGGTTTTTATAAGATGGTGACTCCCTTGTTAGTACTTTACAGGCAGTTTTTGTGGCACATCAGAATTTATTTTGTAGGTGGTGGAGCCACGCTGAAGCTATTACTGATTTCAGCATGAATGGGTTGGCTCGGGGTAGTACCACCCTCTCACAGAAAACCGACGTGAAGTAATAGTTCTTGCATTGATGCATTTCGTTCGGTTACTGAGAACATCGAAGGCCCACTTCCCCTCCCTCAAGCGCAGCCTGGCAACGCACTTGTGACTCCCCTGGTGTTGCAAACGTCTATGCACGGTGGTGATCACTTAACATCAGGTGACCTAAATAATCGTTTACTTCTTATTATATAAAAAAAATTCATGCTCCGTGCTTTTCCACCCGCTTCAGTTATGCACAGTAACCGTACTATATTACGCAAACTACCACCAATATTATATAATATATAATTAAATAACGCAAGATCATGAATGACATATTAAAGTACATGACAGACTCGGATTCCGCCAAAAATTCAAGAGATGAAGTTGAAAAAAGTTTATAAAAACGTTTCATATACGTTCCGATTTAAAATAAGATAATTTGTGTAACACTGGAGTGAGTTATCACCTTTAATAACAAATATGAGCTGCCTACATACCCACTTAATGTCTCAACAAAATGCGATTTTAAAGCGTGTATCATTTGTTTTACTGTGTTCAAACAAATGAACGTAAAACCTCTTAGCTGCTTACCTAATATATATAAGGAAACAGTTTGGACGGATTATATAACATAACAACGCGTATTATATTTTAGAAATACATATACATACATTGATGTCTGCTGATTATTAATAATTATCTCTGAAACGGTAGAAGCGATTTCTATTAGAATTTTACTAAAAGATAGAAGATTTTTTTTAAATATATATATATTTTTATTGTAGCACGGCAAAGTGACTGCACTGTGCCTGATGGTAAGCACAGTACAATCCAAAAACAACGGCCACCACCGAGAGATACGCCCTCCTCCAGCGGTCGTCGCTGTCATGCCGGCCTGCGTAAATGTCTCTTCACGTCACGCTTGAAGAACTCCATGTTATAGGAAGGAGGGAACACACTGGCCGGGAGATTGTTCCACAGCTTCACGGTACGGCAAAGATAAGATGTTGCGAACTTTTTAGTAATATTATTTAGCCTAGATGTAATTATGTCTTTATAATATTAAACAACGGTGAAATAATTTCATAAAAGTAACTTAGAGCCCCAAAAAGTATTTGAGGGGTTAAAAATTATTGAAAGTCCTTAATTAATCGAAATATACGTGCCGCATGATTTTACCCGCGTTAAATTTCCATAACACTGGGCTATAAGTTATCAGACTGGTTAATGTTTACAATTTCTGTTTCGTTCTTTATTTTAATTTTGTCATATTACAGTATCTTTCGTCTAATGAAGGTTTCAGTACTCTATCAAGATGGCGGCTCGGTTATTGGAACTTTTCGGTATTATGACAAAAAGTTAAATACGTATTGAATACTCGCTTTAAAAAGGTTTCATATTAAATGCACCGCGGTCGCTGAATGTTCGCTATCTTGCTCCTCTGTCTCGCTTTAGTTAGGTTAGACTTGCGGAAAAGGATAAAGCGAACTTGCCTCAGGCGAGCGCGATTTATTTAATACGAAACCTTTTTAAAGCAAATATTCAATAGTATTTAACTTTTTTGTAATAACACCGCTTGTGTTTAATAAGAATATACAACATCGTACAATCCTCGTCAATGTTTTTGACCGCTCTGAATATTGTCGTAAGTTCGGGCTCGCGCCTAATATCGTCAAAAGTGTATTACAAAAAAAAGTTAAAATATTATTATAAGGATCTATAATTAGCATTTATTTATCCTTAAAATGTATCTATTTTATAGTAGGTACATATAATTATACGACTCTATACCTAACTTTGTCCAGCTATATTAAGAGAAGTCAAAAAGTTTGGTGAGAACTAGACTCACTTCTAAACAAGCTCATTTGTGCGCAATAACCTAACAATATTACGCAAAACTCCACCAACATTACACAATATAGGGTCAAACAAACAAATAAATGGATAAAAAGTAATACACGATTGGCTAAAATATAAAATATCACTAAAAACTGGAATAGAAATAGTCCTAACTAGATTTCATACGGGCACGAAATAAATTGTCCGTTAACGCGTCCCACGTTCGTTTATAACCTCAAATATAGGTAGGTTCTTTATTGCAATTCGAAATAAGATAATTTATAAATAACTTATTATTATAACACTCCTTTTTATTTATAACACTTCTCGTAAGTTTGTTAGTAAACAGATATTTTCTTTAAGTATTATTAATCAAAGAGTATATCAAATGTTCAAGGTTATTACTTGTTCACAACAAATAATAAACGCGTCGACCAATCAACGAAGATTTCTCACACGTCTCAATTTACGATGTGCAAAAACATTGGGAGCTTAAAATAGTTACCTATAATAAGTAATTGCAATAAATGGTAGTAATTTAGTTATTTGCCGACTTCATAAAGTACTAGTTTCTCAATTCGTCTGTATTTTTGTAACGTTTGTTTCTTTAGAATTTTATGATTTATAGTTCGATTTAGGAAGTTCCTTTTTTTTATTGGAAAGGGCATATTTTCTAGTTTTTTTATTAACATTGGTTCTTGGACTTCGAAGATCCACCAAGGAACTCCTCAAAATCGAATAAAAAATGTAATGTGATTGTGACTTAACATCAGGTGACTCACCTGTTTGTTTACCACCTATGATATAAAAAAGAGGAGATATTTTTTGATGTGCATGCTATTTTTTTAATTCACTTATGTTTTTCAAATCTATTTTTGTAGAATTTTAAGTGTTGGGACTGTATGGGGCATTATAGTCATCAAGTATTACGGCAAGGCAGGGGCATCAAGTATTACGTACCTAAGCAGAATTTTTGTAATAACTGACCCCCCCATGCTTACGTAAGCATTTATCTAAATCTGTTCCGGTTTAATAGAGAAATATTGCTGACGTAATCACTACCCGGACCCCCCATCACATATGTCATCAAAATATGCAATTTAAGGAGTCCCTCATCAGTGCTTAAGTTATACTTGAATATATCTAAGGAGTTTTTATTAGCCTCAATTATATAGGTACATAAATTCTTGATTTATTTACTTTGTTTTAGAGTTTTTTTTATGTCATGGCAGGCAAGCGATCTGGTGAGTCACCTGATGTTAAGTGATCCCTACCGTCCATAGACACTAACAACACCAGGGGCGATGGAAAGGAGTGGAGAGTGGGGGAAGAGGAGGGGAGTCGGGTATCCGGCGCTCTTACTGACCGAACGAAACGCAACAATGCAAGCACTGTTACTTCACGTCGGTGTTCTATGAGAGGGTGGTAGTACCGCGGGCGAGCCGACCCATTCATGCTGCAACCAATAATAGTGTCAACGTGGCTTTACCACCTACCAAAGTACTTATAGGTACTATAATTTATAGGAATTAATAGTAATCATGTTAAAATTAGTAACGTTGATTGCATGTCACGGCTATGTTGCAGGAATTTTTCGTCTATAGACCCTAACAGCGATTATCTGTATATAATTACCAGAAGTGCTCACCGCTTTTTACATTGTTAGGTTTTGCCAAATCATTAATGTACGCAAACTCTGTATTCGTTTGCATCAGAGCGAGCAGGTATCTACATAAATAAAATGCACGCAAAAACTATTGGTTGCATTTCGATCAGGTTTTTTTTAGTTTTACTTCTTAAACACATTTCGTTTCATAGAAAGTTTTAAGAAACTACGATTTGATAAGTGCTATATACGCGTTCAATGATGTGTGGAATGGGGCAGGCGATGTGGTGCGCATGCGCAGGCAAGGAGAAGTAAGCGGATAACATTGTTGATAAAGACATTTTGTAAGCTTGGTATATATTGGTTTAATTTTTTTTTTGTTTTCCTCTATATCTTAAAGGTGCTAATCACAGGAACTAGTGATTCGATTCGAAAAAAAAATCAGTGTTAGATAGCTCATTTACTGAGGAAGGCTATAGACTATATATTATCACGCTAAGATCAATAGGAACGAAGCATCAATGAAAAATATAGCAAAATCGGGGTTGACGTCCGTATTATTTAAAAAATATTTTAACCTTCAACGTAAACGAAGACGCGAGCTAAGGTTAGCGTTAGCCCAAAGTAACTAACTATTAGCAGAAGCTAGTATACAATATATTGTTAATACAATGCAGACGAAGTTGCGGGTATATGTAAGTATTATATAAAACATATTAATTACGATACAAAGTAGCGTCGACTTTTTGGCGGTATTTTCCCAACGAATGTACCTACCGCCTTTTGTTTTTTTTTAATTTTTATGTATATAGGTACTCTTGCGTTTTTTTATCTTCACGACTTTATGTTTTTTTTAATCATTTTGGTGGCGTTTAATTCAAAGTATCGATCAAGAACCGCGTATTGAAATATTGTGTTCGCATTGGTGCTATAAGTACATTGAAAAAATGTTTATAGGTTTTGGCATAACCTCAATCATGCTTGTTGTTAATTAACAATGTGGTCCAAGATAGTAAACTTGAGGAGGCTTAACTATTAAATGCAGTTGCTAAAACATACCTATAGCTGATAGATTTTATCCGAATGACTAGTATTTTCGGCATGTTTGACATATGACCTACGAAATGACGTCAGCAAGATGGCGGCAAGGTAGTAACCAAGAAGAATATAATAAAAAGGGTTGTGTCAGTCTCATGAAAGTTTGTAAAGGTGATGGCTATTGTTAGTGTGGCTGGATATCGCGTCGATTGACGTAGTTTCGAATCTCACTGTGCGATAGATGAGAAGTACGGAGATTTTTTAAAGTATTGACAGAACTGATGTTCAATTGTCAGTTTATTTCAGTACATGGTGTTACTACAAAGGGAAGATTCTGTCCTATTTTCTTCGTCAGAAAAAAAGGCTTTATTGTTGGAAAAAAATTACAAGCAACAAGATAAATAAAGGAAACATATACATAGTTTATCCAACTATGACGTCCCCATAAAACATACATGTACAAAATGGTACTGCGTCTGCAACGATGATTTTTAATGGGGGCCCGTAGTAATGTATGGACTTGTGGTCAGTGTTTCGATAAAAATGTTACAAGACATATATAGATAATAATAATAATTATAAAAATTTTAAAAAGTTACAAATGTGCCTGTAGGAAAGTCCTCTTACTATTACTATTACTTTTACAAATCCGTGCGAAACCGGGGCGGATAACTAGTAAATGATAAACGTAATTTAACTTATAAAACTATCATTATCTTGTCCTTTCGAATTATTTTTTACGAGCATAAACGAAAACCGACTTAACATCTATACTAACCTATACTGATATTATAAAGAGGTAAAGTTTGTGAGTTTGTGACGTTGTAGGGGGTAATCTCAGGAACTACTAAACCGATTTTGTAAATTCTTTTACCAATAGAAAGCCACGTTTTTTATTAGTATCATAGGCATATAGTACTTAATTTATTAACCCGAAAAATGAAAATACTTTTTTGTGGAAGTCGGATTTGCAAAGGAAGGCGGAGAAAAAACGTTTTTTTTTTCGAACTGACTAACTACGCTATTGACCAAGCGAGGTCTTAACAGCTTCACCGGACTCCCTTCGAACGAAAACGTTTCTTACGAACGCTGCCTTAACGATGAGAGATATATGATTGAGCTCCAGAGAAAAGTTGTATAGCTTAATAATACCTACAAAAAAGTCACGGACAGCATATGTCTAACTTTTATAAATAAGTCACAAAAAAATAGTTTTTTATAGATGTAGAGTTTAGGGTGGTAGGCCTGCCTGACTTGGTCGCAACCACCATGTATATGGCGAAAAAGCCCATCATAGTGATTCGCTTCTGCGCGTCGCGTTACGGGATCAGCCTGTGCATATCCAGCTTCTCGCAGGCCGGCATGTCAGCGGCGACCGGCGATGGATAGTGTGTCACTCGGTGGTCGCCGTTGTTTTTGGATTGTACTGTGCTTACCATCAGGCATAGTGCAGACATTTTGCCGTGCTACAAAAAAAAAGATGATTACCGCTCAACAAAGTGGGCACGTGTCAGCTAGTAACTGATAAATGAATGCTACACCCGTCGTCTTGCATGAACGAAGCCGGAAGCTAAAGGAGTACTGCACCTACCCTGATAAAAAGAATAACAAGGTAATCTGTTCCCCACGTAATAAACAAGCTTCACGGATTTTAACTGAGTCGTCAAAAAAAGAAGTTACTAATACGCAGAAGCGTTACAACAGAACATTTTATTGTGATAAAAAAATAACAATTAGAACAAAAAAATATATATTTTAGAAAAACAAAGATTAGGGTTCAGTACAAATGTAATCCTTTATAAAAATTCAAACGCAAGCGAAGTTGCAGACATTTGCTATTTTATATATGATATACCAATCATATTGATGTCTGTTCTTTGTGCGCGATAATATCCGGCAGAACCGATTAGAATAAGACTTTAGGCAAACAACGAAATTTTTATAATATTATCTAGTTATACTTAAATATGCATTTAATAAAATTAACTTAACATCGACTATTATAAGTAGTAATTACAAAATTAGAATTAAAGAAATATACAGTTCAAAATTAACCAACATAAAATAAGTAATTCCCACGAAACAAAACTAGAACTTCACTAGAACAATATAACGAGAACCAACCAATAAAAAAATATAATTATTTTTTAGTAACACTAGGTTGGTAATATGTAAAAATCATATATATGTGACTGTAATTTTTGTGGTCCATAGACTAGTAGTAATAATATTCGTCCAATAGGACAGGCGAAGGAATTAATCCATACTGCCAATTCTGAAGTTGTCAATATAGGTAGTTCTTATGTATTCTATAAAGGCCTAATCACCAAATCATCTATATAACATTTCGTACATTCTTTAAATCATCTTTTAATTTTGAAGTTGTCAATATAGGTAGTACTTATGTATTCTTTACTCAGTTTTCTTCTATATACATGTTAATGTAAAGGCATACGCGCAAAATCTTCTCTATGTCCAAATCAATGTAAAGGCATAAACGCCAAATCTTCTATAATATATTCTTTTATCCAACTTTTTTATCTTAATCTCCTTGTAATAGTAGCGTACCATCTTTGTCCAGAGTGTTTGTCAATTTCCATTGTCGAGTAATTAATTCAATATTCTAACAAGATGGTGGCTCCCTTGTTAGAACTTTCCATGGAGTTTTTGTGGCATCTCAGAATTCATGGTCCGTGGTATTATTTTCTATTCACTTCACTTATGCACAATAAACAAACTATATTACATAAAACACCACCAATTTTACACAATATAGAGTCAAGTAACACAAGATTATGAATAAAAAATAAAATCCACTACATGACAGACTAAGATCCCGCCAAAAACTCGGTCCATAGACTACAATTGAAAATTGTTTTTTTTTTACTTTTATTTTTGGCAACCATCTTTTAGATTATTACTGCCATTGTCGAGTAGTTAATAGTATTACAAATTCTTCTTCCATTCCATTTTTCGCAACCAGTCTTCTAGTAGATTATTGCTGCCATTGTCAAGTGAGTATCGATATTACAAGTTTCTTGATATAATTTCAATGAACTAACAAAATGGTGGCCATCTTGTTAAAAATTTCCATGGAGTTTTTGTGGCATCTCAGAATTCATGGCCCGTGGTATTATTTTCCATTCACTTCACTTATGCACAATAAACAAACTATATTACATAAAACACCACCAATTTTACACAATATAGAGTCAAGTAACGCAAGATTATGAATAAAAATAAAAACCACTACATGACAAACGAAGATCCCGCCAAAAACTCCCTGAAAAATATTGTACATCCGTTTGATTACGAGGTATAAACATTGACATAGGGTTTTTAAATACATCAATGGCCATAAAGACCTCTTTTTCATCTTACGCACGCATGTACGTCTTGTTTAATTAGCTGTTCTAGTGGGTTAGCAAAATACATCGGCGTTTCTAACCTCAAAAGTATTTAGGTAAATTATTTTGTTTTATTCTTTATAACTATTAATTAAAACCTAAATTTCAAATCTAATAATCGAATTCTAACAGTTGTCTATGTAATTATTTCTAAATTTTTACTAGAATTAATCTATACTAATATTATAAAGAGGTAAAGTTTATGAGTTTGTGGGTTGTGACGTTGTAAGGGGTAATCTCAGGAAGGACTGCACCGATTTTGAAAATTCTTTTACCGATAGAAAGCCACGTTATTTGTGAGTGTTATAGGCTATACATCATCACGCTAAGACCACTAGGAGCGGAGCAACAATGAAAAATGTTATAATATCGGGGTATTTTTTCTTTTGTAGCTTGATAGTGCCTATTACCGTCCAACGAAGTGGGCACGGGTCGGCTAGTATTAAATAAATGGAACAAATATGCCAGAAATTTAAAACTTCTAAAACATAACGGCTATTGGTTACAAAGGAATGTGAGGTCAGTGCTTATATATCATATATAAATAGTATATCCATACTAATATTATAAAGCTGGAGGGTTTCTTTGTTTTCTTGAACGCGTTAATCTCAGCGACTACTGGTCTGATTTGAAAAATTCTTTCAGTGTTAGATAGCTAATTTATCGAGGGAGGCAAATAGAAGCAGAGCATCAATGAAGAATGTTACTAAATCGTTTTTTTTTTCTTTTGACAGCTTCCGCTGCGTGTTCTAGTAACTATTCCACGCCGAAGAAGCCGCGGGCAGAAGTTAGTGATAATATATAAATAGGAACTTTATGTGGTTGCTGTATGTAGTTTTTACGATTTTTATGACGATTTCTAATATCAGGTGATGTAATCATTAATTAAAATGTATGAAAGTGGATTAATTAAATCATAAACGGATAATCTTTAGAGAATACATCTACATACATGTTTGCGATGACGTATTTCTTTACTACAAATCCAGATTTGGAGTTTACTGAATTTAAAGGAGTGAAAGCTACAAGGTAATCATGTGAGGATTAATTCAATCTTCAAGCTCTTTTAAAAATTGCAGTTTACGTTTATCATTTTAATGAAGGATATAATTAAATTTAATAACAAATACAGGTACGTATACAAGTACGATACGATAATTATTATCTGCAATATTTTTATGATATATTTAAACAGGAATCCACAGATTAAATAGTGATATTAATTCATTGATATATTTTGACATTACAGAAATGGGGTGAACAAAATGGCGCTTTATCTGACGCTTTAATTATATCAAAATATGCTTAACAAAGTAAATACATACTTATTTTAGTAATAAGGGTGTTTATAATAATGATTTTATATGTTAGGCAACTCTTGAAAGGTAAATAAACTATCAAATCGTTTTATTAAATCCTATTTTTGTACTCTATTATTCATTTTAGAGGTTATGTTCCTATTACTCACTATAATAATTTTGATACTTTTAATTTTTATCAAAGTAAAATATTCAGTATCATTGGACAATTAATATTTCGGATTGGTTTAAAATTAAAAGGAACCATGAAAGGAACATATTATATGAACAACATTTTATTGGAAATGTTATTACATATAGGATTATTTTATATTCAGAATTTTATGCACTAAACGATTACCTAGCTTTATATATTTGAGGTTAGAAGTTATGAAATGCTTTATGATATTTTGAGAGATAATAATTACTTTTATAATGCTCGTAAGGAAATAGAGTATCTATAATTATCGCATTGATAAAAAAAGTTGTAGAGATTAAGTGTAATGAGACAGATTCTAAATTCATTTTATATTTTACGCTATTTGAGAACAAGTCTCATTTTCTGGTATATCTTTTCGCATTTACGAATAAAATACTAAAATTCATGTTTCAATTATTTATTTACATATTTAAAAAAAATATACAACATGATGACCGGAGGAATAAAAATGGAAAAATGTAATAATAATATTAAAGGAAATTCATATTACCTTAGATTAATAGATTAGTATGGCTAGTTAATATATGTGCTAAACATCTACATTGTTAAAAGTAAAATTGATTAACGAATGATAAAATGATTTTATTAAATGATTTCTATTATATAGGCTAACACTTGAGGAGAAAACCTATATTACAAATTCGATGTGTTGGAGATTGTTCAAGGAGGTGTTAGATTTGTAATGAAGAGTTATTGGCGACACTACTGGAAAACTGAAGAATAAGTAAGGTAGATATAACATTATATATGTTTTTATTTACTTACAAATATACTATACTATTTCAATACAGCTTTAATAAAAGAGAACAGAAGAAGAAACTCTGTAGTTCTGCCTCCTACTTAGGATAAGAAGATAATAATTATGTTGTAGCTAAATAATAAATCAATTGGTTAGCTGCAAGAGAGCCAAATAATATAAAACAAAATGTATTTTTTAAACATATCGATAATAATATTGAATTAAATATAAATTATTAAATTAAGTGAATGTTCATTGCTGTGTTGTTATGGTTAAAGACAAACCACTTTTGTAGCTTATATTCTTTTTTTTTACCACTTTTAAAGTATGGAATCATAATCTTAGAGAAACTTATGAATTCACTGTATTGTGTAATAACAGCTTGATAAGATTATACTCATGCGCTTTGGAATATTTAAGATTATTCGTAATGCAAGTATAAATATAAGTTATTCTTCATATGATAGAAAAAAATGTAGGTCATTGATTCTTATTTTATGAAGAATGTTGGTGAGAAATAATCGAAAGGAATGAACTTGTGTACAGCGATGAATATTAATTTATTGAGAATCAGTACCGCTTGACGGTGAAGAAAATAACGTTAGTAATCATAGACATTCCAGTAATATTCTTATATGACCATGATTTTATGAAAAATCTTACAAATTATAGTGTTTATTTATATCGTAATATAAGAATATGAAAATATGTTTATTTCTTGCATTTCTAGTACTTCCTATTTAGGAAGTATGTTATTATATTTTAAGCATAACTTATTGGCACCGTATCTCACTATTAACGAAGCTTTCTTTCTACAATTCCTTTAGATCGCAACATGTTTTTTTCAATTTTTGTTTATGCAGTTGAAGTCTGTTAACATCGGTTACAAATATAGCACTTGTTAATAAACATGCATCAGTTTTCAACTTTATTCTCGATTTTGGTACAATTGTAAATATGCTTGTTATCAATTCCTCACCAAATATATTATTTTCTATATATGTACACATATAATTTTCGATAGAGTTCTAAATATAATGTGGCCGTAAGTTCGCTTTTATCATCTAACACTTCTAATATAATTTAAATCGTTTGGGCTACATTGTTTACAGAGATATAAGGTATTTAAAATGCATAAATTCGGTTAAAGGGCGTCGTTCATTAATTACCCACTAAAGATTTTGAAACAAACGCTTGGATCAAGTTTAATATGGTATAAAAAATATTATTTCCTCATACCTGATTCGTGAGTACATCTATGATAATGTAGGCAAGGTAGACGATTTCCTCCTCATCTGAACCGAGCGCCGCACCGCCAAGCCCAGCGGTGCGCACATGCAGGGCGCAAACCCAGCCTCCGCTGATCATCGCGCCATGCACTTCGCACGCGATAAAAAACACAACACCGATCTCTCAGATAATAAACGATTTGTTTACTGCCTGTCCATGCGTATTACCTTTATTAATCTCAAGTCCAACAAACAATGTTCATACCGGAATAGACTTTCTCTAAAAGTATCAAGATCTTTTCACCGCAGTACACAAGTGGGCGACTGTCCACCGGTTGTCGCACTATGACCGAGTCCGAAATTCGACTTTTCAAATTTGTGTATATTCTTTAATGCGTCTCGAAAGCACTTTTTAGAAACCTGACGGTTACTCAATAAGAAACAAGAACTTGCGTGCGGCGCGGCGCGGACGGCGTTTTACCGCTAGCCGTCTACGTAAGCCGTTTCCGTTGTAGGTGAAAATCTAGAATTAACTCATATCACACAACTACACAAATTCGTACGGAGGTCCAGTGTTCATTGGATTGTCGAAAAAAAATGGTATCTTAGTGGCTTCGTTGTTACTTCAAAGGTATCGCGAGTCCAACACTTGATATATTCACACGGCACACGAAAAGGAACACATGAGTACCAGTAGCTCGTTTGTTAAGTTAATTTTGAAGTTTGATGGAATATTTTTTATAATAATTAAGTAAGACAGCTCGAGACGAGCGTGCTTGTCGCATCGGTAGATCGACTGCCGTTCGCTGGTTCGCTCGCCCCCCTGTTGACAGTGCGCAGGTAATGCCAGGTGAGCGACGCGACGTTGCCAAACCGACCATTATCATTGATGAGATAGCTGTTCTACGTACCACGTCATTTCCAAATTCACGTTTCGCTGTAAACTACATAGAATACCGTGTTGATTATGTATTTGATAAAAATATTCATTTTTGGTACATCAATGAAGCGTGAATATTAAATGTCGTCGATTGGTGGATTGTTGTCGGGTGTGAGAGAAGTTGGTCACTAGAATTTTTGAAAATTGTTTGACACGGAGCGTTGTATGCTGACAACGGAATACATTGCGTGCACGGATTGGCGACCTGGTTAACGTAATTTAGAGAAAGTGTAAATAGATAGTATATTATGCGATTATATTGTTAATCGTATATGTACGTAGATACGCAAGGTCGATTTGTTGATAATTGACAAGGTATCTACTGAACACACGTATATTTTTACCTAGATTGTACTTTTTTATTGGTAGTAGTACATTACTGTGTTAATTAATAGACAACTCATAATTCAATACAAAATAATCAATTATTGCGTAAACCAATTAATGCCTTTTTTCCTAGTCATCATTATTGTGTTATAAGTTCGATGTTTAACTTTCTTTTTATTACAATCATCACTAATTAGAGGTTTGGAGGTTATTCATATTTTAAAGGCGTTATTTTTTTTTAATTGTGTGTATTAGGTCAATTTACTAAATATAGTAAATAAATAAATTTTATATTTAAAAATAAATACTTTTTTATTGTGTGTATGATACTTAAAAGTATTATAATAAATATTACTAGTAGTTACAGGATCAAAAATAGTTTACAATTTTGTTTATTTTTTGTATTAGTTATGCATAGTTTTTTTCTATATTATAGGAGGCAAACAAGCAGACGGGTCACCTAATGGTAAGTGTTCACCGCCGTCCATAGACACTTGCAACACCAGAAGAGTGTGTGTGTTTGAGAGAGGGTGAGTGGAGAAGGGGCGGGGTAGAGGGTATCCGGCGGATTATCCGGCGCTCTCATTGACCGAAGGAAACGCAACAATGCAAGCACTGTTACTTCACGTCGGTTTTCTGTGAGAGGGTGGTACCCCGGGCGAGCCGACCCATACATGCTGAAACCAGTAATAGCTTCAGCGTGGCTTTACCATCTCTATTATTTAAATGTCATAATTTGCATATTGAAAAGGACATGAACGAGTGCAAAGTTACCGAAGACGATGTCAAGGACAGAGCGAAGTGGAGAAGTAAAATACGGAAGGCTGACCCCACCACCATGTGGGACAAATAGTCAGGAAGAGAGAGAGAGAGAGAATTTGCATATTGAAGTTATTAATATTAGGCTGTTTTTTACATTTGCCGGCACACTGAGCAATAACTGTATACAGTTTTATAGAGTTTATGAGTTAACCAAACATATGATGGGTTGCACAAACTCAATACATTCTAATGGTGGTAGTGTCACGCTGAAACTATTACTGGTTTCCGCATGAATGGGTCGGCTCGCCCGGGGTAGTACCACCCGACTCACAGAAACACCGACGTGAAGTAACAGTGCTTGCATTGTTGCGTTTCCTTCGGTCAGTCAGAGCGCCGGAGTCCCACCTCCCCTCTCCTCTCTCCTCTCACTTGCGACTCCTCTGGTGTTGTTAGTGTCCATGGACGGTGTTGATCACTTAACATCAGGTGGCCCACATGTTCGTTTGCCATCTATGACATAAAAAAAAACAATATTATACGTACACATGCCGCTATAGGACAAGAACATGGCTAAAGAAGTGTTCGCTTCCACAATTGAAAATTCATTGACAGAAAAACAGTCAGTAAAATTATCACTAATTTTTCAGTTATTTGAGAAATTGGTTTTATTCTTAATACTTCCTTACATATCTTTAAAAAAAAGTGTGTGTACTTATGTACACGCGT
The DNA here is from genome assembly GCA_015888305.1 of Antheraea pernyi. Lineage (NCBI taxonomy): Eukaryota > Metazoa > Arthropoda > Insecta > Lepidoptera > Saturniidae > Antheraea > Antheraea pernyi. Next base: position 30,023 of record MU158836.1, on the reverse strand, counting down.
TAGAAGTTATATTTCTTTGGCGTAACAGGATAAAAATCTTTTCAAAAATTTTATCTTTCGCCTTATTATACGTTTGTAGAAAAAACAACACTAACAATAGAAAAAAGGTATTTAATACATTGAAAGTTTTAATACAAAGAAACAAAACATTGACGTATCCGATACGAAATATATATAGGAGTTGTTGAGGTATGTATGCTTGGTACACATATATGTTTCAACAACTCATATATGTGTGAATAGTTAGCTTAGCTTAGGTTAGATTCAGATAGGTCGCGAATTGCATGTATCAGGCAACAGCCAAAGCCGAGGTGTGCCGCGCACCCTTGAGCTAGTTGTCAAAGTAAAATCGGCTGAGTGCCTTAAGCGCTCCCCTTAGTAGTCCGGTGAAGCTGTTAAGCCCTTGCTTGGTCAATAGCGTAGTCAGTTCGAAAAAAAAAAAAACAAAACATTGACTATAGATAACTGCAGGGTATCGGTTTTTCGTGTCGGTGTGCGCGCGCATCGTAAAAATTTACTGTCATCATTTTTCCCTAACGCGCCAAAAGAAGTATAACTTCAAAAATAAGTTGAACTTAAACAATCTAAAATGTTAACAAGAATGATTAAATAATAAAACAGATTAAATATTTTACAATTTGTATTCTGAGAAAATAAGACATTTATTTTCTAAAAGCACGCAAATATATGTTTTAAAGGGAAAACATAAATAAATGTAGAAAATGCTCTTTTTTTCTTTCAAAACCATAACACCTTTTTTTTAAGTTGGCAACCCTATTTGTAACCCTAATTGTTTTTTTTTTTTTCGAACTAACTATGCTATTGACCTGGCAAGGTCTTTACAGCTTCACCGGACTATCGTTTTAATAATAATTGTTTTAAACACAATTGACTACAATAATCTTTTACCTACACCATTGTATTGTACGCGTTTACCAACTTGTACGAAGCGATGAGTAACTGTATAACAATGAATTACAATAGGTTAAATCTATACTAATATCACAAAGCTGAAGAGGTTGTCTGTGTGAACGCGCTAATCTCAGGGACTACTGGTCCGAATTGAAAAATTCTTTCAGTATTAGATAGCTCATTTATCGTGGAAGGCTATGGACTATATATCATCATGCTAAGACCAATAGGAGCGGAGCACCAATGAAAAATGTTTCACAGACAGACATTTAAAAAAAAGATTGAAATGTATTCTGTTATTTATTCCAAGACACATGCAACAATTTTTTTAACAATAATCAAAAAAGTACAGACACGTTAGATTTGCATTTTTATTATATGTATAGATGGTACTAGTGGGCCTATGGTATAAATAAACATTGAAAAAATATATTGACTTAAACACTGTGATATAACTTCAAAATATTTTTTGATATTTATTGACTGAAGATTGTTTCTAATTATTATATCTAGTGTTAGCACCCACCGCCGGTGCCGCTGCATCACATTCAAGAGACGAGACTACACCACGACCGGAACATTGATATTAGCGCCACCATATTATAAATATACATTGACACTAGCGCCAACATATTAGAGATACACATTGATACTAGCGCCACCATATTAAGAGATGCATTGAAACTAGCGCCACCATAATAAAGATACATAAATAAAAATAATTATTATTATATAGATAAAGATTTAAATAAGAATATCATTATATAGAATTGAATCATTAGTTTGATCATTATGAATAATAAATAGTATACTCTTTGACTTCATAGTTCGGCCATGAAAGGCTAGATGTCGCTGATCTACATATAGAAAACAGATTAGTAAACACATTAGAGATACATAAATAAGGATAATTATATAAAATTGTTGTATAGCTTAAATAACATTAATATGTTCATACTTTATTATTTTTGTGTTACTTAAATTATTTTGCGGAATTATGTATAAATAGTAATCGCTTTGACTTATATAGATGGGCCTTTAAAAGGCAAGGTGTCAGTGATATCCACACATTATATTCGAACTATTGTAAGGCGAAGCTCTGGCCAAATAAATAGTGACAGTATCTACGAAGTATTTATTGCCATTCCTGACTGCATCGACCCTATACGTGATGAGTGTAACACTAGTTACATATTTCGGTAGTCTTTATCCTCAAGTAGCCAAATTCTAACTATATAAATAAAATGATAGGGGTCTGCAGCTGTCGTTCAGTGAATGTGTAAAGGCCTGTCAGACCATTAGCGTTTCAAGTGTCCAGTTCCAAATCAAATCAAAAGTACTTTATTCAGTTTAGGCCCTAATAAGGCGCTTATGAATGTCAAAACTACCACTGGTTGCGAAAACAACCCTGTCATCGAGTTGAACCGACAAGAAACCCGATCGGGTACATCTTTTTAACGTATATATATTTCGAATACATTCTACGTTACAATACCGTTTTTAGTGGATGCACAGAGAGGAGTCAGTTCCAGACGTCACCATCGTTCACGTATTTATCCACTCTATAATAGCCTTTCGACACTAAAACCCGCTTGACATGACGCTTAAATTTACAGTCCGGCAAATCGGTAATATGTTTTGGGACTTTATTGTAAAACCTAACACTAAGAAACTATTACTGGTTTTGCTAAGCCTGAAACATGGTACGACCAGTTTGTTACAGTTTCTAGTATTTAGATTATGCCGGTCCTTTACAAACTGCAAGTTTTCAAAGTTTTTACGGACATACATTAAATTATCAAGAATGTACTGGGAGGGTAGAGTTAGGATACCGACTGCCTGGAACTTCGTTTAATAGTGTTGTAGAGTTGTGTGCACATCTCATAAAAACTACACGATAAATTGTGATAATTTTCTTTCAGTTTTCCCTCTTAAACATTGGCGAATTTATGTTTGATGCCGCCTTCTATGTGGGAGTGATAATGCAAATTAAATATGCAACTTCCTAATGTTTAAATTATTATGTATCCGATTTTATTAACTTGAATATATTTTAAATCAAATATACCTACTTTTTTTTTAAATAAAGCTTTTTTAAATAACCTATTTTTAATTTAAATTTATTTCTGTTTAATATAATACGGTCTTGTACTTCTTCATTTTTCATTTCGAATAATACCTTGTATATATCACTACAAATATTTTTGAAGTGTAACTTCTTAGAATCGTTGTGATTTCCAACTGAATGCAACGGAAAAAACGACAGGTAAGAGAAACAAATACAAAAATTAGTGAGCCAGAGCGTGAGAACAAATGTCGGTGTGTATGTATATTGCACACTGTTTAATACTTGCTTTTATTTGAGCATTTAACGTGTGTTAGTATATGTGAAAAGTACGTGAGCTAATACTACTGTACACTGTATGCGGCTGCGTATTACACCTTTTCAGTAAGAAGTCAGCGTGTTGTGTTATTATTTAACAGTGTTTGTGAGTATTTTTATATCTTGTTGTGCTAAATAATATATTCATTTTTAAACAAATAAACTTTGTAATTATCCTACCCTTCTTATATATATTCATCTCACTCTTTTGTCGGTTTACTGAAGTTTCACTTCTATCAGGGGTGAATCGCACACACACCTTTTTTTTAATCAACAATATGAACACTATTTTGTGGTGTACCGTTTACGATGTAATCTCGAGTTTCTTCCTTAAATTCTATATAAAGGGACCGCTATTGATTTTTTTTCATATTAGATCTAATCAAATTATCACACACAAATCAAATTAATCGCAAGAAAGTTTTCATAAAAAAATTGATATTGAAAATTATTTTTAAACTTTTAAAAATTAAGTTAAATTTAAAACACTCAATAAAGTTACTAAATAATAGGATTTTACCTATGAAATTGCCGTTCAGTAATGGTAATTTCAAATCAAAATAATTTTTGTTTGGCTAAGAATTCTAATTTCAAATTAATTTTATTATAAAAACATGGAATTCTTTTTCCAAAAGTTGTCATTTGTTTATTGATTAGTTACATTTTCATCGCATTTCAATCTTTTTTGTCATCATGGATACGTTAAAAATTCGAGTAATTATGGAATATGAGTACCGGCGTAGCAACAACACGGCACAAGTGGCACGCAACATCAACGACGTTTACGGAGTTAACACTACAAATCAACGCACCACCTGTTATTGGTTTGCTCGCTTCCGTTCTGGGAATTTCGACCTGAAAAATGAACCTCGCTGTCGTCCGAAGACTTTGGTCGACAATGACGAATTAAAGGCGACTGTGGAAGCTGGTGATACACAATCTACGGCTCAATTAGCAGCAGCTTTCGACGTTAGCGTCAAAACAATATTGGTCCATTTGCGTCAAATGCGCAAGGTAAAAAAGCTTGACAAATGGGTGCCCCACGAACTAAATGATCGCCAGCGTGAAGTACGCGTCGAGACGTGCCTTGCACTGCTCAACAGACACACAAATGAAGGAATTTTGAACCGCATTGTTACCTGCGATGAAAAATGAATTCTGTTTGATAACCGCAAGCGCTCACCGAGTTGATTGGATCCTGGTTCAGCACCTAAACAATGCCCTAAACGAAAACTTATCCCTAGAAAAGTGATGGTTACTGTTTGGTGGTCTAGCGCCGTTGCGATTCATCACAGCTTCTTACAAAACGGCGTGAGCATTACTGTAAATGTGTACTGTGAAGAACTGAACACAATGATGGAGAAGCTGGCACATCTCCAACCAGCATTGGTCAATCGCTCGTCTCCGCTGCTCCTGCATGACAACGCGCGACCTCATACTGCACAGCAGACGGTCTCCAAGTTGCAAGAACTAGGGTTAAAAGTTCTCCGTCATCCGCCCTACTCACCAGACCTTGTGCCAACAGACTACTACTTTTTCCAGAATTTGGATAACTCCTTGGCGGGAAAAAAAATCAATTACCCGAGAGGCACTACCAAATGCCTTTTAAAAATTTGTTGCCTCCCGTCCAGCTGATTTCTTTAAGAAGGGCATCAATAAACTGCCACTGCGTTGGCAAAGATGCACTGATTGCTTGGGTGATTACTTCGATTAATACAAATAAAAATAACATAAAAAAAATTCGTTTAAATTTTTTCATACAAAACGGCAATTTCATAGGTAAAGACCTAATATTTTAAGCTGCCACTATGAAAATTAATAATTGAGAAATATATTCAGAGGTTAATAATGTTGATCTAATAAAAAGTTTCACATTGCACCGAACTTTTTTTTGTTTTTTTTTAGTGACATAGGATGCAAAGGAACAGGTTGATCACCTGATGTTAAGTGATCACCACCGTCCATAGACACTAACAACACCAGGGCAGTTGCAAGTGCGTTGCCATCCTTTGGAGGGAAGGGGAGGGAGAGGAGAGAAGAGAGGGGAGGGGAGGTGGGACCCAACGCTCTCACTGACCGAACGAAACGCAACAATGCAAGCGCTGTTACTTCACGTTTGTATTCTATGAGTGAGTGGTACTACCCCGGGCGAGCCGACCCATTCATGCAGAAACCAATAATAGTTTCAGTGTGGCCCTACCACACACTAGAGGTAAACATAATATTTAAACCATTTTAATTTTTTTACTAGAAATGTTTCAGTAATACGCTGCTAAAGCAATCCACGTTGTTTTTTATTAATTTCAATTATTTTAGCATTTTAAGTAAGTATGGGGTATGGGGGAGTATGGGGAAAGCGATTTCGTTGGACTAAACCGCCATAATTCACAATTCAATTCATTTTTAATAAAATCGAGAACTATTTAATATGTAAATTATTAAAGTAATACGAAAAACTAAATCCAACAGAAACAAATACATTCGAAGAATACCAGAAGGTTGAATATTTGCGAAATAATTCTTGCATCTTTTTTCATTGTGTACTTACTATTTATTCTGTTGATCCCAATGACCTGCCCAAAAGTTTAGTAAAGTTCAATGCTTTAATATTTTATTCATAGCTTTAGTGGACGTTTGTACATGATTATTACAATTAATTGTATTATACTAGCTAGCGAACGGCCCCGGCTTCGCATGATTGCAATGTACTAACGTGACGTCATAAGTGTCTGAAAAATTTAGGCACTTTGATATTTACAAGTCGAAAAAGCTGCATAAGACTCTTTTTTTATATCATAGGACGCAAACGAACTAGTGGGTCACCTGATGTTAAGTGATCACTGTCGTCCATAGACACTAGCAACACCAGGGGAGTCGTGTTGCCAGCATATGTTTGGATGGAGGGAGAAAAGAGTTGAGGTGGGCCTCCGACGCTCTCACTAATCGAAGGAAACGCAACAATGCAAGCACTGTTGTAGTTCGGTGAAGCTGTGAAGACCCTGACGGATCAATAGCGTAGTCAGTTCGAAAAAAAAAAAGCAAGCACTGTTACTTCACGTCGGTGTTTCTGTGAGTCGGGTGGTAGTCCCCCGGGCGAGCCGACCCATTCATGCTGAAACCCGTAATAGCGTCAGCGTGGTCTACCACATATCTAATCTTCACACAAAAAACTTGATTGAAGTAATACTTCTTTGGACGCATTTGGGAAAAATATTGAGAGTGAATTTTTACGATGCGCGCACACACCGACTCCTAAAAGCGACACCATGAAGTTGGTTAGTAATTCCCTGTCAAGTTTTCATGAGAACTGACAACTATGTTCAAGGTAGTTATTCAAATATATATATATATTTGTGTACATTACAAATTATCCTTTTTACATTACTATTTCATAAATAGTTTATTCTACTTATTTAGTATCTTACTTGATTCTGTATACAGATATTTCAAAAATTAATTTTAAAGCCTTTTAAAGTTATTATTTTTTTTTTTATTAAAACGTTATCGATTGCGTTGATGTGTCTTTTTTGGAGTTATACTTTTTTGGCGCGTTATGGAAAAATGATGAGAGTAAATTTTTACTATGCGCGCGCACACCGTCACGAAAAACCGACACCCTGAAGTTATTACGATGCGCGCGCACAACGTCACGAAAGACCGACACCCTGAAGTTAGCTATAGTCAACATTTTGTTTCTTTGTATTTGTTGTTTGTATTTCTTTGTATAATAACTTTCTATGTATTAAATACCTTTTTCAAATATTAGTGTCGTTTTTTCTACAAACGTAAAATAAGGCGAAAGATAAAATTTTTGAAAAGATTTTTGTCTTGTTATGCCAAAGAAGTATAACTTCTAACGCCTGTACATAAAACACACACACACTTCTTTTAACTAAAGAAGTATAACTTCTTACGTGCCTACAATAATGCACACATTGCATGCATTTATAAAACAAAGTCCTCCGCCACCTAAGTCTGTTTCCCGATAAACTCAAAAAGTACAAAACGACTTTTGTGCGATTTTCGAAAGGTTAGGTATATAATTTGTCAAGTTTTTGTGTAAATTGCTTGAAATATTACGATAATTGTTGGAGGCATCGGAAAAAGTCAAGTCGCCTGAGTGCATTCATCGAAAACGCTGTCTAATATATAAAAAATAATTAAGATAATAAACGACGTCGACGAAGTCGCGGGTATTAGCTAGTTATGAACAAAATATAAAATCTACTACACTGATATGTCACACACTACACTAATCAGTCATTAAAATCCCGCCAAAAACTCCTGATGCTGGTTAAAATGGCGTCCACCGAAGCACACAAGATAACAGTTCCAAAAGTGACCGAAAAGGCGCTAGTGTTGCAAAAGTGTGAAGTTGACAGTATTAGATGACGTGAAGTATGTCAGTATATTTTGCGAAAGTAGGTACCATTATTTTAAATGAAGATGTTCTTTGGAATACTTTTATTTGTAGAATTGTTATTTTATACCTTTAGCTCCAAAAGTACGCCCATACAATCATTGCAATCATTGTTCATAATACTTAACATCTTATATATTATCTACTTATTACTGAAAAGTCACAAAATGTTATCTGTTCAGGATTTATTATTTTTATGTTAGCGTCGGATAATCGTGAGAGAATACTTGAATACCTAATTAAATTGCCAGAAGACGTATTATGACGTGTGACTAATAAATCATTTAAATATTTTGAAGGCTTCTATATAATGTTTGTAGGTATTATAATTTAAGTACGTGTTGGTCAGTCCTCATTATTTTTGTTGATGCATTTCAAAAATAATCAACTGTACCTTAAAAGCGGGTAGGGTTATGTTAAAAATATCTTAACTGATAAACACTTATTACATTTAAAAACTAGCTGATGCCTGCGACTTCGTTCTTATGTGAATGTTTTATTTTGTTTTAACCGGATTAATTACCTTTTTACCATTAATGACCTTTTTTAATTATAATTTGCCCTCACTTGCCCTTTGACTGACTTTTAAATAAAGTCTGTTAAGTTTTAATATTACTTTTTAACCTCTACGCAAAGGCATAATTAAGTGCAGTCGGCGTCAAACTATTTGACCGCTCTGGATATAGTTGCGCAGAACAAAAATGTAGGTATAAATTCGTATTGTATTATATTTATAACATCAAGACAATTAAAGGATAAATAAATGTCAATTTTATATTTCAATAATAGTATATTTTAACCTTGTTTTGTTTAAAGCTCTCGGGTAACCCATACGCAAGCCTATATGTTACGGCTATATTCAGAGCGGCCATAGAGATTGACGAGAACCATCGACTAGTAGTCGGCCCAGTGGTCGAGATTAGACTTTTTTGGAATGTGACCTACATTTAAAGAGAATAGTGCGTTTGAAAAACAATAAGCCTTGATATTTATAACACTAATAACACTTTTCTGCTACATGTGACTACATGCTACATGTGAAAATAGTGTCTAGGGTTGCCAACCATACTTTATAATAACGCGTCCTATTTTATTTTCGACAAAGTCGCCGAAAATCGGTACCATAATAGGGTTACAAAATTTGTTCTTCACGTATTATTTACGAAGATATTATTACCAAAATATTTTTCTATAAATGCTTAAAGGTGTTTTGAGTATTGAACTACTATGGTAGATTGTACGGAACGTAAAATATGATGGATAGAGACCCAGGGCCGCTTGTACCAAACGACTTAATTGTGTTTAACTTATATTTAAACACAATTTTTTATTTAAATCAAAAATGTTACTCGAGGATATGCTTTATGATTTCTTATCGTGACATTTTATCGTGCACGCAGTACTTTAAAAGTGATGCGTGTTCAAACAAACAGACAGACATTTCTGAAAATGATTGAAATGTATTTTATTACTGATTACAAGACCCCTGCAACAATTTTTCACAATAACCTAAAAAATACAGACACAGATTCACAAATAATTACTATTACTGCTATCGCTAAATATCGCGAATTGTATTTATCAGGCAACAGCCCAAGCCGAGGTGTGCTGTGCACCCTTGAGCTAGTTGTCAAATAAAATCGGCTGAGTGCCTTAAGCGCTCGCATTAGTAGTCTGGTGAAGCTGTTAAGACCTTGATAATTATGAGGGCAATAATGAAATTTATAAATGGGAATCGTAGCCACTTACTGACTGATCAAATAAACGTTCAGTTAAATCAATCAATATTTCTCGTATGACGAAATTCATTCAATACAACTGAGTTAACAGAATAAAATATATCTACTTATAAATATAGGAACAAGGTTATCTTTTAGCTACACTGTATTTAATTGTTTCAATTCTTTAAAGTTTTTATTTCTAGAACTGCCTACACTATTGACCCAGCAAGGTCTTAACAGCATCACCGGACTATTAAGGCGAGCGCTTAAGGCATTCAGCCGATTTTATTTGGGTAACTAGCTCAGGGGTGCACGGCTCACCTCGGCTTGGGCTGTTGCGTGATACATGCAACTCGCGACCTATCTGAACTAACCTAAGCTAAGCTACATATTCATACTTAGGTATATGAGTTATTGAAACATATATGTGTACCAAACATACATACCTCGACAACTCTTATATGTATTTTGTGTTGGATAATTTTTCTAAACTATTTTAGTTCGATAAGGGAAGAAATACAACCCTTGCACTTCCATGTGTAAGCATGTGTGCGTGCACGTGTGTGGAGGTGATATATGTATTTTTGTCGCAGTGTTGTAAGATTTTGTGTCACTGTATCACGCGATGGTTTATAAAAGTGAAATCTTCTTTAGCCCTATTCTAATTCAAAACTTGGTGAAGCGAAGAAGCAACTTTAAAAAGAGACACATATATACATCATTAGGAATAACTGTACGAGAGAATGAGATAGAATACATTGAACAGTATTTATTATATTATAGTGTATTCATGGTATATTGTACTACCTAATACTTGTTCTGGTCCGAGCTTGTATATGGGTTTGTGTGTTTGTACGTGTACAAAGCACAACTTTATGAATACGACTGAGTGTTTATTGGTAGAAATCCGAACATAGTTAATTATTTTATAAGTTTCAATACTATTGAGTTATATTTTGTCAAAGAGTGTACATAAATATTACTACCTAGTTGATTCCTGCGACTTTGTCTGCAGTGTCCTGCGTGTGCACCACACCGCTTGCCCCCCTTCTCCGTGACACGTATTACGTACCTACTTATGAAAATCGAAGTTTCTTAAAACTGTGGTAACTTTATATTAAACTAACCTCTGCCCGCGACTTCGTTCGCGTGGAATACCTACTTTGGGCTAACGCTCTCAAGAGGAAAAAATACCCCGATTTTGAAACATTCTACATTAGTGCTCCGCTCCTATTGTTCTTAGCATGATGATATATAGCCTATAACCTTCCTCGATAAATGAGCTATATAATACTGAAAGAATTTTTCAAATCGGATCAGTGGTTTCTGAGATTACCCCCTACTGTTAACATCACAAATTCACAAACTTTACCTCTTTATAGTATTATTATTATTTTTTATAGTAGCACGGCTAAATGACTACAATGTGCCTGATGGTAAGCACAGTACAATCCAAAAACAATGGCGACCACCGAGTGACACACTATCCATCACCGGTCGCCGCTGCCATGCCGGCCTGCGAAAAGCTGGATACGCACAGGCTGATCCCAAAACGCGACCCGCAAAAGCGAATCACTATGACGGGCTTTTTCGCCATATACATGGTTGTTGTGACCCAGTCAGGCTGTAAAACCCTACCACCCCGCAAGTATAGATGACGATATTATGATAACTTATTTTTAGATAAAAAGCTGATATCTGAAGATTTCATCTGTATATAGATTACTAGACGAAAACAATGTGAAGTATGATGTACAGAAACTTAAAAATAAAGTCTTTGACTCATCAACTGTAAGGAAAAATAACTAACGATTTTTTATGTTTGTATTGATAAAATAAAGCTCATCAATACGAAAATCGGTTGACAAATAGAGAAGAAAAGGGTACTGAATCTTTATATTTATATACTAGACGTTACTCACCCGCTTCGTTGTACATGATGTTCTTCGTTCTTCTTCGTTGTACAAAAATGGCAATGTGTTAAATCGAATCCCAAAATAGTGCCGTCTACAAAAAAATCCGTATTGAATGGTCATACCGATATGTTCGGTACATGTTAAGGAGTTTTTGTTGGTTGAGCCCCAAATAACTGTATTTTCATTATATGTAGAAGAAAATAACAATCAACCTATGAAAGTACCTTTTTTTAGAGTAAATATACCCAAATTAGCTAAATATAAACAGAGGGTAGTTTAAGAACACGTCCTCGTATCACCATCGAGTGGGTACGTCACGCCCCGCGGCGTCCTGTTATTGGCGAGTTCATTCTAAAATCCAACATGGCCGCCCCTTGACTCGGATTACCGCCAACGCGAACATGAGACAAATATAAACATTCTCCCCGTTAACCAATGACCTATTTAGCTCCCACACTACATACATGAACATACTAATGATGAATTAAATCTTACCGGCTTATAATCCCCTTACGTAAATATCATTGTCATTTTATACCGAAACTAGGTTTTGCTAGTTGCTCTGCTCGTGATAATGTATCAAAAGTAAATTTTTTCTTAGACTATTTTTCCGTAGGAAATATACCCTGTCTTAGATTATTTTAAAACGCTTCTTAGTGAGTCTCTAAGAGTCTTTATGACATCACTAGCTTTTTTCGTGGCTACGCTTACATCCTTAGTTCCTATTGTTCCTGGAAAAGTATAGTTTTCCTGAAGAATAAGTACCCCATATCGTTTTCTGCTAATTTGAAAGTTCTTTTGATGATCGCTTGAATAGATAATGAGTGAAAATATAATAGACAAACAAAGTCATATCCGCTTTTATAGTTAGGATACGTTTTTTCTGCAGATTCATGGTCCGCACCTTTTTTTGCTTTCGTTAATTTTATTAGTCTTGTTAAGAATCGTTTAAAATGTGAGCATCTATTGTCGTTTTACTTAAATATATTAAATATTATGCGTTACGTTACGTTTGTTTACATTACATGATATTAAATATTTTTCACAAAGATTATCTCTTTTATGGCGGCTTTATTCTTATCTTGTATTGCCATATTTAAATTGTTATCAAAAATGTCCCGCACCAAAGCGTCCACAGCCCGATGGATGAATCTACTAATTGCGTCGTCAGTTAGGATATGTTACAAAGAAAAACTTTCTATGACGTAGAAATGAATTAAATTTTATTTGTTTGGTAGGGCAACGGCCATTTATACTCGGCATTTACCTTACTTACTTACTTACCGATCGTAAACAAACTATGAAACAGTTAACATGGCTAGGAAAAGAAAATTGAAAAGTGCACTGTAAAAAGAAGAAAAGTGGTGATGCAAACTGTTTAGAGTATTAATAGTCTTATTTCAATAGGACAGGGAAGGGAATTAATCCATACTGCCAATTCTAAAGTGCAAATGATTTAAAACGAAAAAAAAGGTTCGTTCTAACGAGGTTTGCAAAATTTCTTTGGCCTAATTATTGTATATATTACAATAACCACGGCGGCCATTTTGTTTATTATCATCCACCTGAACTAAATCAACAAACAATGAATAAAATATCAATAAAAAACGACTGCGAAACGAATTAATTAAGAGTGAAAGTTAAAAATAATTGAGATTCCATTCCTATATTTAATTTCATTTGTATTCGTTTAGGTAGTCTACATTCTTGCAAAATAATTTTAATTGCTCCCGCTAGAATGCGTCACAGACCAACATGGAACTCGACAAGTACCTAGTAAATGCGTTCTTAATTTCCGACACAGAACCAATTCAGCCATATTATAAATACTTAATCGTTAATAAATAAGTGATCTAAATGCGTATTACTGCGTGTCTTTTTCCATTAAATAAGTATTTTAAAGTAGTTAACTGCTATATATAAATGACAGTTGACATTTTGAAATATTTACTCATAATTATTTTTAACGAACTGCGTTTCATTTATAGGTACTAATATTTCAAAAAAAGGCGAGGCAATCGTAAGTACTGCCTGCAGAAGTGAAAACTCAAAACAATGAAATAAAAGTGTTCTCTTTTAAATTTTAATATTAATTATAGTGTGAATGACAATAATTAACATTAGTGTGGTTTTCATATCTATTGGCACTCGGAGCAATAATTATATACATTTTTATAAAGTCTATTAATCAATCAAATGTATGATGAGTTGCAAAATATTAATATTACATGTACAAAGCTCCCTACACTAGGCATCACTAGTGCTCCTGTATCAGGTAGCCAGAAGAGAGCCAACCTCTAGGTGCCACCACTGTGACGGCTGTGATGTTGAAACTTCCCAAAATGTCTTAGAGGAATGCCCAGCTTGAAACAACGAGCGCCGCGAGCTTACTGCGGTAGTGGGTAATGACCTCTCTCTGCCGGCCGTGATCCGCTCCATGGTCGGTGGAGAGAGGGAGTGGAATACTGTCGTGGCTTTTTGTGAAAGCGTCATCTCGCAAAAAGAGGATGCGGAGAGAGCTAGGGAGAGAGCCGCCAATGCCCCCACTATCCGACGTGGGAGATCTGGCCGCAGAACTAGACGTAGGGGAGGCAATTTCCATGTTATGCCTCCCTAACTAAACTCCAGGTGACAGACGCGGGGGCGTCTGTTACCGCAGAAAGGAGTTCCCATGGTGATGAAGCACGGCTAGCCGCAGCTTCAACATGAAGCAGGAGAGAGAGAGATCTTCTTCCTCGAGATGAGGGTCCCCGTTCGACCACCTACGGGCGACCGAAGCGCGCGACCAGGGCATCGGAGCATGCAAATCGTGAGCCCGTACCCTGGTCCAATTACGCGTAAAGGCGGCACAGGGGTTTTTAGTCGGTAGGAGTTCGACATAACCCTCACACTGTCTCCCGGGAGTGTGAGGGAAGACTATGCAGGATTTCCGCCTGTTTAAAAAAAAAGGCATCACTAATGCTCGTACTACGTACGCGTCGCTAGTTTGACGCAAGCCACGCAAGCGCAATACGGCCAGTCTTGACGTACCTAACACATATCATGAGGCGAAATTATGACGTAGTATATAATGACGCAAGAATATAAATTGATCTCCTGCTAGAAAATACTGTTCAACGCGCCTAAAGAAATATTCACTTCGAAAAAAACATTGTGCGGTTTTATGAAACCATGATGCAAGTGAAACTTTTTTTGGATCGTAGGCATTTCAATGAAAACTTTCGGAAAATTTTGCTATTAAAATGACGTTTTTAATTAATTTTAATAATTATTTATGGTGGTATACCCACGCTGAAACTTTTACTGGTTTTAGTATGAATGGGTCGGCCCGCCCAGGGTAGTACCACCCTCTCATAGAAAACCGACGTGAAGTAACAGTGCTTGCATTGTTGTGTTTCGTTCGCCGATAGCGAGTGATAGCGCCGGAGGCCCACCTCCCCTCCCCTAACCATTCCCCACATAGGATGTCAACGCACTTGCGACTCCTCTGGTGTTGTTAGTGTCCATGGACGGAGGTTATCACTTAACATCAGGTGACCCACCTGTTCGTTTGCCAGCTATGGACATAAAAAAATAATAATTGGAAAATGGAAATGATATGTAGGAATTCAATAGTAGACAATATATCTAACTATAAATTTTAATATGAATCTGCGTAAATACTACAGTACGAAATATCTTCTTCTGTAAATATATTAAGAATTTAAATGTAATGTGTCTTTACTCTTAAGATTTTTGTTAAAAAAAGGCTGCAGGTAAGTAATATATTTCAATCATTTTTAGAAATATTTGTCTGTCTGTCTGCTTGTTTGAACACGCATCACTGTTAGACTACTGCGTTCATGATAATACCTCACCGAGAAAATCATAAAGCATATGCTCGAGTAACATTTACTCTTTATTTTTATTAAAATCGATTCGATTTATCAATAGTTGTTGTAATTTTTATAACGACGCGACTTAAGTACGACTGCAGGAGAGAAAAGTGGATAAGTAAATGGACTTAATACATTCAGATGACATTATAAATCGCTATTTTTTACATAAGGTTCCACGCAGGCGAAGTCGCGAGCACACCTACTAATACGTAACATGATTCAAATGATACACATATCGGCCTTAGCTGCTCTGCCGAACGCCTTTAACTTTACCCCTACTCCGCAACCGAGTGTAATGCGACATGCGATAGATGTACGAATAATTTGAGGCGATGAAAAAAATGTATCACTTTAAAAGGCTTAAAAGATTTATTGTATACACGTAAATATTAATATCAAGAACTACTATACGTATACTTTATTAGATTGAAAAGTTTATTGGCTATTTAAAAGTATGTTTACATCTCTGGGAGCAAAACAATTACGACATTATACTATGTGAATGTTTAAGAAGTTAAAAGGTGTCACCGTTCAATCGTGTGGTAGTTCATGGTCACATTAAACATATAAAATAATAATATAAAAACAAATACTAATAAACAACAAAGAAAACTTTCGTTCATAATTTCTTCTAAAACTTTTAAAAGTATGGGAACAATACTTTTAAACGTAAAAAAATCACACCTACGTCCAAGGAACAAAATCGAAGGAGCGCTTTTCAAGGTTAATCATTACGTAACTGCTTATTGTCGGAGGGCCGCATGGTCGAACAAAGGGAAGCGGGGCACGGGCTGAGGGTCGGGGCACGTCCATTTTCGAATTTATTACACCAATTCTTTTTCCGTAAATCATCTGATGTTGAGGAGTGTATATCAGTTTTGCGTTTCTCGAGATAATTAGGTCAAATATAAAACACTTATTTATTTAATTGATTTAGAACGAGAAGCAAGTTATGAGTAATCTGTGAGAATATTGCAACTCTTTAACCAGTCATGCTGCATATCGTTTAGAACATACACTAAGCAAGCACAAAAGTACGGTACGAGCGGCCCGTAACTAGTACTAGTAGTAGGAACCGAACTGTGAATACCTATGTCAGCAAGGTACGATGCCCCGGACTCAGTCCCGCTTTTATTTTTAACTTACTACACCTTGCATAGTATGCTTACATACGACATTTTCAAATTACAAATTTTCTTGCTAATAATATTAATGGGATATCTGTGATAAGAAAGTGGTATGTCTAGTTTACATGACGGACGGAGTCACCAGCTGACATTAATGGTCAATTTTTTAAACAAGTTTCTGCTGTACCGGTAGTGAAGGTCGCTCGCTTATTTGTCACTGAATTGAGAACCTACGTCGATTTTTCGATCTACATCGCGTCGCTTTCAACCCTTCACTTTAGAAAGGTGACTTTCCTGCTGTTCTGCTTTCAGGCTATACGTTTAACACGTGGACTGGCATGAGGGTCGACGGTGACTGACACTCGACTTCGTTACAGCACCGTGGGGGCCACTGGTTATCCTCCACCACGAACAATGCTTCAAACACGATTTTATAACTCATATTATTAGCTGGAAACAATATTTCGTCATAATATGCATCGCATAATGAATAAATCACGTTGGCGCCTCGGACAAACCATAGAAAACCCAACGTGTTAAAATACATTTCAAGTACGTCAAATATCCCAACGTAACTTTTTTTTAATTATTTTATTTCTCTTAAATATACTCGTAGGTATTCCCAATTAGCAATATATTGCAAGACAGATTTAGCCACGATTAAAAACGAGTCACTTATTATGAGCCTATTATATTTTTAGATCACAAACAAGGTTTTGTAGGTGGTAGAGTCACGCTGAAGCTATTTCTGGTTTCAGCACGAATTGGTCGGTTCGCCCGGGGTACTACCACCCATCTCATAGAAAATCGACGCAAAGTAACATTGCTTGCATTGTTGCGTTTCGTTCGGTCAGTGAGAGCGCCGGAGGCCTTATTTTTAGATTTCGGCGCCATCGCCGCAAAATAAATTTAAATTCGATCTTATTAAATGCGTGTTGCGCCCACGCTTTTGTAGCCGACCCTCGCGCCGCCGCGAGGGAAGGGATCCTCTTTAGCTCCCGCACACATCGCGGTTCTCAGTAATAACTCAAGCCTAGGTCGCCCCCGCGCGGAGCCCTCGAGATATTATTATCGCGATACAGTGACTCACCTACATCACTTGAACACACATATGAGATCATCTCTCTCACACACGTGCACATACATACACATGGTGGGAGGGTTTTGTTTTTTTTCCCCTCAACGAACTGAATCGAATAGTTTTAGTTCGTTTCATTCCGATATACACGTATTCATTTGTGAATCATGCAATTTCGATTGTATGGTTCACAAATGTATATATGTATGAATAGCTTAGAATAGTTAGCTAGGACAGACGTGTCTTAAAAAAAAAAAAAAAAAAAAAAAAAAAAAAAAAAAAAAAAAAAAAAAAAAAAAAAAAAAAAAAAAAAAAAAAAAAAAAAAAAAAAAGCGCCGGAGGCCCACCTCCCCTCTCCTCTGCCCCAAACACAGGCTGCCAATGCAATTTCGACTCCCCTGGTGTTGTTAGTGTCTATAGACGGTGGTGATCCAAAATGATTAAAAAAAAACCTATTAAATTCTTGACTGTATCTATATTATGCACAATCTCCAATTTACGGCTATATATGTACGGCCAAAGAGCGGCTAAAAAGATTGACGAGGACTGTATTCGTATAATCAACTATTAAGTTTTTGTATAGGTAATTTAACTGCAGATATAGTGATTCGTCGGTATATACTACTTCTCATTGTAACTACACATGATGTATAAAATAAAGATGTAAAATAAAAATTAATACGCGTTTCAACGATGCATGACCTAACCGGTCCAGCGCCCTTCCTAGCTCGTTACGGCTCGACGAATTCGAATACATTCAGTCGGTATCATAAAATGTTTATAGATAGGATACTGTTTAGTCTACAATAATTAAAAATTAGGGTTGAATTTATCTTCACTGATAACTTCAATCGAGGCTACATTCTGTACACAAAAAACTTAGACAAGATTCCGAAACCATAATTCTTCTTCTTTAATATTCGTCCAATAGGACAGGCGAAGGAATTAATCCATACTGCCAATTCTGAAGTTGTCAATATAGGTAGTACTTATGTATTCTTTAGTCAGTTTTCTTCTATATACATGTTAATGTAAAGGCATACGCGCCAAATCTTCTCTATGTCCAAATTAATGTAAAGGCATAAACGCCAAATCTTCTATAATATATTCTTTTATCCAACTTTTTTATGTTAATCTCCTTGTTAATAGTAGCGTACCATCTTTGTCCAGAGTGTTTGTTAATTTCCATTGTCGAGTAAATAATTCAATATTCTAACAAGATGGTGGCTCCCTTGTTAGAACTTTCCATGGAGTTTATGTGGCATCTCAGAATTCATGATCCGTGGTATTATTTTCTATTCACTTCACTTATGCACAATAAACAAACTATATTACATAAAACACCACCAATTTTACACAATATAGAGTCAAGTAACACAAGATTATGAATAAAAAATAAAATCCACTACATGACAGACTAAGATCCCGCCAAAAACTCGAAACCATAATTCAATAAAATGAAAGAAATCAATGAGATTCGTATTTTTTTTTTAAATTAAGCAAGGCAATGGCAGTTACGTTATCACAGCTTACCAAGACGAAGAATAAACCTGTAATAAAATACAGATCATATATACTGTCTGTGTATTATGGCGTGTAAAGAGATCCATCTCTGTGTATGAAAAAGTGTTCGTCAAAATGCGTTAAATTAGGGTGGCGCTACAGTAGCAACAGAGTTCATTATTATTCAATTAACTGAACAAATTTTATAGAGGTAAACACTCAAAAACCACTAAACGTATTATTTAAATTTCACAAAAACTCTATCACACTCCATTTTTTCTTACATCAGTTATTTTAGGTTATATTTACAAGATTATTTCCGACTATCCATTTTCAACATATCTCCCATACGAGAGTTCCGATCGCATCGTCGACTCGAGCGGTTGTCCGTTTTGCTGCGCGCGCTAAGTTCGATTTTAATACTCGTGATTTAGTGACGTCAGTTTTTGTGTTGTTTTGTTCCGGCACACCTGCGGTGCACCTGCGTTTTTTTCCTGGAACTGAGTGAGACCTTTCCTTTGTATTTATTTATTGCTTTATCTATTTCTTGGTATATTTTTTGGTATTTATTTACTCATTTATTTATCTATTTATTTACGTATTTCTTTAATTCTTCAGTGATTTATTTTTAAATTTATTTACTTTTTATGTGTTAAAAAATAAATAACTCAAATAAGATAGAGTAAATCGCGTATTTACATCTATCTTCCCCTAAAAATAACCGTCAAACAATAATAATAATTTTTGTTATGTCTATTTTTAGACTTCGGTGCCGTCATCGTTAGTAAATTTAAATTCAATGTTATAAAATGCGTGTTGCGCCCACGCTTTTGTAATCGATCCCTATTAGCTCCCGCACACTTCGCGGTTCTCAATAATATCTCGAGCCTAGGTCGTCCCCGCGCGGAGCCCTCTTGATATTAATTTCGCGATACAGTGACTCACCTACATCACTTGAACAGACATATGAGATCATCTCACACACGTGCACATATATACACATGGTGGGAGGGTTTTACTTT
>MU158835.1:777807-830140 GCA_015888305.1 Antheraea pernyi | reverse complement strand
TAAGTTTAAAACACGGGCCAACCAGTTTGCCACAGTTTCTAATATTTAGTATTTGACCAGTCATAGTGTGTTTTTTTACTAATTAATTCTAGAAACTTTTATTGCGCCCCACGTATTACTATTATACTATAATAGCTATGAAAGTTCCATCATCAAAACAAATAATTACTTCAAACCTATTCTCGATTAACTTACCAAAGGGCTCACTGTAGATTCTGAATTTCCTGAATCAGATGCACTTTTTGTACAAGTACTCTGTAATCAAGTACAATATATCTGTTAAACCAAATATATATAACTTTTCTTTCGTAAAAATTCTATGACATAGTATATTTTAATTTTGAAGAATTATAATAACCACATAAGCCTTGGCACTTACTATGCTTTCACTCATTTTGGTTGCAAATACAAATTGTTAATTAAAAAAATAATTATTTCATAAAACTGCATCAAAATAATAATTATCATTGTCAGTTTTACTATTTTTCTTTTTGACAGCAGAGAACGAAATTTCAGACAGTAAAAGAAATCATAGAGTAATGTTTCCTTTGAAAAGGTAAATCTCTCAAAGGTTTAGAGTAACTATAGCGATAAAAAAAAGTGCGTACGTACATAGTACACATGTCAGTTAAGTGAAACTTATTTAGCGAACTAATTTATAAGTCTTGTTTATATTTATACAAACCTCTAAAACTTTAGATTTCCGAGACTTGAAAAATAGATGAAAAATCTGCGTTTACTGTAAATGACGTCACTTCCGTTGCATACCCGCGTCACGTTACATCTGTAAAAATTTTTACCCTCATGCGCCTAAAGAAGTTTCACTTCAAAAACTTGGGCGTGTGTTATCATTATTCATTACATAGTATAAAATAAAGTCCCTAACCGCGTCTGTCTGTCTGTTCGCCATAAGCTCAAAAACTGCTGAACGGATTTTTTTTTTCTCGAACTGACTACGCTATTGACCTGGCAGGGTCTTCACAGCTTCACCGGACTTACTGAACGGATTTACATACGGTTTTTTACGGTACATTTACGGCGGGACAAGATTTGCCGGGGCCCGCTAGCAAGCAATAAATGTTGTATGGGTTGTCGTGTTTTTTTGTATGTTTTGTTTTAAAGTGTTATAAGTGAGAACTTGTTTAGCCGCGTTGAACGAGTTTGTAGATAACATTTATTTGATAGGGAAAAAACTTATAGGTTTTCGTCACCGATAACCTCGACATACTAGTGAAATATCACGGAAGGCGGTGACATGCTCGTGATGTATCTCGCTTGGGTCAGACTAGTGACGCGTATTATAGTGACCTGTGTACATGTAATATCGATATTTTGTATTGAGCTCGTGCCGCCAATCATATTTTTGATTAATTAATAAACTATATAAAAACGTATATAATTATCGCTCCGAGTGACAATAGATGTGAAAACCATTAAAATATTAATAATTATAATTAACAAATTATAAAATTTAAATAATTCAGAATATAGTTGATGTAAAAATTCAGAAAATAGCACGGTTCCATTGTTTTGAGTTATCACTTTTGTCGACAGTCTTTATGCCTGCCTCCCCTTTTTTAATTTTTTTTATTGATCACTAACTAAACTCATCCCTAATTCAATAAAATATCACTGAACGAAATCGTATAAATATTTGAACTTTATTTTACTAAAAGATCTGTTACAACACAACAACAACGAGATATGGAAAAAAAAATACTATTGTTTGTTGATAAAAATGTAAATTCATTGTGGCACGATAAGGAAGACCGTTAGAAGTGTGTTTATGAATTCCACATTTTTTTTACCAAGCGAATAGGCGCTACCCGTTTAGTTCGCTCAATTAGCGTATCCACTACGTAGCTCCAGTGGCGCAATTGGTTAGCGCACGGTACTTATAAGACAGTGTACGTGTGAGTAATGCCGGGGTTGTGAGTTCGAGCCTCACCTGGAGCATATTTTTAAAGTTACGAAAGACTACATGAAGGATTTATACATACTGTGTTACATTACTTAATGAAGAAGAGGAGGTAGCGAACTTTATGAAGTTTTAATTTGATTTTTGTATGTTTTTGTCGTGTCAGTCGAGCATGACCGGTGGAACATTAAACTGATGTCCGCAGGTTCGAATCCCAGTATGTAACAAAGAAATTTTCGAAATTTCAAGACATTTCCTAATTTCAATTTATAACACTATCGGTTGACGTTGAACAGCAGCATCGTGTGGAAACCTAAACCTGAGAAATGTGCTTATATTACCACCCTATCTGAAAAAATATAGAACTATTTAGTTTGAAATCGCCAACATGTCGCTTAGTGAGCTGCCTATACCTTTCTTCGGTTGGTGATGATGACTGGGATGCTTCTATACATATTCCTAAAAGGAAGAAGGGAATCATAAATTCCTACAGACAATCTACATCTTCTTAAGGCTTTTACAATATATATTTTAATTACATAAAAAAATAAACCGCCTTCGATGTGTAAAACGAATAAGGCACTAAAAAGCGAAAAATCCATCAATATTTTTTATTTAATTTGGTTAAATTAATAATTCAGTTATTTTTCGCTTTTTAGTGCCATATTCGTTTTTCACATCGAAGGCGGTTTTTTTTGTATTTTTTTTATTTCTCCATTTTTTTGTCCATAAATATATCTGGTTTCTAATGGGTATAATAAATCGGTTCCAATTTCACGAAAATACGTAGTGACGAAGTGGGTGAAAATCAAATAAACGATATTTCACCCCCTTAGGGGTTGAACAATTTCTTTATATGGGACCACCTTTGAATATAACCAATTCAAATAAAAAAAGAATAATTAAATTCGGTTCATAATTGACGGAAATATCGATTACCATACATAAAAAAACATACAACCGAACGTAGTAGCCTCCTCCTTTTTCGAAGTCGGTTAAAAACAACAAAAACCATAAATTTATCACAGATATCGTATCATGATTAGATTCGTTATCTATAACTATTTCTATAAAAACAACAAAGAACATAAAAATTTTACATTATTAAAAAATTATAATATCCATAATTATAAAACAACGCCATCTGTGAAATCTTTGGCGAAGTATTTTGTATACAATCGCACATAAATAAATGTACGATATTTTTGTGATCATACAATTTTGCATGTACAAAACCGTAAACGTGTTTTACAATATAGGTACTTTAAAGGATTTTAGTGTGTGCCCATAATCTTACCTGAGGTTAAATAAACTACGATGATAAAGACGTTAACCTATTAGAGATAAACCGACTCTCACGTACAGCTGTGAACATACCCCGAGGTTTTTGGTGACAGATTTTCAACTAGATCATGGTAGTTACTACGGCGGGTTTAAAAAAAGCCTACCACCGTGTATACGATGGTACGTTTCTGTATCGAAAATTTACACAATTAGTGCGTCCCACATTGTGTTACTGAGCGATTGTTCTTGGATAACGAATCTTCGAAAAAGCAAGAACTAATATAATTATCTGAATATCTTAAGTAAAGTACAATAACTTTTGATAGAGTGAACCGATTTATATGAAACTAAATATTACTCGAGGATAAGCTTTATGATTTTCTTGGTGAGCTTTGATCGTAAACGCAGTACTTTAGCAGTGATGCGTATTCAAGCAAACAGACAGACACACATTTCTGAAAATGATTGAAATGAGTTTTATTTTCTGATGTAAAGATGTCTTTTTCTGTACTCTTGGCAACGTGTATTCACGATTTCATGACCATCGAGCCTGTATATATCAAGCTTTTCGCAAGCCGGCATGACAGCGGCGACCGGCGATGGATAGTATATCACTCGCTGGTCGCCATTGTTTTTGGATTGTACTGTGCTTACCATTAGGCACAGTGCAGTCATTTTGCCGAGCTACTATAAAAAAAAATCTACCACGGCGGGTTTAAAAAAGCCTCTACCACCGTGTATACGATGTTACGTTTCTGTATCGAAAATTTCCCCAATTTGTGCGTCCCACATCGTGTTACTGAGCGAATATTCTTGGATAACGAATCTTCGATCTTTGCTATTTATATATAACTAGCTATGCTTGCGATTCTGTCCGTGTGGAACTTAATGTAAAAAGCAGTACCTAATATAATTATCTGAATATCTTAAGTAAAGTACAATAACTTTTGATAGAGTGAACCGATTTATATGAAACTAAATATTACTCGAGGATAAGCTTTATGATTTTCTTGGTGAGCTTTGATCGTAAACGCAGTACTTTAGCAGTGATGCGTATTCAAGCAAACAGACAGACACACATTTCTGAAAATGATTGAAATGAGTTTTATTTTCTGATGTAAAGATGTCTTTTTCTGTACTCTTGGCAACGTGTATTCACGATTTGATGACCATCGATTAAGTCGTACAGGCGTGAAAGCGTAACAGACACATTCTCATTTATATTGTTAGTTAAGTTTACACGCAGAAAATCTTGTGTAAATAAAGATGTAACATAATTAAAAAATATTTCGTCGGTAAGAAAAACTGTTATGGATTGGGTATAATGTAAAAATGTAATGGGTTGGGTTTAAAAAATAAAATAAACGTATTATTGTAACAAATTTAATCATTCGTTAAATACCTACACACTATAGGTGGCAGCTAAATAAACAAGTTCGTCTCGCATCGTTTATTTTTGGTTCACAAACATGTAATCAAAACATAACCAATTACCTAAAAAATCGAATTTAATCCATACACTAGGTAGGTTACCTTACCCCTTTTTCGTACAGGCATAAATAATGAACCTAAATAGCTATGAATCGGCCTCGTAATTAGTATTTCACAGTAGATAAGCGATAACAAATATACCTGTCACAATGTTAAATTTTATCTATAGGTTCATTTGTAGGAAACTTTGACATGATTGGTACATATTCCGAAATAGCTGTAGTGAAGCCTGTTTTGCTATTTGCTTTTGTGAAATACGTAATTAATTGGCGAAAATATTATTTTACAATTAATATTACATTACAATAAAAATAATAAGGTAAGGTATATTTATTTATTTTAAAATCAATCTTTTCTAAATTAATATTTAAGAGTTTTAAAAATTGAAATATTCAAAGCAAAAGAATAATTCATCTTAAATTAACTTTTCAAAGATATTTTCTTCCATTTCTTTAACAAGAAGCCTGCGTGTATGAGGCTTAAGAAATTAAAAAAAAATTACCTAATATATCTATTTCCCGCCATATTGACACTAAACAGGCTAACGAATTATAATTGAGACATAAATCTTAGCATTTTGTGACACTTTTGCCGATCGTTCTAGGTTTTTTAAGCGTACATAAACTTTTAACTAGTACAAACTTTAGAACTCCATCCTGATATAACAAAAGCCTATATGTCTATATGTTCATATATATGCCATAGCAATTATGTATAACCTTCAGTTGAATTAATTAACATTTAAACAAATATCGTCGAAGAAATCATTGACGTCACAATGGAGTAGAATGTTAATAAGAGGTACAAATATCTTATTAAAAGTATTGGAAACCCAGACTGGGATAGACATTATTTACTAGTAGGAACATGTGCAAAACTAGACATGGAACTTGTCACAAATCATTGGTGTTATGTGATAAGAACAAATAACTTTTTATAATAAAGATATGCAAAATAAATTGCATTGTTGCGTTTCCTACGGTCAGTGAGAGCGCCAGAGGCACACCTCCCTTCCCCTCTGCTCTCCCCCCTCACTCACTTTCCACCAAACACAGGCTTGCAACGCACTTTCTACTCCCCCGGTGTTGTTAGTGTCTATGGACGGTGGTGATTACTTAACATCAGGTGACCCAAAAGTTCGTTTGCCAGTTGTGGCAATGAAAAAAAACGTATCACGCGTGCTATCTACATCGAAGACGTCGGTTGCATAATTTAAATTCATGCAACCATACTTATTTATTATTCGTAAAATTCCAACATGCGAAAGGTATACGTGTAACAGAAAGATAACAATAACATTGCAGTGGCATGTGTCACCAACAATAAGACAGAATGTTCCGAATAACTGTTATTTCCAACATGGTCTTTCATTTATTTTCACAATTGTAAAATAACTTGTGTGTGAAAAAATAATTGCCGGGTTTCTTTAGTGATCATTGTTAATTTTAATGGGCATGTAAAATATAACTGGTCGTGATATATCACCAGAGTTAAATAGCATCCTATTTGTATAAAAGTAGCTGTAGGTTATGTGTCTACATAAAATCTATATAAATAAAATATAGATGCTGTCTGTCACCTTTGTTGAATTTCTATGAGTGAAAGAATTATAGATACCTTAAAAACTGTATATGCACAATTGCAAATAGTGTATTTAAAATTAACTCATAGTAATATTACTAAGCATATTTTTTTATTTCGCGGTATTCTGGATGAATTATTCATGATGAGGTGAAGCGTCGTATAAATTTCCAACAAATTATACCTATATCTGTATCTATATATCTATGTATTTTCGTTGTTGTGCTTTCAAACCCAATTAGTGACTGTTTATCAAGAAATGTATTTATAATGAATTTAATTCGATTCACCTGAAAGTATACATTTTATTTTAAATTATATGATACTAGTAATTAAAACGGTATATTTACCATAATGTTAACTAAAATCTGAAATTTTCTCTATAGGTTCATTTGTAGGAAACTTTGACATGATTGGTACATATTCCGAAATAGCTGTAGTGAAGCCTGTTTTGCTATTTGCTTTTGTGAAATACGTAATTAATTGGCGAAAATATTATTTTACAATTAATATTACATTACAATAAAAATAATAAGGTAAGGTATATTTATTTATTTTAAAATCAATCTTTTCTAAATTAATATTTAAGAGTTTTAAAAATTGAAATATTCAAAGCAAAAGAATAATTCATCTTAAATTAACTTTTCAAAGATATTTTCTTCCATTTCTTTAACAAGAAGCCTGCGTGTATGAGGCTTAAGAAATTAAAAAAAAATTACCTAATATATCTATTTCCCGCCATATTGACACTAAACAGGCTAACGAATTATAATTGAGACATAAATCTTAGCATTTTGTGACACTTTTGCCGATCGTTCTAGGTTTTTTAAGCGTACATAAACTTTTAACTAGTACAAACTTTAGAACTCCATCCTGATATAACAAAAGCCTATATGTCTATATGTTCATATATATGCCATAGCAATTATGTATAACCTTCAGTTGAATTAATTAACATTTAAACAAATATCGTCGAAGAAATCATTGACGTCACAATGGAGTAGAATGTTAATAAGAGGTACAAATATCTTATTAAAAGTATTGGAAACCCAGACTGGGATAGACATTATTTACTAGTAGGAACATATGCAAAACTAGACATGGAACTTGTCACAAATCATTGGTGTTATGTGATAAGAACAAATAACTTTTTATAATAAAGATATGCAAAATAAATTGCATTGTTGCGTTTCCTACGGTCAGTGAGAGCGCCAGAGGCACACCTCCCTTCCCCTCTGCTCTCCCCCCTCACTCACTTTCCACCAAACACAGGCTTGCAACGCACTTTCTACTCCCCCGGTGTTGTTAGTGTCTATGGACGGTGGTGATTACTTAACATCAGGTGACCCAAAAGTTCGTTTGCCAGTTGTGGCAATGAAAAAAAACGTATCACGCGTGCTATCTACATCGAAGACGTCGGTTGCATAATTTAAATTCATGCAACCATACTTATTTATTATTCGTAAAATTCCAACATGCGAAAGGTATACGTGTAACAGAAAGATAACAATAACATTGCAGTGGCATGTGTCACCAACAATAAGACAGAATGTTCCGAATAACTGTTATTTCCAACATGGTCTTTCATTTATTTTCACAATTGTAAAATAACTTGTGTGTGAAAAAATAATTGCCGGGTTTCTTTAGTGATCATTGTTAATTTTAATGGGCATGTAAAATATAACTGGTCGTGATATATCACCAGAGTTAAATAGCATCCTATTTGTATAAAAGTAGCTGTAGGTTATGTGTCTACATAAAATCTATATAAATAAAATATAGATGCTGTCTGTCACCTTTGTTGAATTTCTATGAGTGAAAGAATTATAGATACCTTAAAAACTGTATATGCACAATTGCAAATAGTGTATTTAAAATTAACTCATAGTAATATTACTAAGCATATTTTTTTATTTCGCGGTATTCTGGATGAATTATTCATGATGAGGTGAAGCGTCGTATAAATTTCCAACAAATTATACCTATATCTGTATCTATATATCTATGTATTTTCGTTGTTGTGCTTTCAAACCCAATTAGTGACTGTTTATCAAGAAATGTATTTATAATGAATTTAATTCGATTCAACTGAAAGTATACATTTTATTTTAAATTATATGATACTAGTAATTAAAACGGTATATTTAGAAACCAATAATTGGCTGTAAAAGTCTATTGAAAACTAAAATAGCCTAGTCTGCGAAAAAGTGAATGGTACAAAAAATGTATTGTCAAAAGAATCTGGTCAAATATTACTTTATAGTAACTATTCATGCGTAAATTGTATCGATATGGTACGCAAAAAATATACTTCAGTGTAAAATCTGTTTATAGAGTTTAGGCACCGAACACAGTTAAATACGTACATTTTAACATTATCTTTAATATTAAATATCTCTTCTAATGGAACTCTCATTAATACATTTTAGGTTAACAAGTCAAAACAAACCCAATTGTCTTTTATTGCTTGTTAATTCTATTATAATTCCAATTGTATCACTTAAATCAGTAATAATGATTTAAAAAAATCAATATCTATCAAACGTTGTAACAGTAGTAGACCCAACTATACATATTTTATTAATCGTTGTACTATATCTCTGCAAGGTTTGTTAAGGCATGCTTTGGCAAAGACGAAAAATCGCAAATCACATGAAAATAGTTTGTGATATTTTTGATATAATACATCTATAGGCGAGGGTTAACCTGATTGTTGGCGTGGCGAGACGTGACGACGCGATGATGTTCATATATATGCTATAACAATTATGTATAACCTTCAGTTGAATTAATTAACATATAAATAAATATCGTCGAAGAAATCATTGAAATCACAATGGATCAGAATGTTAATAAGTGGTACAAATATCTTATTAAAAGTATTGGGAACCCAGACTGGGATAGACATTATTTACTAGTAGGAACATGTGCAAAACTAGACATGGAACTTGTCACAAATCATTGGTGTTATGTGATAAGAACAAATAACTTTTTATAATAAAGATATGCAAAATAAATTGCATTGTTGCGTTTCCTTCGGTCAATGAGAGCGCCAGAGGCACACCTCCCTTCCCCTCTCCTCTCCCCGTCACTCAGTTTCCACCAAACACAGGCTGGCAACGCACTTTCGACTCCCCCGGTGTTGTTAGTGTCTATGGACGGTGGTGATCACTTAACATCAGGTGACCCAAATGTTCGTTTGCCAGAAGTGGTGATAAAAAAAACGTATCACGCGTGCTATCTACATCGAAGACGTCGGTTGCATAATTTAAATTCATGCAACCATACTTATTTATTATTCGTAAAATTCCAACATGCGAAAGGTATACGTGTAACAGAAAGATAACAATAACATTGCAGTGGCATGTGTCACCAACAATAAGACAGAATGTTCCGAATAACTGTTATTTCCAACATGGTCTTTCATTTATTTTCACAATTGTAAAATAACTTGTGTGTGAAAAAATAATTGCCGGGTTTCTTTAGTGATCATTGTTAATTTTAATGGGCATGTAAAATATAACTGGTCGTGATATATCACCAGAGTTAAATAGCATCCTATTTGTATAAAAGTAGCTGTAGGTTATGTGTCTACATAAAATCTATATAAATAAAATATAGATGCTGTCTGTCACCTTTGTTGAATTTCTATGAGTGAAAGAATTATAGATACCTTAAAAACTGTATATGCACAATTGCAAATAGTGTATTTAAAATTAACTCATAGTATTATTATTAAGTATATTTTTTTATTTCGCGCTATTCTGGATGGTTATTCACGATGAGGTGAAGTATCATATAAATTTGCAACACAAGTTATATCTATAGCTTCGATCAACAATAACTAGATAAAGGGTCACGTACAAAATTGAAGCTAAAATATGTCCGTGTAAATATATACTTATGTGTAGCTATTTGTTTACTAAGAAAGGGAGAAAAACAAGTTTTAAAACAGTTTTAAGTTCAACCTAATTACAACCATAACACCTAGTGATAAAGTCACAAATGTTCAAAATATTATCTAATACTTACGATAAAACGAGCAAAGTGTGAAAAAATAATTGCCGGGTTTCTTTAGTGATCATTGTTAATTTTAATGGGCATGTAAAATATAACTGGTCGTGATATATCACCAGAGTTAAATAGCATCCTATTTGTATAAAAGTAGCTGTAGGTTATGTGTCTACATAAAATCTATATAAATAAAATATAGATGCTGTCTGTCACCTTTGTTGAATTTCTATGAGTGAAAGAATTATAGATACCTTAAAAACTGTATATGCACAATTGCAAATAGTGTATTTAAAATTAACTCATAGTAATATTACTAAGCATATTTTTTTATTTCGCGGTATTCTGGATGAATTATTCATGATGAGGTGAAGCGTCGTATAAATTTCCAACAAATTATACCTATATCTGTATCTATATATCTATGTATTTTCGTTGTTGTGCTTTCAAACCCAATTAGTGACTGTTTATCAAGAAATGTATTTATAATGAATTTAATTCGATTCACCTGAAAGTATACATTTTATTTTAAATTATATGATACTAGTAATTAAAACGGTATATTTAGAAACCAATAATTGGCTGTAAAAGTCTATTGAAAACTAAAATAGCCTAGTCTGCGAAAAAGTGAATGGTACAAAAAATGTATTGTCAAAAGAATCTGGTCAAATATTACTTTATAGTAACTATTCATGCGTAAATTGTATCGATATGGTACGCAAAAAATATACTTGAGTGTAAAAGCTGTTTATAGAGTTTAAACACCGACCACAGTTAAATGCGTACATTTTAACATTATCTTTAATATTAAATATCTCTTCTAATGGAACTCTCATTAATACATTTTAGGTTAACAAGTCAAAACAAACCCAATTGTCTTTTATTGCTTGTTAATTCTATTATAATTCCAATTGTATCACTTAAATCAGTAATAATGATTTAAAAAAATCAATATCTATCAAACGTTGTAACAGTAGTAGACCCAACTATACATATTTTATTAATCGTTGTACTATATCTCTGCAAGGTTTGTTAAGGCATGCTTTGGCAAAGACGAAAAATCGCAAATCACATGAAAATAGTTTGTGATATTTTTGATATAATACATCTATAGGCGAGGGTTAACCTGATTGTTGGCGTGGCGAGACGTGACGACGCGATGCCATGCGCAAGCGAATGTCCGCAATCTATCTTGCTGCAATGAGCTCGCATACCTATAGTGTATACTGTGTTGTACACTACGTCACACATGCGTTTCACATCTGCCAGGCGTCCCGTGACGGCTCAATTCTTTTACGATTATTAAATAGTCAAATATTAATTCAAATTAATTAAGTTACCTTATGCGATAAAGTGACATATTTAATGCAAACCATTACTAAAATAATCCACAACATTTCATTGTAATAAAAGTCCACTTTAATATCTTCGTTTGCTTCTATATTCGGCAGTAATATTTTCAAAGTAAAATATTAGGGAGCCATGTTTTGGGCCTATTAATGTATAGGATTATGACTATTAACTCGTGCAGTATCAAAGGTGTATTAAACTTATAATATAACACAACATAAATAACCCTCAATAGAGATTATCGTTCAAATCAAGGCCCGATAATACTACAAAATCACGTTACAAATAACGTTATTTTAATGAAGATGCTTTTATAACGGTATCGTGATTTTAGAGTATTTGGGAAACAACATTAGAATAGATTATCAATCATTCGGAAAATTAATAATACTATATCATTTTCTAATAAAAAAAACCTTGTTACTTTTACGGTTAGATGAGATTTTCACATTTTAAATTCTTTTACATTATTAAATAAAGACACAGGTTGATTGACTCCTAAAGAAGAAAATGAAAGCTGTCTCATTTGACACGTTATATTATATCATTACATCAAACAGTTTTTCAAAAGCCTTGACTTAAACCGAATAGTTAAATATATGAAATGAGGAAAAAAATATTGAAGATCAAAACAAAACATTTGTTTTATTTCGTGAACAGGTAGTATGTTTCAAATATTAAATAAATCACCGGCAGAGGGCAGAGGTGCTAGGCCTCCGGTTACATCTGGCAATTGAGAGACGTCGGGTAAATTATCTATGTGTGATTTTACTTCAGCTTTCACTGCGTAGATTTTCTGTAACTTTATATTGTATTCCTAAAACAAAGAAAAATTACATTATGACGTCATCATCTTTTGAAACTAAGTGTGATTTTGCATACACAATTTTATAGGAATGAATAAGAAAAATGCATTTTGTTATAATCATAATCCATTAAACTTTGTTTCATTCTCGTTACAGACAGTCCCAACACTACAGAAGGAATGACGTCAAGACACAACATTGTACAGTCGTCCAATCGAAATATTAACACTGAAATAGTTACTGTTTTTAGTACTCATTTAATAAAATAATACGAAATATGAGATTGTATACATTCATTTTTATAGTACACGAATAACTTAGTAACTTTGTCGCAATATGTGGTTGATGATATAACGTTGTATTCACGCGAACAAGGTTATCGCATTGAAAAATATTAGAAGTAAACCTATTGAATAATTTGAATGGCTCCAAATATATTTCGGAACATATCTTTCTATGAAACTCGGGTGATCGCTCTTTCCATAGCTCGCTATACAGCACTACATTTGTAAAGTAGTCCAAGTCTGGGCATGTTTTGACCAGCAGAATTCACTGACATACGACTCTTATCTTTAGAGATAGGATAGACAACGTTAAGACGGTATAATTTTCTGAACACTGTTAATCAAATCAAAAATATTGTATTCAGTTTAGGCCCTAATAAGGCGCTTATGAAAGTCAAAACTACCACCGGTTCGAAAAATAACCCAGTCATAGAGAAGAACCGGCAAGTAACTCGATTGGGACATCTTTTTAACATATATATATTTCGAATACATTATACGTTACAATACGTTTTTAGTGGATGCACAGAGAGGAGTCAATTCCAGGCATCATCGTCATTCATATATTGATCCACTCTATAATAGTCTTTCGACATAAAAACATGCTTGACATGGCGCTTAAATTTACAGTCCGGCAAATCGGTAATATGTTTTGGGACTTTATTGTAAAACTTAACACTATTACCTAAGAAACGATTACTGATTTTGGTAATTCTGAAACATGGGACGACTGGTTTGTTACAGTTTCTAGTATTTAGATCATGCCGGTCCTTTACAAAATACAGGTTTTCAAAGTTTTTACGGACATACATTAAACTATCAAGAATGTATTGGGAGGGTAGAGTTAGGATACCGAATTTCTGGAACTTCGTTTTTATCAATTCACGAGGTAATTAATGTAAAAAGATTGCCTAACATGTTGTAAGATTTGCCCATAAAAACGTGTTCTTTCACAATTTCGAGTAGGAGCCGCCATTAACTTAAATTGCATTCGAGATAACATGAACTTTGTATTACAAATCATAAGTGTTTGCATAATCATATGTGTTTGCAGAGTGGTACAACATGGTATTTGTGTCTAACTGGATTTCAACCACTATACACCAATTGTGGCACGCATTGAGGTGTCGCGTTCCGGAATCGGCCTGTATATACTTATAGTATTCAAGCGTGGTGGTAGGATGTCTATAGTCGGCTGAATCTAAGTGACCATGAACCTGCTACAGTGACTCTATCTTAGTTTGTCACATTCCGGAATCAGCCGGTGTATATAGTAATCAAACGCCCCTTGAATTTTGTTCACTGAACCTAGGCGTGATTTTTTTTCCGGTTAAAACTATCGTTCCCATACTTTTAAAAGTTTTAGAACAAACTTCAATAAAGGTTCTCTTTGTTGTTTATTAGTATTTGTTGTGATATTATTATTTTATATGTTAAATGTGACCATGAAATATCCCACGATTGAAGGGTGTTAACCTTTAAACAGTCACCTGATATATAGTAATTAAACGAGGTGGCAGGATATCTACAGCCGACTGGATCTCTACGTGAAGATAATCCGTTATAGTGACTCGTTCTTAGTTTGGCCCGTACCGGAATCAGCCAGTGTATATAGTGAACAAACGGGATGGCAGGATATCCACAATCGACTGGATATCTACGTGAATATAAACCGGTCACAGTGACTCTTTCCTAATTTGTCACATTTCGGAATGAACCAGCGTATATTAAGCTACTGATAAACTTACAAACCGTATGACAGTGACGATTGCTGATAGTGATTACCTTTATTTTAGGATTGCATTCTGTTTACCATCAAGTACCAGCATAAGCAAAGACAATAAATTCCTGTTAATCGCTCACACATACCCGTACAAATTGCTTGCAAAAGAAGGTTTTTGGGACCTATAAACTATCTTTTCTGGAACATCTACACTATTGATGATGCGAGAGTCTGCCTGATTGACCATGAATGGCACACATGAATGGACACGTCGAACAATACCTCTAGTCTAACCTCTGCCTGTTTGGCGAGGTCCCGCTGCGCCTGCGCGAAGTCGCGCAGCATGGCCGCCACTTTTCTTCTCTTCTCCAACTCCTCGGATAGCCTCAGATTGTATTCAGCCAGTAATTCTACAGCAGAGTTGACTATTGCGCTAAGACTTACAGCTGATTCCTTATCTGTGAAATATAATAAATACATATACCAGGTGAATGCTTCGACAGTAGCAATATTTATGGAGGACACGCTGCACTCGATTCTCGTTCTAAATCAATTAAAAAAATAGAAACATACAAAACTTATACCCAATCCTTTAAGCGTTTATGTTAAAGCACAGTGTCAATCGGGTGAAGTGAAAGTGAAGCCAAACAACTAACAAAGGATAATTTTTCGAGGTTTGAACAAACAAAAGGGTTAATTGTCCGTTATATAATCGAAGGTTATTAGCTCCGGGTCGCCGCTCGCAGGTTTTATCACCGGTCATTTAACCTAGCTTTATTTAAGTTATTATCCATACTTTTAACATTCTTAGGACATACTTATTATGATATTATTATTGAAGTTATACTTCTTTTGGCGCGTTAGGGAAAATTATGAGTAAATTTTTAAAGAAGTTAGCTATAGTGATTTTTTTCTACAAACATAGAATAAGGCGAGAGATAAAAAATTTAACTTGTTACACCAAAAAACTATAACTTTTAACGCGTGTACATAAGTATACACACACTTTTTTTATGTGTTAAATGTGGCCATGAGGCCTATCCTCATCATATCATATCATATCCTAGAATACTGCGAGTCTTTAACCTTCCACCTGGTATACATAACAATTCAAATTGAGTTTATTTATTATTTCATATCTGGCGACCAATCATCAATTAGATTATTACTGCCATTGTCGACTAAGTAATATTACAAGTTTCTTGAGATCATTTCAATGAACTAACAAGATGGTGACTGTCTTGTTAGAACTTTCCAGGGATTTTTATGTGGCAAGTCAGAATCCAAGCTCTATAGTATTATTTCCCATCCATTTGTGCACAATAACCAAACTGTATTACGTAAAACGTCATACGTATTAAAAATAAAGTGACAAATAACACAAGATTATTAATAAAATATATAATCCATTACGTAACATTCCAAGATCCCACAAAAACTTTATTTTATTTTAATCTCTCGGGACAACTTAAGTCATTTACACCATTACATTACTTACTTGTAGGTATATGTGGACAAAAATGGATGCCTTCTCGAGTTTAGTTGAATCTAAGTGGTATTTTTTATTTCTATTTTTACAAGTGTATGTCTATATGTGTATGTATTTCGACTATAATCTTTTCTTTTTTATATCATAGGAGGCAAACGAACAAGTGGGTCACCTGATGTTAAGTGTTCACCACCATCCACAGACACTTGCATCATCAGGGGAGTCGGAAGTGCGTTGCCAGCCTGTGTTTTGGGGGGGAGGGGAGGTGGGACTCCGGCACTCTCACTGACCGAACGAAACGCAACAATGCAAGCACTGTTACTTCACGTCGGTTTTCTCTGAGAGGGTGAAACTACCTCGGGCGAGCCGACACATTCATGCTGAAACCAGTAATAGCTTCAACGTGACTCTACCACCTACCAAAGATCCTAATCTCGATTGATATTGAACCCCTCGGCTGAGACCCACGGTCAGGCCCGTTTTAAAACCCTGGTCTCAAAATGGCAGATCATATTTTTTAAACATCTAGCCAAATTATAGTTTTACATTACATCATTTGTTTATTATTCAAGTTTTTCAAATTTTGTAATAAAAACATTACTTTGTTTTTAAACAACTATCTGTTGTCCAGTGCATCAGAAGGGATAGAGACCAAGGGATAAACCCTTACGGTGTTATTATAAAAAAGTTAAATACGCATTGAATACTTGCTTTAAAAAGGTTTCGAATTAAATGCAACGCGGTAACGCTGATAGTTCGCCATCTTGCTCTTTTGTCTCGCTTTGGTTACGTTAGGTAAGATTCGCGGTTAAAGTCGCCGTATGGCACCACCCCTGCGTGGCATCACAATGGCTGGTGGTCGGTTCAGGTCAGGCTCTCCCCTGAGGGACTGACAGTCCATAATGGATTTTCTCTCCACGTTAAAAAAAAAAAGTTTCGCGAACTTGCGTCGGGCGAGCGCGGTGTATTTAATTCGAAACCTTTTTAAACCATTTAACTTTTTTGTAATAACACCGATAATGTTTAATAGTAAAGTTTCTGATTTGTAATAATATCAAAGAAAAATATAAAATTCGTTCCCACAGACTTCGAAAACATAACATCTATATCTGAAGCCTTTTAAAACTTCCAATTGCTCAGAGGCTCTGGCCTCTCAATTTTAAGCCCTAATCCGCTCGTACATTCGTGATTTTAATTTTCGCTTTAATTATATAAAGTTTAACACCGTAGTTCGTTATTACATACTTATCCGAAGAGCGTTTGAAGGTAATCTTTAATTGACACAAACAGTACCTGAAGCCGCGACTTTACAAACATGCACTTACAGATAATCTTGTAGTGCATTTGATTAAAACAGTCAATACAACTTGAAAGAATTTCAAAGTTAATTTAATATTTCCAATTGGTTAATAGGGACGTATATAGGGATAGTAGACGAGTCATGAGTCACTAAGATATCTTGTTAGCTTAGCAATTTTTTAATACTTAGCGACATTTGTGTGCATAGAATGACGAGAAATTGGGTTAACTTTAGAATACGAGGATATGGAGATCTGTAGTTCAGGTTAT
This sequence comes from Antheraea pernyi, assembly GCA_015888305.1. Classification (NCBI taxonomy): domain Eukaryota; kingdom Metazoa; phylum Arthropoda; class Insecta; order Lepidoptera; family Saturniidae; genus Antheraea; species Antheraea pernyi. The sequence continues at coordinate 812,634 of MU158835.1, read as the reverse complement.
TGTACCTTTTTCACATTCGAGAGTGTACATTAATTGTTACTGTACTGTTTGTATAAAATTTGTTTCTTTTTGTGCATAAATAATATTGTGTAGAATTAAGAGGGTAAATGTGAGGTCAAATAATGAAAAAAAAAATACAATTCAATGGTCAATTTTGTTACCACCTTTCAACAGCATTAATAACATTCCAATTTATTGTAATCTTGTTTTTTTTAATTGTAAATGTTTGTAATATATACAGAAAGATTTATATTCAAGGCATTCTCTTTTCTCTCTTTATAGGTGCAAATGATTTTATTATTTCGCAACAGCTATAATATAAGGGAGAAACAGGATGAGGAAATGCAGATGTCAGTGACAGTATGTCTGAACAGCACTCTGTCAAGAGGAAAGAGGTTTTCAATTTAATCTTTTCATAACATTAGTAAATAGAAAATCTGAAGGTTTATGACGTCAAATTTATAATTTTATCATTTTAATATATATCATTGGTAATCATAATAAAACAATATCAAGGGCATATGTCCTTAATAGTATGTGTAAATGTAAAAGTTGTGTTTGTGTAATAAATGAAACAAAAACCAATAGGAAGGTTTATTATATTTTTCAAGTATAAATATAATCGACTCAAATGCACTACAAGATGTTTTACAAATTTTATGCAGTAGTAGGGTATTATTTTACCTTCTAACTTAGACAATAATTGCACTTCGGACACCTCTGGTGGCAGAGAGGCGATGCGTTCCCTTACAGCCTCATCGCTAGATGCACTCGACTCCAACTCTTGTAATGCCTGGAAGATTTTAATAAAAGTATAACTTAGAGAAATAAAAAAAATATGGATGATCACACCATCATAGTGTGATAAGGGTTTCCAAAGCCATATCAATTACATGCCGTACAAAAAAGTTACAAATTCATTGGTAAGTCATTACTACCCAGATGAATTTTGAGACATACAATTATTAATTTTGTAAGAAGTCTGTATTTTAATGGATAAATTATAAGAGTTCCACTATATATTCATTTGTTCTTGGGGTTTTGTCATAGTATTAACATGCCGTTTCTTTTTATACCGGACTTTAAACATAGGCACTCTGAAACAATCATTGGTTTCAGCATGAATGAGTCAGCTCGTCTGGGGTAGTACCACCCTCTCATAGAAAACCGACGTGAAGTAACAGTGCTTGCATTTCTTTATTTCTTTCAGTCAGTGAGAATGCCGGAGGCCCACATTCTCTCCCCTCCCCTCTCCTCTCCCCCACCCTTCCTTTACCCCAAATACAGGCTGGCAATGCACTTTCGACTCCCCTGGAGTTGTTAGTGTCTATGGATGGTGGTGATCACTTAACATCAGGTAACCCAACTGTTCGTTTGCCTGCTATGACATAAAAAAAATGTTTTGAAGGAAACACCATCATAATACCAAAGACTAACATATGTATTACAAATATTTCTTTCTAATTATTCCCAAAAGTTAAACATATATATTAGAAACTACAATATTATATTTATCATTATATTTTACATAAAATATGTGTAAAAACAAATGAACATAAAAGACTATAAATCATACTGTGTTTCTGGAAAATTCTTTTTAGTAATATTTATTCAGATTTTCTAATAGAAATTAACTTGAACTCACTTTTATCAACTCTTCAGGTTCTGGTGGATCTCCAGGTGGAGTCTTAGGACTCAGTGTAGTATGGGTCTCTATCTGACCATCAATTTCTATCTTAGTTTCACTATGTCTCCTTTCTTGTTTCGCCCTCAACTCTGTTTTAGGTTTCTTGCTAGATTCTTTTATTTCACCATCGGTTGACTTTCGCTTGCTTACTTTGTTTGGTTTTTCAGACTTTTTAGTTTCCACTGAAACTATACACATATTACAAACATGTAATACTAGGGTGGTCCTTATTTAGCGTATGTTCGATTTTTTTTCAGAATAGTTATAAATAGGATCCAATTAAAAAAAAAATCGTGCCAACTTGCAGCTCTTTAAAATAAACTGGGTGCCCACATCAGCCAAAATTATAAATGAAAATAACATGTGAAAAGTTTTGTTATTAATTTGGAGTTTTTTAAAGTCATGAACAGATTATATTGACACATGAATATTTTTTTGTAACAAATTTAACACTCCACAAAAAAGGTCTCTTGTGATTTTTTGCTAACTCGAGTGATTCAAAAGTTATTTGAGGTCAGAATTGAAGTTAGTGTCAAATAACTACTCACTGGCATCTTTGAAGGATTGAATTTTCTCAGAATCATACACTCCCCTCTCCTCCCAAATGTTAAGTATCCTAGTGAGTGAATGTTTAGTCTTATCATCGATTCCTGTTTTTGCCATATGTTGGAAGGATTCCATTAGTACTTCTCCAAACTCTTTGCCATACTCTGGGCCTTTCTTCTTGCTGTTTTGTATAACATCATTGGCCAAATACATGAACGTGACTTGTTTACTTTCTTTAACTAAAATAATAAGATTTCATTTCATAATTTAATTCAGATATTTTTAATGTATCTATTACAAAGAATTATAATGTCTGCTATAATTGCTGCCTCTTTATTCTTTTTCCATACAATAGGTAATAATATATATATACATTTTTTAAATATATATCATAGGAGGTAAACAAACAGGTGGGTCACCTAATGTTAAGTGATTAGATTAAGTGATAGACATTAGCAACACCAGGGGAGTCGCAAATGCGTTGCCATTCTTTGTTTAGGGGACGGAGACATGGGGATGGGAGAGGGAAGGGAACAGGAGCCTCCGGTGCTCTCACTGACCGAACGAAACGCAACAATGGAAGAGCACTATTACTTCATGTCGGTTTTCTGTGGGATGGTGGTACTACCTCGGAAGCGGAAGAGCCAACCCACTCATGCTGAAACCAGTAATAGTATCAACATGGTTCTAGCACCTACAAGAATTAGATATTCTATATCATATAAACCTTACAAATAGTTTATAAGTGCATATTTTGATAAACTAAACCAAAGTTAAGACCAATAATTTAATGCAAAACTAATTTAAACATGTTAGTAGGTTTTTTTTTATTATTGATGTTTATTGTTGTTTGATATTTTTATCCATATTAGGAAGATCACCATACATATGTTTTTTGCTTACAAATAAAGCAATGTCTTTTTACTATTGGTTTAGTATAATTTTTACAAGTTTCAACTTTAAGCTAAGTTTATAATTTTTAGAATTTACTTAAATACAGAAAAAAAGGCAATTTGTATTTGCAGTATATGAAATACCAGATCAAAATGGTGAAGTAATAAAGAATATAAGGAAAATTTTACAATAATAGTGCTACTGATAACTTCATGGGTATAAAAATACACTTCTTTGTTAATTATCTCAAATTTATTTATTACGCAGGGGTTAGCAAATTTATTAGTACCTGTTTAAATAGTTAAAAAAATATAATATAGTTTTCATAATTATAACCTCACTTGATGTTGATGCTATACGGCATTTTTTCGTTTTCAATAATAATTTGATAGTTTTAGTTATTTAATTATTCCATTTTCTTTCATATATTCCTAAAATGCAAATGAATCTGTCTTGTCTACCATTTAATACATTTTATTAAGATACAATCGTTTAAACTAAATAAAAACAATTAAGATTAGGTTATGTACCTTTCATCAATTCTTTGAACCAAGTTTTTACAATAGCTGCATGGTGTTTTCTGTGATGAATTAACCACAGTGACAGTGTTTGAATACTTTGCTGACTTGAATTTAAATCTTGCAGTTTACGAATTAACGCGTTTTCCGTAAAACCGGACATGGTATACGATAAAATTATAAAGTATAAACACTGGAACTCGAACACGATATCATCATTTGACAGTTGGTGACGTTTGACGCCATCTTAGATATCTACTTTTTTAATTCTACAGACTAAAGACCAAAAAGTACAATCGCCACGCCGCAGGATTATGTCACATTAATTAAAAAGACACAGCCAGGTACGCAGCGTACTTAGTCTTCGCCAAACATTTTGACCTCAGTGAATATAGTTGTATGCGGAATATAAATTTAGGTATAATTCAGTAGTGGATTTAGGCCTAGGCCCATGAATTCCGTGCCTAGGATGGCAGAATCTTAGGATTGGCAAAATTTTTAAAATGATTAAACTTTAAAATCTGTAAAATGCCAAATAATTTAAATTACAAAAAAATTATATGGATTGCTTTTGTTGTGAATTACTGAAACATTTCCGGTATTTTTTTAAATGATTTAATTATTGTGTTTTTCCATAAATTTAACGGTGTAATGTATTTTTTTTACCAGATCAATATTGGTCTCTGAACATAATAATTTGTCAAAATTATTAATTTTCGTAACGGGAGCCTAAAATATCTAATATTTCGTAATAACTTTCATGGGCAACATTAATTTAATTAAAAAAGTTTTAAACATATTTTGAATAATGGACATATTCAACGCTCTGAGTGGTAGATTATTCATACGAGTGCTCCTCCAGTGGTCGAACTCTAGCCGTAGAAAAAAAAACCCCATTTTTTATCGATAAAACAGTAAAGCCCGTCAATGTGTACAAAAAAAAAGATGAATTCCGGTTGAGAAACAGAGGAGAGAGATGCTCTTTACCGTTTCCCCACTGGCTATTTATATAAGGATATATATATTAATCAGAAATAAATGCAGATTAAATATAGGTAGTATAAAAAAAGATTTATTTACTTTAACGAAGTATATTTAAATTAAAAAAATATATTCAAAAGTATATACTACTATGTTAACCAATAAAAAAATATCTTTAAGTTAATTAAAATTGATACATTTAACATTTAAAAGTTTCGTATTTAATTACTTCCTGGCATAGAAATTACGGTGGCATAGTTTGCAGGGCCTTTTTTTTCTCCATGGGGAAATCCCTAGAGGATATCCATCTCGCCGGGCAGCAGACGACGGATATGCCCGAGTCGCACGGACTAAAACCCTATGGTACCTTTTTACACCTTATGGCCGGGGGAGCAGGGACTGTCTAATCGACACTACGTCTGCTCCTCTGACAGGTGTTGCCCCTCTTAAGGGGCCCCAGCTGCAGCCTGAGTGGTAAAAATGGTGGACCCTTGAAGAGGGAATGGGCGTTACCCCCCCTGACGAACTGTGGGAGTCGCATCGGCATAATGCACCTCCACCACATGGGCCTGTGCAGTTTAACTACCCGGTTCGACGGATATGCCCGTATCCATCGCCCGCACGCCACAACTACGGAGGCCGGAGGTCATCGCCTACCCGTCACGCGGGAGGGGAGTCTAATCATAGTTTGCAGGGCCTAGGGCTACATCAAACATAAATCTGCCACTGGGTATAAAAATACCTCTTATATTCGACTATGAAAGAATTACGAACTATGTTTTTTAACCGACTTCGAAAAAGGAAGAGGTTACTACGTTCGGTTGTATGTATTTTTTTTTAGAGTTGTTCGAATAATATATATACAATTCCAATGTGCGTGTATTGCTAATTCTTCATCTCCGAAAAGACGATTGATTTTCACGTTTATTTAATTTTATTTATGACATCACTTGGATGGTTATATAGACCATGGTATATAAGAACACTATTATTATTAGTATTCCTTTAAACAATATTACAAATTTGTCGCGATTTTGGAGATGTGTTGAATTCATAAATAATTGATGATATGGAATACTTACGTAAATTATTTTCTAAAATTGTACTATTATTATTAATTTACTTACAAACATATTACCGTAGGATCATGGCATACTAGAATACCCTTGAAAACATTCTAAACTGGTAAATTTATCTCATCCACGGGTGACCTCTAGGTTACAAATTCACAATCGTCATGTCCAACAGAATATTATGTAAAGTAAATTACCGTCGATATTTATATTCATATTAAAAAACATTTTCAAGTTACCTTGATGATATTGTAATTGATTTATATGCTAGCACTTGACTATAATCCTAAATTTTTACACGGGGGAATTCCTAATAAATTCCTAATCCCTAATAATATCCCTTGCGTATAATCTTACCTGGTAATAAGTGACGAAGTAAGAAAATAATGTACTATAAGCTTGGAACGGGGCTGTCCCTGCAAGCGCAACTGTCAGCAAACATGGATAAGTACATATCGAACTCTATGAGGACCATTGCATAATAGAAAAAAAAAAATGTTTTTGTTACAAAATGTCTTTATAAACAATGTTATATTTACTTCCCCTCGTCTGTTCATGCGCACCACCCCGCTTGTCCCACTTCTCCGCGGTAAGACTACACGTCGTTCAACGCGTAGCACTTAAGAAGATCGTATATTTTTCAACTTTAATAATGTAGTATTGAATTTATGTCGTGATATTTTTTAAACAAGGACCACGAGTCTATAAAGTAAAACTAAAAAGTCGAGGCTGTCATAAGTATTGTTGATAGAAGTGAAAACTGAAAACAATAAAATAACTGTGTTCTCTTTTGAATTTTTAAATTAATTATAGAGTGAACGACAATATTTGAATTTCCTTTTTTTATTGAAATTATTAACTTTTGTCTGGTTTCCAGATCTGTTCACACTCCGAGCAATAAAATGAACATACATTTTTATAAAATGTATCAATCAAAACATACGATGAGCTGCAAAATAACAATATTAGATGTACACAGGTCCCTCCTTAAACTACGCAAGCCGCATAATCGCAATACAGACGGTCACAATTATTAGCATGTCATGATGCGAAATCAAAATTTATCCCCTATCAAAAATACCGTTCAACACACCCGAAGAAGTTTTTACTTCAAAAAAATGATCGAAATTTATCCAAAAATTTTTACGTGATATTCTCACAACAGCAGTCCTCTCTCTTTTTATTTATAAGATTTATCCTATACATATTGATTTTTAAATATATTTTTAATTAATTTTGTTAAATGTTGCACCTTACGGTCAAGTCAAGCCCTAAACACTGCTCATATATTAAAGAGAACTTAACGGTAGCAAGTACAGCTCTAACTTCTTCTTCTTCTTCCTACCCTTATCCCACATAAGTAGGGCCGGTACAACATGTTTATCATGCCCGAATAAAATCGGCTGAGTGCCTTAAGCGCTCGCCTTAGTAGTCCGGTGAAGCTGTAGAGGCCTCCAAAAAGGCCAATAGCGTAGTCAGTTCGAGAAAAAAAAAAGAAAAAAAAAATGTTTATCATGTTGTGGTATATGATTTGGTTTAATTTTTACGATCGGCCGCCTGCCTGACATCAACCCTCTTTGGGATTGAAAACCACCTTACATAAATATCAGAGAAATTGTAAAACCCTCTTCGGAACCAGACATGTATCAGATGTAGATTACAAGTACAACTCTAACATGCCCTAATAAATCAAACACTTTTCATGATGAAAAATTCGTCACAGTGATTTGTTTTAGCGTAATGAGGTTTCGAGGTTAGTTAGTGAACTTCGAGCTACCGATAGACCTTGTAAGCCAAAGCCGACTATCCGTAGAACGTCATGGATCATGTGTCGCCATTGCTCTTGTACTGTTACTTTAATTACTATCATGTAACTTCGTATAACTTAATGTAACTTTACACAGATATAATATATTTCATCCGTGTTATCACAAAAAAGTTAAATACGTATTAAATACTTGGTTTAAAAAAGTTTCCTAATAAATGCACCGCGCTCGCCCGAGGCATGTTCGCGTTATACTTTTTCGCAAGTCTAACCTAACGTAACCAAAGAGAGACAAAAGAGCGAGACGGCGAACATTCAGCGACCGCGATGCATTTAATATGAGACCTTTTTAAAGCCAGGGTTCAATACGTATTTAACTTTTTTGTAATAACACCGCATATCTATATATCACTACTACTTACATATTATAAAACAAAGTCGTCTGCCACGTCTGTCTGTTCGCAATAAATTCAAAAGCTACTAAACGGATTTTCATGCGGTTGTCATCAGTAGATAAAGTGATTCATGGGGAAGGTTTACCTATATAATTTGTCAAGGTTTCTTTTATTATCAGGCCAGGCTAACGTCCGCTGGACCCGCTAGTCTTATATAAATAAAAATCAATTGCCGATTGTATGTACGCCTATCACTTCAGAACGGTTAGTTGCATTTATTTGGTTAATCATTTGTTGTAGTGTTTGCACTTGTCAGGACAAGATCTACATAAAAGAATATGTTTAAAAAATCATAAAGAAAACGGAAAATTCGGGTTAGAATATCTCCATATAAAGAGATCGATAAGTGAGTGAGGCAGAAGACAATAAATAAATCTTCAAAAAAAATTGTCGTAATTAAATTAATGACGTTGAATTGTTCGTTGCCATTTTATTTCTACACTTGGTTGTACCGGAAAGGAAAGATTTGTTCACATTTCCTTCGTTACTGCGTTAGTAGTCCATGCAGGCATAACTATTATTTATCAAAAAATTTAAACACATGATCTCTGTGTTAAATTCAATACACTGAAACTCGTCAATGGCGGGATCGGATATAAAACAATTAAATAATTGCTTCATTCTTTGTCGTCCATGAATTTTATTCAGTAAAGTTAATGGTCATGTTACTTATGGCCCGATATTCAACTGCTTTGGTGAAAGGATCAGTAACTGAGTTCCGAGTGTTCCTAAAGAGCATCTTCAAAATCTAGTGTTCTTGTGTATTAGCCGTCGTCGTACTTTCACAAAACGTTAGTCTTTCTAATAGGTAAATACTTATTATTTAGACGGTCGGAGCTTCACCCGGTGTCTTTCAAAGACTATATAAAAAAAACATTTTCACCAAATCATTAGAGCCGTTTCTGAGAAACCAAGATGTACAATATAAATGTATATAGATACAATAATTACTTATTATTACTATATAATTACAAATATAACACAGCCATTTTCAAAGTAATACCACGAAAATAAGAAAATCAATAAAGTTAAAAATACTTTATTTAATTTTAGCGTTTGCAAAGTATTTATGAACCTCAAGTACGACCATTGGTTCATGAAACTTGCATCGACAATAGCCGGTACGATAGTAAATATTTTTGTGTTTTTTTATAATCATAAAACATTTTTAGAAAATGTAAAAAGGGGATAAAGTTTCAAACATCACTATAATTAACTCTATAAAAATTTTGGACATCTTTCTTTGAAAAGAATTCGACAATAAAATTTGTTCGTGTTACATTAGGCATTGTAAACTAAATAATTCAAATTTTACATTTTGAAATTGAAATTGGCATTTGAAATTGCCAATCAAATTTCTAATACTATTTATAATCTATATTATGATATAATACGAATGAATGATTTGCATTGCGAACAGTACATGCCTTTATGTTAGTTGAATAACTGACTTAATTTTTCTACTACTTGTGGATTCTATTCGTGGACCAGTGATAATAATTGAATTAAATTATACAATAGGGACTATCGCCGTCTGAGCGGTCAATATCATCACTGATTTAGCAATGACTTAAAAACGACGATTGGTCTAGGAGCTAACTAAAGATACAAAAGGAAAGTCAGTCATTAAAATTTAATGGATTTCCATTTCTCTTACTGTATACTTACCATGATTATTCTTCATTCACTATCATTAATTCTTAAAGAATTTACACCTGAATTAATATTTCAATTTTATATAGCAATTAACTGGTAGGGAATTATTGTTTGTTTCTTTCTTTATTTATTTTTCACTAGAGTCCCGCCTTTAAATATACACGTGTATTATTTGTTGTGTGTTATATATTTGTTGTGATTTGAACAATAATTGTTCATTAAAATAAAAATAAAATCATAATATTATCACACAAACAACTTTTTTGTTATTGTGCGTGTTATTAAATCTGAATTATCTCGTTAGATATAAATTAAAGTAACATATTATAAGACCATTTTTTTTCTATATTAAGTGCCTCATATAACCTTATATACCTAATAAAGTTTCCAATACAAACATAATATGCGTGTACTATTCGTATAAACCTTCCGGAAGAAATTCAGCAAATGGTAGTGAAAACCGTATCGAAATCCGTTGCGTAGTTTTAAACTAAATGAACAGAAAAACAGATATGATGATTAATATATTTTGGTGATTTCATTATTCTTTGTAAGTTTATACAAAGGATTCAGTGTAAATATCAGAATTAAAGACATAATTTAGAGGCACTTGTTTCCGTTCAGTAAATAACCCTCAATTATGTCCAGTTGTAAGATGATATTTTTTTATTAAAATGACAGTAAAGTATATAGTTATTGGACAGAAGCATAAAAAATAAATCGATATGTATCTCCATATCTTAACAGTTTTTTTGCGAGAGGCGTCAACATTCCTCAATTATTAAAACGATTATGGGTTTATTGTTAAAAACCGAAGATGGCAAGATCGTGACCGGTGCCATCGACCGGTCCGCGGCTATCGGTGCTCTTCTTAACATAGTACCTGCACCCACGCAGCCTCCGTTCAGTGTAGATATCAAAGCCTGCAGCGCACGCGTTGCTCCGGTCTCGCGATTATAGGCGCCCGCGCGAAAAATGAAATTAACAGTATAACAATAAAATATATGACAATTGATACTTCTATTTTTAATATAAATTCCGAAGCGAACATTCAAATAATTAATATATTTTAATTTATTTTGAAAGTGATAACAAAATGAAGTTGTTCCTTTTTAAAAACGTTCCGAGTGTTATGTTGATATGGCTGGTACTGCTTGCGAATGCTCAACGGTCCTCGAACAATCTTAGAGATGTTGGTAAGTGATGAGAGATGAATACCATAATAATATAAAATGTATCGGAGATATTTCAATCGGTCATTTATTGTTCAGTAAAATTAAATTGTAATAGCGAAATTCGTGCCATAAAATTTCTAAAATTTGGAGAAACAATATTACCTTTTGTTAATGAAACCAATTTCATATATATAATAAAAATAATAAAATATTTATGTTTGTCGTTTGTTTGGTTACCCAATACAAGGTATACTTAATTTGGTATTTAATGAGTTTGCGTTTCAATTGTTCTTGAATAAAAAAACTAACATAACGCATAGTATAATTGAAATAAAAAACTATATTCCTATCCACCTATGCTCGTTAATCTTCACATTTCACCTGTAATCTCTCCCAAATATACAAATGAGCCTATTCAAATTAATACACTAGCGATATAGATTATATCTATCTAAGTTCACGAATATAATATTATAAATAAAATATAACATCCAATTAATTTAATCAATTAGTCAGATCAGCATTAATGAATGCAAAAATATGTGAGTACATTATATTTTACAATCACTGCAATATTTTAAATATTGGAAAAAGTACGAGAGTTATGCAAGAAGCTTAACTTTGCGTAAATTGACTTCTTTAACAAAGTGTGTTAATTTTTTAATATTGTTTTAAATCTAGAATATTATTTTAACATCATTTTGTTTATTACTAACTTTTGCTGGCGACTTTAGCTCGAGTTAATGTAGATTTTGCAAATAAAACAGATCCCCTGTTACTCATTGACATTGTAGCTTTCTATAAGTGAAAGAGTTTTTAAAATCGATTAAGATTTTTTAAAGCTTACTCATTTCTAATAAAAACCCATTTTCTCCTTATTGTAATAGTATTAATATTAGAATTATTTAAATTAAACATAAACACATTAAAATATATTTCTTCTTGTTCAATCAGTTCATTGCTTTTTTCCTTGCCGTTACAAATAAATTTTAAATACTTGTAAATTCTGCATCATTTTATACTGCGAATATTGACAACAAAAACATATATATTTCATTTCTTATTAATATTTGTGCAAAAGTAAAATATTTAATTATGCAATTGGATATTATATTCTAAAAGTAACGTTATTATATAATTATATATATTGTTATATTTAATGAATATTATATAATTTCCTATTCATTTAAAGCGTTAGTTATGACTACTGAATAAATACATAAATTATTTCGATTAATTACGAACATTACGAAGAAATTATCATATGGTAATCATCTTCAAATCAGCATTGTTTTTATGTATCTTTACGTTGTAAAATATATGTGGAAGTGAATTAGAATAATTAACAATATTTCTTTGTAAAAAAACCTCATAAACTAACTAAATAACTAATGTATGTATAAAGTAACTAATGGATTTAATAAAACAATAAACAACAAACTCTATTATTAGAAAGAGTAAAACTCAAGTTTATTATTTAATCATTTAATTGGTATAGCCATTAAAAATAACTATTTTTATATTATCCAATTATTTTTTTAATATTTTTATTACAATAGAAAGCACGTAACTTTTTTGGAATTTAACCATTTCGTTTAATTAACTCGGTGAAATACGAAATGTTTTTTTATTGTACATAAATTGCATATTTATATATAACTATTTTTATATAAAGATTACAAGCGAGCAATTATATGTCCTTAGTAAGAGATATTTCAAACATTCGTACTTTCTTTCATGTAATTCAAGGTGTCGTGATAAACTGGTTATTCGGTTGCGTAACAAAGTCTACGGCGTCACATAACAGCACATAAATGTAGTATTTTGTATCGACTTGTATCATAATATGATCAGGGATTTTCTAAAATAAATTTATAGTCTTTTTACAAGTCGTTTTATAAATGAGTTTTGCTTCCTTAGGACTCAGAACCAACTCCCATACTAATAACCCATATACTTTTATACCTCTTGAACGATAATTACAAGGTTAGAACATTTCAGTGTTTTTTCATGGAGGTATCTACCAACTATACTAGAAATAATCAGTTGACGGTAAGCTACACGCTAAAAAAGCCTTATAAATACATTTTATAAATATTGTATATTGGAGATAGTTGATACCCGGGAGGACTTCGTCTGCGTCTTTAAAAATATAGATATCTGACGTACAGAGAAAAATAGGAGTGTGTGCGATTCACACACGATAGAAGTGAAACTTCAGTAAATCGACAAAAAAATGAGATGAATATATATAACAAGGGTTATCCTACCCTAATAAAGTTTATTTGTTTAAAAATGAATTTATTATTTAGCACAACAAGATATAAAACACTCACAAACACTGTTGAATAAAATAACACACCACGCTGACTTCTTACTAAAAAGCTGTAATACACTGCCGCATACAGTGTACAGTAGTATTAGCTCACGTACTTTTCACATATGCTAATACACGTTAAAATGCTCAAATACAAGCAAGTATTACACAGTGTGCAATATACATACACACCGACATTTGCTCTCTCGCTCTGGCTCACTAATTTTTGTATTTGTGTCTCTTACCTGTCGTTCTGTTGCATCCGGTTTGACACCGACATTTGCTCTCTCGTTTTGGTTCACTAATTTTTATATTTGTGTCTCTTACCTGTCGTTTTTCTGTTGCATCCGGTTTGAAATCACAACGATTCTAAAGAAGTTTCACTTCAAAAAAACTAAAATATACCGGCATTACAAAATTTATTTGTAAACAATGTTATCTATTCGCTACCCCTGTCTTTCACATGAGTACCACACTGCTTGGCACACGCAACGCCACACGGGAAGAAAACTCAAATAATTAAATGCGTATGGGTCATATCGTAGCTTCTTTAAACTTCTATAGCTTTATATTAAACGTGTATATTTTTAGGTAAGGACCTAAGTAAGGCATCTAAGTAAAAAATAAAATTGGTTAAAAACTGTCTAGTGCTTTTTGCGTGATATTCTCACAACGGTAGATCTCCATCATTCTATTTATATCGATTTAACGCAAACAACATTTCGATCTGTTTTGGTAGTAATCGATACGTATAATAAACATTAAAATGTTTGTTGTTTATCACCATAGAATTATGAAACCGCTTACATTTACAAACTCGCAGGTTCGTTACTCTATGTTTATCACTATCTACAAAACTTCTACTGGCAGATAGATTCTTTCTAGAATATCTAAGCTACATATTATTACGTTTTTCAATAATTAGAATAAGTAAAGTATCTCAAGCATAAATTTATTGATTCCAATTAAAAAAAAATGCCCATAATTAATCCAGAAAAAACACGTATTTCCTTTGACAGTGTAAAATTATTTAATTGATAATTGGAATTATGGAGTACAATTTTGATGAGAATTTAGAAGTAATTGATTAAAAAATCGTAATTTAAGCTTAATAGTTAGTATAAGAGTCGTCATCAGCCTCTAAGAGACCCATTACAGGACCATAGGGCCTCTTCCCGAAGGAATATATGGGCATAATCACCACGCCAGCCAGCGGCAGCAAATGGCGGGATTCGAACCTGCGGACATCGAAATGATATTCCACCGGTCAAACCACTACACGACTTATACTAGATGTAATAAATCAAAAATACTTTATTCAATTTAGGCCCTAATAAGGCGCTTATGAACGTCAAAACTACCACCGGTTCGGAAAACAACCCAGTCATCGAAAAGAACCGACAAGAAACTCGATCGGGTACATCTTTTAAACATATATATATTTCGAATACGTTATAATACCGTTTTTAGTGGATGCAATGAGAGGAGTCAATTCCAGACGTCACCATCGTTCACGTATTGATCCACTCTATAATAGCCTTTCGACACTAAAACCCGCTTGACTTGGTGCTTAAATTTACAGTCCGGCAAATCGGTAATAAGTTTTGGGACTTTATTGTAAAACCTAACACTATTACCTAAGAAACTATTACTGGTTTTGCTAAGCTTGAAACATGGGACGACCAGTTTGTCACAGTTTCTAGTATTTAGATCATGCCGGTTCTTTACAAAATGCAGGTTTTCAAAGTTTTTACAGACATACATTAAATTATCAAGAATGTATTGGGACGGTAAATGTAGGATACCGAATTCCTTGAACTTTGTTTTTAATGATTCGTGAGGTCCCATATTATATATTGCTCGAACTGCCCGTAATATAAGAGTGGATTCTGTGATCTCTAAAATACATAGTTTAAAAAGAGATCTTATATTTGATTTAAAAAAAATCAAAGTCGACTTATAACGCAACTACACTTTTCTACCAAAACTTTTACGGTGATAATGTACGTGATTTGACACGATTTACCTACATTTAGTTGGTTAACAAATACCACAATTGCGAACAATATAAATAATAAATTAATGAAGTGCATTTAAACGTAAAAAAATATTACTTTGCAAGTGAAAGGAAACGAAGAAATTAAATCATTGAAAGAACCAAATAACACTAGAAAAAGTGTTCCAAACTTTTAACAATACAAAAAAATCATTTAATTATTCTATAGTAATTTATAAACGAAATTGGTTGGTAACAAACTACAGAACGGCAATTTTTTATAATATTCGATTATTTTTTCTATTGCTAGGTGTATATTTTTTTACTTAACGATGAATAATCACGACCGTTTCCTTTTATGTGTATTTAAATATAAAGTTTTTAAAATTTATGCGAACTGTCTATTTATCTAGAGACGGAAATAGCGTGATTATATATTCAGTTATTTGAACACACGAAGGTCAGATCTTATGATAAATGTTACTACGTCTAACGGTGACATTCGATTCACACTCTCTGACGCTTAAAACACTTTTACTTCTCGATACACCGTTACTAGCTTGATTTCACTTATACATATAAAATAAAAACGAAATGTTTGTTGTTTATCCGGTCTCATTCCCGAATAGCTGGACCGATTTTAGTGAAAATTTCATTGGCAGATAGAGGGATTTCCAAAGCGTTAATCTATACTAATATTATAAAGGTGGAGGGTTTGTTTGTTTGGTTGAACGCGCTAATCTCAGGAACTATTGATGGTTCTTAGCTAATCAGGCGAATTGGGTTTTTCGTTCTGCGTTGTTTATGGGTGCTTTTCGTGGGTGTTTTGTGGATTCTCTTTTGACCTTGGCGTGCTTACGGACTACGGACCTGCTTTTACACCCGACTTTGCTTGTTTTTTTTGGATTTTCGACGTATTACTTCTTTTTGATCTGGATTGTTTCTCTTGGACTGTTTTCTTGCTTACTGACATACCTGGCGTGTTGAACGGACTGTGCCCTTTTGCCTCTTGGTTTGCCGGTGACCCTGGGTCACCGGTAGGCCATGAGTGCCGAAAGAATAACCAAGAAACGCGTAAGCGCAGCGATGGACTCCGATACGGAGGCGGATGAGCGGGCGGCTCCTAAGGTGAGTACATCTCACAGGGGGACCACGAGGCGGATCAGCCGCAACGTGGGTGGTCGCGGGTTGATGGGGGAGGCTGACGGGTCGTTTGACCGGGCCTTGGCCGGCAGCCTGAGTGCGGCGGAGTCGGAGGCGGGTTCCGACACCGGCTCAGTGATTGCCTCGGCAGTTGGCGCCAAAGCCGGCTCCAAGGCCGGCTCAAAGACGGGGTCAGCGGCGAGCTCGGAGGCAGAGCTCATGGATGTGGAGGACATGGACGTCTTCACATTGAAGACGCTGGCGGGGGTCAATGTGTCGAATATTTTCGACACCGTCAGGAAGTCAGGGAACCTGTCGGGGCCCTGTATTAAGGTGCTGAAGGGGGCAGCAAGGACCCTTAAGGAGGTGGTGGAGGCGCTCGCCGACCGCACGGAGTCCCTGGAAGTTAAAAAACTCCAGAGGGACACCAAGAACCTCCGCCGGCAGGTCGAAGACCTCAAGGCGGAGGTTCTAGCATGGAAGCAGGAGGCAAATACCAAGAGGCAGATGCCCCCGCCTCCTGCGCCCGCAATGGCAGCGGAGTCTCCCTCGCAATGGGAGGAAGTCCTCGCCGGGGCCGTCTCGCGTCTCGAGCGGTCTCTCCAGGCGTCGTTCGGCAATATGCTGAACGCGCGTCTGGAGGGACTGGAAAGTCGCCTCCTCCCAGAGGGCCCCGTCCGCCCCCCGTTGGCAGGCGATAAGAAGAAGGGTGGAGCGGGTGCCCCACAGGCGAAGCCGGCGAGACCGGCACCTGGGCCTCAGGCCCCGGTTACCCCTCTGGGGATTAACTGGGCCGAACTACCGGCTCCTTCGGCGCCGGCTTCCGGCTCCAGCTGGGCCGTTGTAGCCCGGAAGAAGAAGGCCACCAAGGCTCCGGTGAAAGCCGCCGCCCCGACGGCTCCAGCGGCCCCACCAAAACCGGCGGGGCCTAAATTGCCATCTGTCCCCCAGTCGGCTGCGGTCATACTGACCTTAGATGCCGCAGCCGCCAAAGGCGTCGGATACAGAGAGGTGCTCGTAAAGGCGCGCGAGCAGGTGGCCCTGCCCGACATGGGCATAGTGGATGTGCGGGTGAGGCATACCGCCACGGGGGCCCGGAAAATCGAGCTCCCGGGTCAGAGTAAGGAGAAGGCCGCCGAACTGGCCCGGGAGCTGAAGGTTGCATTGGCCGGAATCGCCACGGTCGTCATTCCGACCAAAAAGGCGGACATCCGGATCGTCGGGTTGGACGATTCGGTGTCCCCACTCGAGGTCGTGACGGTCGTGGCGGCGAAGGCCAATTGCAGGGTGGACGACATCAAGGTCGGGGAAATTAGGAGGAATTGGGGGGGCCTTGGTGCGGTCCATATGACGCTCCCCGCGGTGGCGGCCAGGGAGCTTGTCCAGGCCGGCAAGCTCCTGGTCGGGTGGAGCGTCGTCCGCGTCCAGCTGCTGGACGAGAAGCCCATGCGGTGTTATAAGTGCATGGGCTTGGGGCACACCCGCCCCATGTGCCCCTCCTCGTCCAGCAGAGGGGACGGGTGTTACCGGTGCGGCGCGGCGGGCCACAAAACGGCCGAGTGCAAAGCGGAGGTGGCGCGCTGCGCCATATGTGCCGACGCGGGGAGGCCCTCAGGGCACGTGATGGGGGGCCGAAATTGCAGGCCCCCCACCACCAAGGGTAGGGACCTCCCGGTAGTGGGAATAGTTCCCAAGGTGGTGGCCGCCAGGCGGGAGGAAATTGATATGGACCAATAATGCATAGGTCCATATGCAATTTCCTCCAGGCGAACCTCAACCACTGCGCCGCTGCACAGGACTTACTCGTGCAGTCAGTGGCGGAGTGGTGTATCGGGCTCGCGGTCGCCACGGAGCCTTACTTCGTACCCTCCCAGCCGCAATGGGCTGGGGATCGGAACGGTTCCGTGGCGATCGTGGCGGGTCGGGGTTCGTCCCTGGCGGCGAGGGAAAGCGGGGCCGGGTTCGTGACGGCCGTCTGGGGAGAGTACGCCATTGTGGGGGCGTACTTCTCCCCTAACAAGCCCCTGAGGGAGTTCGAGGCGTATCTCGGCTCCCTGCAGGGAGCTGTCAGACGGCTGTCGCCGCTCCCCGTGGTCCTCATGGGGGACTTGAATGCTAAGTCGAGGACCTGGGGAGCGGCAGTCACGGACCTGCGGGGCATGGCCGTCGAGGAGTGGGCAGCTGAGTTAGGGCTGTCCCTCCTCAACCAGGGGAGCGTCCCCACGTGCGTGCGATGGAACGGGACGTCGGTGGTGGACGTCTCGTTCGCCACCCCGTCCGTCGCACGCCGTGTCCGGGGGTGGAGGGTGCTTGAGGAGGAGGAAACCTTATCGGACCACCGATATAACAGGTTCGAGGTCTCCTCCTCCCAAGCCGGAATTGGCACCCGCCCCCGGAGGGGCGCGAAGTTCCCCTGCTGGGCGATGAGCCGCCTCAACCGAGAATTAGCGGAAGAGGCGGCCATCGTCCAGGCGTGGGCCATGCCCCCTCCCACAGGGGCTGACGTCGACGCGTCCGCAGCCCGCCTCCGTGGAGCCCTCACGGAGGTCTGCGACGCGTCGATGCCGCGGAACGTACACCGCCCAGTCAAACGGGCGGTGTACTGGTGGTCGCCGGAGATCGCCGATCTCCGAGCGGCCTGCTCAGCGGCCCGGCGGCTACTAAGGTGAGCGCTTAAGGCACTCAGCGAGATTTTATTTGACAACTAGCTCAAAGGTGCACGGCACACCTCGGCTTGGGCTGTTGCCTGGTACATGCAATTCGCGACCTATCTTTTTTTTTTTTTTTAACGTGGGGAAATCCCTTATGGATACGCCACCCTCCCGGGGGAGAGGGTGGGTTATGTCCGAGTCGCACGGACTAAAACCCGTTTTGTGGGGGCGGCAAGGGATCGTTCACGCTAATCAACCTTGTATAGCCGCCCCCACGGTCCGCCCGGCGGAAGGTGACCGCCGGGCTCCTACCTATAGAGGGACAGACCGGGTACACACCCCCGGCCCATCCCCTCAGGTCCGGCTACGGTGGCAGGAGGAGTTGGGCGAAGCGCTTTCTCCTCCTGCCTGTCCTCCTTTGGCGGAGACGGCCACTTTCAGGGTCTGCCTCGCGGGCCCTCTCCGCCACCTCCTTCTGCGAGACGACCTCCTCGCAGAAGGAGGCCATCGCTCGCCAAGCCCGTAGCCGGACCTGAGGGGATGGGCCGGGGGGCCCATCTCCTCATTGCACAGGTCCGGCGGACGAGGGGGGGCAGCCGGTGTGTACCCGGTCTGTCCCTCTATAGGTAGGAGCCCGGCGGTCACCTTCCGCCGGGCGGACCGTGGGGGCGGCTCTACAAGGTTGATTAGCTTGTTCGATCCCTTGCCGCCCCCACAAAACGGTCTGTCGGTACACCGTGGGGTTTTAGTCTGTGCGAGTCGGACATACCCCACCCTCTCCCCCGGGGGGGTGGCGTATCCATAAGGGATTTCCCCACGTTAAAAAAAAAAAAAGGAACTATTGATTTGAATTCTTTCAGTGTTAGATAGCTCATTTATCGAGAAAGGCTATAGGCTATTTATCATCACGCTAAGACCAATAGGAGCGGAGCAACGATGTCGAATGTTTCAAAAATTGGGGTTTTTGTTCTTTTAAGAGCTTCCGCTGCGTGTTAACATTAACCAAAAGTAACTACTCCACGCGGACGAAGTCGCAGGCAGAAGCTAGTATGTAAATAAAGAGCAAAAGAAACTTTAGTAGAAATTGATATAAAACATGTAATTATTTTTTTATACCACGACGTTAGCAGACAAGCATGCGGGTCGCCTGATGTAAAGCGGTCAACGCAGCCTATGGACGCCTGAAACATCAGAAGCGTTACATGCGCGTTGCTGACCCTTAAGTAACCTATTTATTTTAATTTCAGTGAAATAACAAAACTATTCTCACGGGAACGCAGTCGCGGGCTTTGACTAATAATTTTATATAACTAGCTATTACCTGCAGCTTCGCTTGTGTTTATTAATAGTAACAACATTTTTTACCTATGTCCTTTCTGTACCCCTGATAATGAGAGTCTAAAATTTTGTGATTATTGACTCAAAACTTGAGAGCGGAACAAACAAATAAATAAACTCATACATGTATAATATCAGTTCGTTACTACTATTTAGAATGTTATTATTCAAGTTATTGTAGCGTTAACTATATCCGTACATAATTACAGTGTTCTTTATAGCATATTCTTATCACAAAAAAAATCGAGATAGTCCTAAGGACTGCCGAGAGAAGTGAAAACTTGCACCAGACTAGGCCCCCATCGGCAGCTGCTCAAGCCTAGGTCCGTTCCCTCGGCGTGAAGCCCTTGGCTACGCTGCTCGCGCGATACAGTGACACAAAATCTTACATCATTGCGACAACATTACAAATATCACCTCCACACACGTGCACGCATTCACGCTTACAAGTGCAAGTGGAAGGGTTTTATCTTTTTTCCCTTATCAAACTGAAATAGTTTAGAATATTATCCGATACTAAATATATATAAGAGTTGTTGAGGTATGTATGCTTGGTACACATATATGTTTCAACAACTCATATGAATAGTTAGCTTAGCTTAGGTTAGCTCACATAGGTCGCGAATTGCATGTATCAGGCAACAGCCAAAGCCGAGGTGTGACGCGTACCCTTGAGCTAGTTGTCAAAATAAAATCGGCTGAGTGCCTTAAGCGCTCGCCTTAGTAGTTCGGTGAAGCTGTTAAGACCCTGCTTGTACAATAGCGTAGTCAGTTCGAAAAAAAAAAAGTGAAAACTTGAACTAATAGCTGTGTACTTTTTTGAATTTTGAAATCAATTATAGGTTGAATTATTTAAATATAACAATTGTAAATTAGTCTGCACATTTTCTGGCTTTCATATCTATTGGCACACGGAGCAATCTTTATAGGCTATATATATATATATATGTATATTATATACAGTTTATTAACTAATCAAAGATATGACGGTCTGCACAACCTCAGTCAATTATCGGTGAAGTGAAATCACAAAATTTCTAACCAAAGATTCAACGACGCATGATACGGTAGTGTATACATATAATGTCTGGTACAAGTACGTTAAAAGCATGTCGAGGTCATCGGTGACTAAAAAAGTTGTTTCTTCAGCAGTGTAACGTTAATTAAAACGAGGATTAATATTATTTTGAAGCGGCGATTGTTCAGATTTAGCGTAATTTGATGATGTATTTCCAAATCATAAAATTATGAATGAATATAGGAAATACAGTGCAAATAAGCACGATTTCGAGCAATTTTACTACATAATTTTCTAGTGCATCCTGGTAAATGACGTTCTCTATAAGCTGCACTTCTTTTTACCCTTATCCCACATAAGTAGGGTCGGTACAACATGTTTCTCATGTTTTGGCATATGATTTGGCTTAATTTTTACGATCGGCCGCCTGCCCGACATCAACCCTCCTTGGGATTATTTTGTTGTACCACTGTATTTATGATTATTATTATATAGTTACGAAGTCTGATGGGCTCTTTTAGCCTTACAATTGTTCGTTCCGGTTAAAAACGAAGTTCTTGAAGATTATGGTTTGCTTGTTTTATTGCCATTTTTATGTAACAGAAAACTATCCAACTTTAGACTATTCCCGAGGACTGCATTTTCTGTTTTTTTTTTCAGGGTTCGTGGTTTCAGAGTTTTCTCACTAATAGTAATACAATATTAGATATAATAAACCATTATAAAAATATAAAATAGGAAAACTATAATAGAAAAATAAATGCAAATAAAATTACATGTCAGTGTTATCTCTATATGCTGCACTTACCTGATAATTATTTTCCTAGGTTAGTGTGTTATACTTTTTCCATCACTGTCAATAAAGAATATTACATCGTAAATCTGATAGCAAAAATAACAATGTTAAATTTAGAATTGCGAAACTTTTTTTTTTTCGAACTGTCTACTCTATTGACCTAGCAAGGTCTTAACAGCTTGACTGGACTACTATTTGCGAAACAAAATCGTGATTTACTTTATTATACGGTACAGACAAATATGGGTTAAAGAAACGGTAGATCACGAGATACGTTGATTCGAAATTTTTATGCACTCCCTTGACCCTAACATATTTTTTTATTACAAGATTGAGGACAAGTATTCTACTTTACTTTTATTATAATACATAAATAAGTGTGAATAAAATATTTAACGATAAATTCTTAAATTGATAGATAACAATAAACACAAAGGAAACAACATTGAGATACTGTAAAAGTATTATCTATACTAATACTAATCTATACTATATACTATTTTCGCTCCCGCACACATCGCGGTTCTCAGTAATATCTCGAGCCTAGGTCGCCCTCGCGCGGAGCCCTCGAGATATTATTATCGCGATACATTGACTCACCTACATCACTGGAACACACATATGAGATCATCTCTCTCACACACGTGCACATACATACACACGGTGGGATTGTGTATGTTACCTAAAAACCAAATCGTTTGAGTGCCTTAAGCGCCAACCTTAGTAGTCCGGTGAAGCTGTGAAGACCCTGCCAGGTCAATAGCGTAGTCAGTTCGAGAAAAAAAAAACTATATACTATAATATATAATCTATACTATATACTATTATAAAGAGGTAAAGTTTGTGACGTTGCAGGTAAGGGGGTAATCTCAAGAAATACTGGTCCGATTTGAAAAATTCAGTGTTATATAGCTCATTTATGGAGAAAGGTTATAGGCTATATATCATCATGCTAAGACCAATAGGAATGGAGCACCAATAAAAAATGTTTCAAAATCGGGTTTTTTTCCTCTTCAGAGTTAGCCCAAAGTACCTATTCCTCGCGAACGAAGTCGCGGGCAGATGCTAGTAGTAGTATAAGATAGTACTCTTCTCTTTGGTCAAACATAATTTCCATGCGATTAATTACATTAGCGATCATCCATTGGTCGAAATTCGGCCATAATAAGAAGTATAAAGTATTATTCGTCACTTATTGATATATATATATAATTATTATTATCTATATTTCTGTTTTTTTTTTCTAAGTGTTAATAATTGTATTGAGATGTTGTAGACGTAAGAAGTTTCAAGTTTGACGAATAGAGATTTATAAACAAACACTCCGGCTCGTCGATAGTACGAAAAAAGAAACAATTATTTCAAAATTATCTTTAATGATAAATCTAAAATATAATATTTTAATCAGTTGAGAAATTGAGGAGAAAAAGAGGTTTATTAGGTTATTTAAATTAAATATTATTTAACACGAAATTCTTACGAAAATTATTAAATTTAAAATAAAAATTACACAATTATTAAAAATATATATAAAACGGTAGAATTAAAGGCGAAAGAACATCATAATGGACTTTCGATAACCCAAAACCATAAATACGTAACTAAGTAGGTATTAATAAAGAGATTCTATGTCACGGATCCGTCCGAGATGACCGATGCGAGATCACGGAGCAAATAAAACGAAACGTGAAACTTTCCATTGCCGGTTCGCTGCATACTGACACAAGACGACAAAAAATACATATTATGTGATTATTCGAAACTGTCTGATACCTACATCTCGAGTTACAATACATATTTAAACGACAATTACTGTATTTTCTTACATTGACTGTCGTTTTCAATTTCCTTCAATGTATTTTAATCTGGTGAGATGTGGTGAGATTTGTCTCGAAGCCTTCCTCCTAATCTCACACGAGCATTCCTAATTTGTGGTTTGAGTATAAATACCTTATTAAAAAAAACAAAAACGGTGTTATTACAAAAAAGTTAAATACGTATTGAACGCTGGCTTTAAAAAGGTCTCATATTAAATGCACCGCGGTCGCTGAATGTTCGCCATCTTACTTTTTTGTCTCGCTTTGGTTACGTTAGGTTAGACTTGTGAAAAAGGATAACGCGAACTTGCCTCGGGCGAGCGCGGTGCATTTATTAGGTAACTTTTTTAAACCAAGTATTTAATACGTATTTAACTTTTTTGTAATAATACGGAATATGTTTTTTTTTTACTTTTTTAAACCCCTCATCTAATTGATGGAGGCGCCCTTATCTATTATATAATTTACATACATTTAAAAGTAATTATTTTATCCTTAATCCACATGTAAGGAAGTACAAATGTTTTTATCTTTGATATACATGTAAGGGCAAGTATTTTATTTATGTACTAGCCTCTAACGCTAAAACGCAGCGAAAGCTCTCAAGAGGAAAAAATACCCCGATTTTGAAACATTCTACATTAGTGCTCCGCTCCCATTAGTCTTAGCGTGGTGATGTATAGCCTATAACCTTCCCCGATAAATGAGCTATATGACATTTTTCAAATCGGATCAATAGTTCCTTAGATTACTCCCTACAACGTCACAAACTCACAAACTTTACCTCTTTATAATAGTATAGTATAGATAAATAAGATTTCATGTGTACATATTATAGTCATTAAAGATCCGGAGAGTACCTGTAATTATTACTTTTAGCAGCACTTTTAAGATTCGCAATCCCAATAGTCTTAAGCCATTAACATATTAATATAAATCAACCATTTATGAAGGTCTAGGTGATTATTGAGAAAAACGCAAACATTTCGCGTTGTAACAAATGTGAAAACAAAAAAATGTTAGAGATAACAAATTCATTTGAAATTCCTAATTTAAGTACACCGTTAAGGTATCTCGTGATATGTTCTGTAATATAAAAAAAACAATGTCTGTTTGTTCGTTTTCTATACGCTGCGATACCTATCACTCGAATGCAATAAAACTTTGCATACACATTGTTAAGGCTACAGAAAAGGACAAACGGTTTTATGTAAATTAAAGTATAGTAAGATATACCTACACTGCATGATAATAGAGTTATTGTCCGATTGGTTAGCGACTACCTCCGGGTTTAGAATGTCGAAAAATATAGGCTCTATAGGAACCTTCGTGTTCGGGCATAGTCAAAAACACCCAGTCCTTTCTGAAGGTATTCGCGTGGTCGTCTTGGGTTTTCTGTCTGGTTACCCATTCAAATCCTTAAGCCCATCAGAATGGCGACAACCGTAAGGATTTCTTTATGTGCACACTAGCGTTGTGCAACAGTGAAGGCAGTGAAGGCAGTGAAAACAGTAATCATGTAACATCAGACGGGCCTTCTACTTATTTGCTGTCCTCTGGCATAAAAAAACCCTCCCATTCCCGAAAAAAATAATATTCCTGAGGGGTAGGTCAAGTGTACATTAACGCAAGTGACACCAGGAGCAAAGTTAGTTACTAATAAAAACGATGATATTCATTAAAGAACATTCATCGATGTAATGTGCTTACACCAAATATTATTTCCGGATAACAACGGTAACTTCATGTATGTTAGCAGATTACTGGTAAACAAATTACGTACTCTTGTCCATTTCTCTATTTCCTTTTTCAATTTCAAAGTGTATTATACAAATTAATAAGGAAATAGCAAGCTGATATCTTATTTGTTTTCCATTTCCGGGACGAAGGACGCCCCGGAGCGACGCGACATGGATACGCACGTAAACACCATTGAATTATATTATTTATTTATTTATCAGAAAAGAATCGACAAGAGGAACATAATAGATTAGCTATAAAGTACACGAAATTTGTTATAACTAATTATGCCACTAATTACAGTCGATTACAGCATTTATCATACAATACAATACAGATGATAATAATAATATAGACGATACAATTAAGAAAGATAAAAAGCAAATTAAATAGAACTAATAATTAAAATAATAGTGATAATAATTACTGGGAGGAGGAGGAGACTGGAATTACGAGGAAGACCGACGATGGCAAATCTCCAACGCGCCATCCTGCTCGATAATGCTAGGATTGCTCGACGGTTTCTGTTCGTGGAAAATTGAACTCCAGCCGATTGGCCTCTTCAGCTGAAGGTAACTTCTGCTGCTTAACAAAAGCCTAAGTAACAGAGAATTAAGTAAAAGTCACTAATACATTTTAGGTAGATTGTAGTATTTGTATGTAGATTGTAGTCTTAGAGATGCATTGATGTTTAAAATCGTAAGTATATGCTGTGACATGTTATTCGAATAATTTATGTTGACTAATAATTATATATGCTACAACTGACCGGTGCCCACTTCGTTGAGCGGTAATAGGCATTATCAAGCTACAACTTTTTTCTAGAACTCAATCATATATCTCCCATCTTTAAAGCAACGTTTGTAAGAAACGTTTTCGGTCGACCATTTTTTCTCCGACTCCCCAGATATTACCCCCTACAAACTCACAAACTTTACCTCTTTATAATAACAATATAATTAATTTATAACGTCTGCCCACGACTTTGTACGCGTGGAATAGTTATTTTGGGCTACCACGTAGCGGAAGCTCTCAAAAGGAAAAAGACCCCGATTTTAAAATATTCGTCTTTGTTGCTCCGCTCTTATTGATCTTAGCGTGATGATATATAGCTTATGACATTCACAAATAACGTGGCTTTCTATTGGTAAAATAATTTTTAGCAAAATCGGTTTATTACTTCCTGAGATTACCCCCTACAACGTCACAAACTCACAAATTTTACCTCTTTATAATATTAGTATGGATATAGATTAACGTTTACTACTGTCTGATTTTCGTCCGCTTCGTTGGGTATTAAAAAATGGCAATGAGTCAATGGAATCCGAAAAATAAATATTCTAGAGAGTTTTTGGTAGGATTTTAGTCTATAATGTAGTGGATTTTATATTCTACGAGCTTCTGACCGAGACTTCGTCTGCGTGGAGTAGTTATTTTGGGTTAACACGCAGAGGAAGCTTACAAAAGAAAAAAAATCCTGATTTTGAAACATTCTTCATTGGTGCACCGATCCTATTGGTATTCGCGTGAAATATAGCCTATAGCCTTTCTCGATAAATGATTTATCTAACACTGAAATAATTTTTCAAATCAGACCAAGTAGTACCTGAGATTAGCGCGTTCAGGCAAACATACTTTTCAGCTTTATAATATTAGTATAGAAGTATACATTCATAATTTTGTGTTATTTAACACTATACTTTGTAACATTGTTGGTATTTTACATAATATAGATCGGTTCTTGTGCATGAGTGAAGTGGATGGGAAATAATACCATAGAGCATTAATTCTGAGATGCCATAAAAATTCCTTAACGGAACGACCTTGTCAGAACATTGAAATTATCACAAAACACTTGTAATATTATTATTTACTCGACAATAGCAGTAATAATTTATAAAATTGGTTACCAAATATGAAATTAAAAAAAAAGTATTCTAGAATCATATACGATAAATTCTACATCAGATTGTCATAGTCTTACGTCGACGCAACAAGTGAGAACGCAGAGATTTTCAGAGCCTTAGTAAACATACAATCCATAACATTATAGCTATTTACGTTGTTTTATTCACAGCTAAATAGAGTATCAAAATCACTATACAATTTTTAGGTATTTAAGGAGATAGTCATCCGTTATTGTTTGTTGTTTCTACTCTGTGGAGTTCTTTATACTCTATGTCTTCTTGTTTTATCAAACAAAACTTTTGGACGTTGAACAATCGCAACAAAAGCTTGTAACTGAGACGGCACATTCTCAGTCAAGTTTATTACCAGATGCTGCAACTCACCTTGCCTTTTTCAATGTCTCTGTGTAGTGGCATTCACTTTAGATTGCATACGAAGTACCTTACAGTGTGATATATCTAAAATGTTAACAGGTTCGTTTATAATTCGGGAATGTTTATGAAATCAGTTATAAATATTCTTACCAGATGTGTTTTTGAAACAATTAAATTTACCTAAGTTTATAAGATCGTTTGAATTTAAAAAAATGTTGTGTTTTTATCGCTATTAGCAAAAATTATGAAAATAATTTTTAATGTCTTTTAAAAGTAATATATAACTATCTAGAATATCAAAAGATAACATTTGTATAAATACGAGAAGGTGGATTAACGAAATCTATTCTTTTATTAAGATTTTACTGTGACTTTAATAGATTGCCTAGTGTTAATATCCGTTGATTTTAGATTACGTACCTCTTATCATTAGTCTCTAGTTTAACAAATTCTGTTACTTTGCCAATTATGATTAATAAATAAACATTGACCTCTAATTATCATTAGACACAATACCTCTTATTAATACAATTAATTGTCTATTGTAAAATATTTGGGCTACTTGATATTTTAAATTCAATAAAAAAATGAGAAAACGTCTTGAGTATACCTAATATATATTTAAATGTTAACTAATAGGTATACTGATAGGTATAATATATCGATAGAATTAAAAAAAAACCGATTATTTTCTTAGATTTCAAAATCACAAACCTTCTTGCAGAAGCCTTTTAAGCAATTAAACGTTTACAGCCAAATATTTCACATAATTATTACTTTATCTAGCTACTGGTAAAAATTGTTGTTTATTGTTAAGAAGAATATCAGAAAGAGAAATATCAATAACAAAAACTTTTCCTTCTTTCAATAACAATAAATCTTTATTAGTAATCATAATGAGAACTCCTTGATCTGATTCTGTAAATAACAAAAATTAACGTGCCTCTAAATGCACTGACGTAGACACGCTAAAGATAAAATATAACCTCAAAATAATTATATTTTTCCTGCAGAATTGTGAAACTCAACGTGTGCCCTAAGTAGAGCATATCTCATCGTACAAATTTTTTATATCAAGGTCATTTAATTTTTTTAATCATACGACTATGGTGTGTCATTAAATTGATAAAAATAAATATAGAGAACTCTAATTTTTTTTTATATCATTGGAGGCAAACGAACAGGGGGTTCATCTGATTTTAAGTGATCACCACCGTCCATAGACACTTGCAACACCAGAGGAGCCGCAAGTGCATTGCCAGCCTGTGTATGGGGGGAGGGAGGAGAGTGAGAGGGGATGGGTAAGGGGGAAGGGAAGTGGTCCTCCGGCGCTCTCACTGACCGAACGAAACACAACATTGCAAGCACTATTACTTTTTTTTTTTTATTGTAGCACGGCAAAATGTCTGCACTGTGCCTGATTCTAAGCACAGTACAATCCAAAAACAATGGCGACCATCGAGTGACAGTGACACAATATCCATCGCTGGTCGCCGCTGTCATGCTGGCCTGCGAAGAGCTGGATATGCACAGGCTGATCCCGAAACGCGACCCGCAGAAGCGAATCACTATGACGGGCTTTTTCGCCATATACTTCGTGGTTGCGATCCAGGCAGGCTGTAAAACCCTACCACCCCGCAAGACTTTACTTTACGTCGGTTTTCTGTGAGAGAGTGGTACTCCCCCGTGCGTGCCAACCCATTCATGCTGAAACCAGTAATAGCTTCAGCGTGGCTCTACCACCTACAGAAATAGTGAACTACCTAAATGAAAGTCTGTCACTTTACTGCAGTACATTACTTATTGCGCTCTTTTTTAAATTCAAACAAAAACATAAATATGGTAATCCTTAACAATGAACCTGACGATGCAAATTCTTCATATAATTACGTAGCGAATGTATAGTTTTAATAAATATTCATTTAAATATCTAGCGTTGATTAATGTAAAAAAACTTTATTAGAGCTAATTATATATCAAATAGTAATTCTAAATTTGAAAATACAATCCGCGTAGCGATAATGCACAGTTTAAAAATAAATTCATAGTCTGTAAACGGCGAGGTGCTAATTACGCTTCTATACTATCGCGGTAGTGAAAGTCGTGCGTCATAACGTGTCCATCTACACAGCTTAGATATTAATTATAAATATTTGGTTAAGCGAATGGTAAAAAAGAACGTTACACAACAGGTAGATGACGTAGTTTTACCCAAAGGTTGTTTTGCGAACCTACTTTCGCTTTCTATCAGTAATAACTTTTGTAATATGCACTGTGTATACACTTACTTAAAGGAATAAAATATAAGTATTTGTTGCTGGTTTCTACGTGAACGTTCAGCCATTTATTTAATTTATTATTTTGAACAGTTCTATTTATCAAATCTTATACAGATATTCACTTTAAATTATAGCTCATCAGTAGGTGACACTAGACTGTATTTTGTTGTTACCAAGTTTTATATTGCAATTCAACACGGACGAACTCGCTGGCGTTAAGTAGCATTGGTATACTAACGAATACTATTCTCTTTAAGATTTATAGACTTTATACGGATCAATAAATGTATCTGAGTTAAATGACGATGATCAAGTTTAGTTATTGAAACACACCCATAGGTTCTTGGCGATAGTCTTTCAACCCCAGAATTACATATGACTAAGTAGGCATTAGTTTATACTTTACCGCTATGATATATGTTTAACACAGAGTTTCCCTCCACCAATAGTTCGAGCTTAATGCGAAAATTCGGCCTAAGACGATCGTTGCAAAGTTCCTAAACAATAATACAGCGGTATCAGCGCTTCAAATGTAACAAGTTTCGGTTAATTGGTAGATCTAACACAGGCTAATGAAGCATTAACGAAGTTAAAGATCCGAAGCTATTGATTTATCGCTTGTTTCACGCTGGTTAGAGAATCTCGACGTGTCCGTAAGAGCGTGTCATAAGAGATTTAAATTCTTAACGAAACAGGTTATGTCAATCACAGGGATTACATCACAATCCTGTTTATGTTCAATGGCACAAGACACAGGAGTACAGAAAGTTGGCTACATACAACAAGGAATAGTAGTGATAAATGAAAGATTCGAAGATTAATTCACCGGACTTTTTTGGGGCAAGCATTTAAGGTACTCAGTCGGGTGACAATAAACTTAATGACATCAATCTAGCCGAATCTCGACTTGAGCATTTGCCTTTAATGACACTAAACGCATTTTTTATAGTGGTATGAAAAAGGGACGTCCCTTTGTTTAACTGTATACATACGTAATCTTTAAACAAGATAGCCAATGTGGGATCGATAATCTATTATCGGTCGCGGCTGTCACGCCGGCTTGTTAGTCTCTCGGTTTGTGGATATATCCTGAATGAACAGGAAACATGGGAAATTAAACAAACATGTCAGTTCGCACTCGGCAGAAGTGAAACCTTCAGAATATGATAAGATATTCATATAAGCGATACAGGTGAATAATACACCACGCTGGTTATGATACCTTTTCCCAAGGCTTTCTTATACGCATATACACCCGTACAAGCATAGCATATTCAACACGTGAACCAGAGCAAGTATTAGGTAGTGCGATATACAATGAGGAGACCGCAAATAAACACTATATAATGTATTCTATCTCATTTTCTCGCACGTTAAATTCTATAGACTTATATGTATGTCTCTTTTTAATGGTGCTTTTTTGTTTAATCGAATTTCATAGAAAAGTTTTCACTTCAAAAGGAGTCAGGTGTAGGTCTCTGTCATCCCGCTTGGTTATTGGATATACACCAGCTGATCCCAGTATTCAGCACACTTAAGCGTTCTCTTATGACGGGTGTTAAGTTAATATATTGCTCGCAATTGGGTGTAACGTAAAGTTCTCGAGTAATAGGTAAACGTTCTTGTTATAAAAATCGTTATGTATTTGATGATTTTAATTCTATCAAAATTAATTCATATTTTTAATCAATACCGTAACGTTTTAGTGTTGAATTTATGAAAATAAAGGCACTTAAATAACCATATCCTAACTAATATTCCTTAACATATAAAAGTCAATATATTTGTTTGTTCGGTTTATGACATACTATTAATGCGATCGCAGTAAAATTTTGTATACACGTTATCAGGACTGCAGAAAAAGACGTAGGGTACCTATAATTCAGAAAAAACAGTGCTGTTCCCGAGAGACAGGTCAAATGTCACAGTCATGCCACAGTCGGAATCATGGGAAAAATTTGTTAATATTATAAATGAGAAAGTTCGTGAGGATTGGTGAGTAATCGTTACACTTTCACGCAAAAACTACTAAACGGATTTTGATTAAACTTTACAATATAAAAGCTTATATACCAATATAACACATAAGGTAAAATTTACCTAACATATTGAACATATTGCCAAAATAGTCCAAAATTATAACCGCAAGTGTAAGTTCGAAAGTATACTACCATCTGAGAGATATCTTGGAGGCTCTGCATCTGTTGTCAACATTATCATTATTATTATACCGTACAAGGATCAAGACAAGGGCCAATAAACGCTGGTTGGGCGTCGTGAAAGCGCGCATAAAGGAGAACGACTTCTTACAAAAGGATGCCGAAGTCCAGGCAAAATGGAGGAAATTAAGTCGGAAAGGACCTTGGCACTAGGTAGCAAGAAGAATTTCCTAAATAGGTATTATTTACAAAATATTGTAGATGCTAACCCTAACACTCGAGTCGAGCGTAAATAGCTAAGATCAAGGTCGGCCGGAGTGATCTTTCTGAACTCATCTATTTTGTGGCAACACTGATATTAATTCTGAGCCAATTATGTACCGGTAGCTGATGGAAATGAAGCTAAATAGTTTTATTGGCGATACAGTTTTTGTTTACGTAACATTACTCTTACGAAGAATTTTAATTTTTAATACTTGTTTTCAATGATATCTTATGTAATCTCTTATTTTTATCTTTTTTGTTGTAACTGACATTGTTTACAGATAATAGATAGTTTAAATACAAAAACAAATAAGACGAATATTTGAACAAGAATAGGGACAATTTAGAGATTAACTACTATGCTAAGATATTATAGTATGAAACAGTGACAGTGACAGAACCTTAAACTGAAGCCTTGTAAACAAAAATATATAAAAAAACATGAAAATAGTTTTTTTTAATGTCATAGTTGGCAAACGAACATGTGGGTCGCCTGATGTTAAGTGATCACCACCGTCCATGGACACTAACAACACCAAAGGAGTCGCAAGTGCGTTGCCACCCTTTGGGGGGAAGGGTTAGGGGAGGGAGAGGGAGAGGGGAAGGGAGGTGGGCCTCCGGCGCTCTCACTGACCGAACGAAACACAACAATGCAAGCACTGTTACTTCACGTCGGTTTTCTATGAGAGGGTGGTACTCCCCCGGGCGAGCCAACCCATTCATGCTGAAACCAGTCATAGTTTCAGCATGGCTCTACCACCATAAAATAGTTTAGCTCCGCTTTCATAAAATTGCTTAGTATTATTCTGTAAACGATTTTACCTAAGTATTTTTGATTAAGCAACTCCATAAAGTAAAATATTATAATAACACTATCGACTTGCTCCGGCTTCGTATGTGTTCAGTTTATTAATACGAGGCATAATTGTCTAAAAGATTTAAAAAGACTTCGTACGTGTTAATCTATATACATAAATAATATTTAAGTATCTGTTTGGTGGTTTTATATGTCTGTCTGTGTATTTGTCTTATTGGTCTTAGCGTGATGATATATATCCTATAACCTTCCTTGATAAACGGGCTATATAACGCTGAAAGAATTCAAATCGGGCCAGTAGTTCCTGAGATTACTCCCTACAACGTTCACAAATTCACAAACTTTACCTCTTTATAATATTTATATAGATTAAAGTAGCAGTGTCCAGAACCAAACCACGTACCTTTTGAATAAATGTTTTTGATAAATTCAACAAAATCGAATTCGCGGGTGACAGCTAGTTCAATATAAAATATATTAGAATATCAATAAAAAGTTTTTTTTTTAATTGTAGTACGGCAAAATGACTGCACTGTGCCTGATGGTAAGCACAGTACAATCCAAAAACAATGGCGACCACCCAATGACATACTATCCATCGCCGGTCGCCACTGTCATGCCGGCCTATGAAAAGCTGGATATGCACAGGCTGATCCCCAAACGCGACCCACAGAGCGCGAATCACTATGATGGACTTTTTCGCCATATACATGGTGGTTGCGACCCAGTCAGGTTGTAACTCTACCACCCAGCTTTCGCCATTGCCTCGTTCGTTATTCAGCAGGGTGCACCACGTGCAGGTGAGGTTGGCTTGGATGTCTCAAGCCTTAGATGTTATTTGACACCTCTTACTCCCCAAATAGTTATAAGTTTTGTTTATGTTAGATAGGAGTGTAGACTAATATTATACTTCCCTAAGTTAACAGTTAAGTTACCAAGTTAGTAAGTATAACAGGAAACGAGTTCACGTAAATAATAATTACGGTATACAAGGTTTAGCAACATCCGTGCAAAGTTACCGATCTGTATTCTTTTAATAATGGTGTTTAGTCTTTGGAAAGACCGACGCGTGTGAAATTACGAAATAGATTATATTTTACTAGATTTACCCGCAGCTTCGCTCCTGTTGTTGTCGATTTGAGTAGTTGCGGCACGACGTAACAAACAAATAAACTCATATTCGTATTTATATTAGAAGTTATAAGATTATACTTGCTTTGTGGTAAAAATTCTGTTACATGATTAATTTTGGTATGTCGTTTGTTTTTCTTCAAGGCATGTAGTGACAGCTGTTAAGTGGTGACGATTGACTATAGTTATCTAGAACTATATCTTAAAAGGATCGTATTACTGAAGCCAGTCGTAATAGGACATAGCATACCGAGCAAATACTGCTTTGGAGTAGAAATAGGTAACGGAGCTTCTGCTGTTAAACCCTATGCAGGCTTATACATATATAC
>MU158835.1:734892-773891 GCA_015888305.1 Antheraea pernyi | reverse complement strand
ATATATAAATATATATTCATTTTATGCTATAATAAGTTACGTATTTGCTTATTTTAAATAAAGTATAAAAAATATATAAACCGCAGTAGAGTATGTCACCGAGGTCATGTCTGATTGCCAATCTGTTAATTTGTAAGTGGTCTGGTTCACTGATCTTATTCTTAATGCATTTTATGGTTATTTCAAAACATCAGTAAAGAAATGCTTTTAATATAATTGTCTCGCTACATTGTAAAATGAACCGAGTCCAATTTTAATCGTACATATAGAATTTTTACTTTTTATATTTTTCAGATTTTGTACACCGCGAATCAAGTTCAATTTCATGCCGTTCATAGGAATTCATATGCAATTATATATACGTGTTTTTTAAGATCTTTAAAAACTACTTAAAATCTTACAAACAATTAGAATTGAACTTGGTGTATTTTGAAATGTGACGAAAATGTGTTTAAATGACCTAACTTTTTTTTATCCCATAACAGCAAACGAACAGGTGGATCACCTAGTTAAGTGATCGCCACCGTCCACAGACACTAACAACACTAGGAGAGTCGAAGGTGCGTTGCCGGCCTGTGTTTGGGGAAAGGGAGGGAAGGGGGAGAGGGGAGGGGAGGTGTTCCTCCAGCGCTCTCACTGACCGAACGAAACGCAACAATGCAAGCACTGTTACTTCACGTCGTTTTTCTGTAAGAGGGTGGTACTACTCCGGGCGAGCCGACCCATTCATGTTGAAACCAGTAGTAGCTTCAGCATGGCTCTACCACCTTAACTAACCTAACTTTTTGAACACTAATGAAAATAAGTAGATTCCTATAATAGATTACTTAACGACACTAATTACAAAATAACCTAATTATAGGTGCGACAATTAAAAGATTAAGTCCATCTCTTATTACCAATATTATACTTGCCTGCATGAATGTTTACGTTCCGTTTTAAAGACTTAGTATTATATAAGGAGAGGACCTTACTGGCCTAGAGTCGAACCTAAAACTTCACTATACGGCAAATATAAAACATTGAAAACCTCATCAACTCATGAAATGACGGTAGTCCGGTGAAGCTTTTAAGACCTTGCTTGGTCAATGGCGTAGTCAGTTCGGAAAAAAATCATGAAATGACCTTATAATCTATATAATGAAAATAAAGTTACATGGAGGCAAAATCACGTTGGCCATTCGATGCGGAAGTTTTCATAGATGGTGCCAGGCTATTTATTGATGTGAAACATCTATAGCAGCGGGTCAAACCGACCATTGGCGTGGCGACGCATCGCCACGGCTAGCCTCACCATACTATGTGATTTTGATTTTTTTTTTGTATTTAATGAATATAAATGGTTAGTAAATGAATGGTCATCTGTTTCTTGACAAATTTTTAATATTTTATTTTTAATTATACCATATTTATGCCTTAAACTATCTTTTTATGCATATTACTTGTATTCAATGATATTATAACTAAAAAACTGAATATTATTGCAAGTACTGAATAATGCCTGTTTTTTTTTAAACCCAACATTCTGGCGGGAAACAGCTAGTAAATACGTATATTGCTGCGACATAAAAAACACAGTATTCTAGTTTAAACTATGCTATTGCAACTGACACAGTAAAATCGTCGCATATCTAGAGACACACTTTCGAACTATTCTCTCGAGATTCACACACTGATCTTAACGTGACCTTTTATTTATTGTGAAACAGTTTACAAACGTAGAAGCATTACTGTAGGTCAATGCTACAAGTGTAATAACATGGAACATCAATCTAATAACTTCTTATCGTAATAGCATATCTATATTATTATTATAATGAATTATGTGCGTTTGTAGGAGGTAACCTCCGGAATTACTGATCGGATTGTAAAGATTCTTTCACCAATAAAAAGGTACATTATACTTGAAGTCTAAAGGCTACTTTCTGAAGTGAAACTACTTTAGGCGCATGAGGGTAAAATTTTTACAGATGTAACGTCACGCGGGTATGCAACAGAAGTGACGTCATTTGCAGTAAACGCAGATTTTTCATC
Source organism: Antheraea pernyi (assembly GCA_015888305.1). Taxonomy (NCBI): domain Eukaryota; kingdom Metazoa; phylum Arthropoda; class Insecta; order Lepidoptera; family Saturniidae; genus Antheraea; species Antheraea pernyi. The sequence goes on along the minus strand of MU158835.1, from coordinate 771,857 downwards.
AATTTTTTTTTCTATTTATTTGTATTTTTTTTTTCTATTTTTCTAAAGTTTTATATTTGTATAGATATAAACAAGACTTATAAATTAGTTCGCCAAAGAAGTTTCACTTCTGACGTGTGTACTTTGTACGCACGCACTTTTTTATATTTTTATTTAGCTCAATCGAAACTACAAGTATATATACGTATATGTATATATTTCAACATATGTATTGAAATTAAGACTGTACATAGTAGATAAAATTGAAGCAACACTTATCAGTTCCGTATTTAAAATCTCTATATCGGGATATTTTTAATGTTTTTTTTTTCTCGAACTGACTACGCTATTGACCTTGTAGGGTCTTCACAGCTTCACCGGGATATTTTTAATGATTAATTCTATTGCACTCCCGAGCCTTTACAATTTTATTGGCCTTTTTGGCGAACGTTTAAAGTACTCAGCCATATGACAATTAGGTTGAGGGTACCAAAGTGACCAAGCGTCAGCTCGAACTGTTGCCTTGCATGTAAATACTGTGGATTTAAATCGAACTAACTAACAATACGTTTACAACATTGGTGAGACACATATGCGTACTACATATTTTTGTTCGTGAGGTTCACATGCTGATACTCGTGTGATTAGCGATTATCTTAGATAGTTTAATTTAGTAGGATTCACTTTGTTACATCCAATCCCAAGCCAAGATAATAGCCCAAGCCGAGGTTCGGCCACTTTGACACCCTTGAACTTGCTGCCAAGCGACTGAGCGCCATAAGCGCTCGCTCTGTGTAGCTGTGAAGGCCCATCAGGCCAATAGCGTATAGTCAGCTCGAAAAAGAAAATATATATACATATATATGTATATATATATCTGAGATCTGACAATGACATGCCAATAGGTTCAGCTGAGTGCCTTAAGCGCTCGCCTTAGTAGTCCGGTGAAGCTGTAAAGGCCTGTAAGGTCAATAGCATAGTCAGTTGTGAAATTTTAGCTAAATAACCAATGAAAGAAAGAAGAAGAGAAGTAAGTATCCCTACTGTACTTGGTGCACATACGAGTATACAGCATGCAGTATGATACTTGTTGTTAACTAGTGAACACGGTATCACTGTATCCCCCAGTGTTTTTTTGGATGACATATTGTACCCTATGTACTTTTCTGTACCCCTGACAATGTGTATACGAAATTTCATTATGATCTGTCGAATGTGTTAAGGCGTGAAAACGTAACAAGCAAACACTCTCATTTTCGCATTTATAATATTTGTAAGGATACATTCCAGTAAAATAATTATATAAAATCAGTCGTGTAGTTTAAAAAAATATCGTGCATCTACAGAGTGGAAACAGACAATCATCATTTTTATGATGTCGGTTAATAAAGTCGGTTATTTCTAGCTGGGCATCTAAAAAATCATTCAAACAGAGCATTATTTTTAGTATTTGACATTTAAATAATTTACTTTAAATTGAACACATTAATCATGCCGGCCTATGAACAAACCAGAGTGGAGGTCATTGGATAGCAGATACATTGCCGCTAAACCAAAATATCGCGTTAGGTACATTGGCGTATTTATGCTGAACTCTTAATAGTATTTTTAAATTCGTTAGGAAAATTCAGGATATGCATAATACAAACCAAAAGAGATATAGATTTTATCGCTAGGCACAGCTGTCATAACGACCGGCAAATCTTTCAGCAATTAGATATACATTTACTAATCCAGGAACACAAGATACCTGATAGTTCCACAATAGAATCGGCTAAAAGCACCACTTCCATCAAATTAGATTCTACGCCCATGATAATATATATTTTGGGGTGTAAGGTGTGTCGAATAACATCTAAGACTTGAGACATTCAAGCCAACCTCACCTGCACGTGGTGCACCCTGCCGAATAATGAACGAGGCAATGGCGAAAGCGGGGTGGTAGGATTTTAGAACCTGGCTGGGTTGCAACCACCATGTATATGACAAAAAAGCCCGTCATAGTCATTCGCTTCTGCGGGTCGCGTTTCGGGATCAGCCTGTGCATATCCAGCTTTTTGCAGGCCGGCATGACAGTGGCAACCGGCGATGGATAGTATGTCACTCGGTGGTTACCATTGTTTTTGGATTGTACTGTGCTTACCATTAGACACAGAGCAGTCATTTTGCCGTGCTACAATAAAAAAAACAATTAGTTTTTCCTTACAGGCCACGAATTTTGATTGCATAAGTATTGCAACAAAACATTACAGAAGATTACAGAAGAAGCAAATATGCTTTCTTGCTCATCATATTCTTTGTTGATATATGAACAATAACGAAGGCAATATTGGTTTACACTCATTTCTTAATGTACGAATGGCGTGATCATCATTATTTTAGGCTAATGACCATAAGGATTTTATTATTATGTTTTTCATTTGTTGCAATTTTGAAATATATTTGGAAATAAACTAAAAGGTTAATTAATTTTAATAGCAGTAATAACTCATCACGAATGTGCAATATTAAGAATTAACAATAATGGGATATCATAAAAGTAAATGTATTGAACCTTCAACTTACGATTGATCTATTTCAGTTATTCGAGATATTGGTGAATATTCATAATTCGGCCAAATAAGATGGAGAAGGCTTTTTGCTATTTATTTAATCGTACTACTGATTGCCTTTACGTGTCGCTGGACTATATTTTATTATTAGGTATTGAGTGTTATGTGATAATTAAAGACGAGCGAAGGAGGGATTTTCGCGGAATTTCGCGGGTGTTTGCTACTTTATGCTACAGTTTAAACAACAGGTTTTAATTACTAATTCATGGTTAAATAATAACCGTAATTATATTTTATCAAGTAATGTTATATCAATATGTTTACGCAATCTATACTTTTCGTCAAAAGTCAACCATCGTTAACCAAATTAATTCAATTTATATAAAGGTAAAAACAAGATTCATGTTGACTAGTATGCAAGTTAAAATACAGTACGAGGGAAGCCGTGAACAAAAGCTAGTATAATATAAAGTTATTACAATATTTAGAAACTACGATTTTTATTAATATTAGTAATTCAACGATGTGTAAAATGAGACAAACGGCGCGGCGTGGTGCGTATATACAACGCAAATAAAGGCGTGGGTATCTAATCGTGGGTACTAACTGATATAGTATAGCATATAGTATATATGTAGCTATATTATATAGCTGATGGTATATAATAATCTACACTAATCTATCCTAATATATAAAGCTGAAGAGTTTGCTTGTTTGTTTGATTGAACGCGCTAATCTCAGGAAATACTGGTCCGATTTGAAAAATTATGTCAGTGTTAGATAGCTCATTTATAGAGGAAGGCTACAGATTACGATCACGCTAAGATCAATAGGAACGGAGCACTAATGAAAAATGTTTCAAAGTTGTTTTTTTTTTCCTTTTGAGAGCTTCCGATGCGTGTTAGCGTTAGCCCAACGTAACTAATCCACGTGGACGAAGTCACGGGAAAAGTTAGTATATCATATATATTAACATTCATTTTTACATATACAATCTTTTACATAAACCGTTACGTTAAAGTTTCGCTCAACAGTCGACAAGTGAAACACTTTCGCAATGTTTTGGACAGTGATTATTAAGCGTTCAACAAGCGTGAATCGTCTATCATTATAATGACTCAGTATGTACACAGGTTAACGTTACTTGATCGCATACATTATTTAGAAATTCTTAAACTACATTTTATAGTATTCCTTTTTTTATGCTAAAGGGGAGCAAACAGGCAAAAAAACATATACAGGGAAGGTGCTACAATCAGCGTTATCGCTTATATCAAAGATTTCAATATCCCGTCGCTGGTAAGACAACCTAGGAAAAGATTCGCCGAAGGCCACGGAAGGACTGATCCCCCCCGAGAGTAACTGTCGGGTTCCATTCCGATCCCCTCTTTTGGATATGAATCAAATAACTACACTACAAATGCTTAAACAAGATTTCCCTTATGTACAGCAATCCACCAATTTGGTAGCTATGATGGATTACCATCGGTCGAAAATCTATCGACAAGTACCTATATATTACGTGTCCCAACAATCGCACTAGGTTTAGCGTGTATACCATATCGGATCACATCGATATTTAATATCAGTTGTGGTTGTTTTCAAACGCTAAAACCTATATGGTAAAAAAGATCGCTCATTCAACAAGCAATTCAAACAATTTACAATACGGAATTTGGCGGAACATGAAAGGAAAAATTTCAGGAATTTAATATCGTAACTCTGTCCTCTCAATAATTTAATGTAGTATGTTCCCAAAAACGTACAGAAGCTGTATTTTGTAAATTTAATAATATTAATAAAAACTAATTAGTCATCCCAAGTTTTAGATTGAGTAATTTCAATATTTTCCTGCCAACCGATTTTTCGGGCAAAGAGTACAAGCAAAATATAATGTAAGTTTTACTTTGAGAAGGTTGTAATGTCTGAAAACGACGCTCTGTGTACAAAAATCTGTAAAAATAATAACAAGTAACTATGTTTTGTTTTTAGCCAAAGTATTCTAAAAACCGGATCGATTGTAGGCTCTTATCGAATACTGGGAAGTTTTCTGAAGCGGTCGTAGTCTTGTAACGTTCATAAAAACTACGTTAAACAAGGTTTTTTTGTAATTAAGTTCATTTACAGATTTAAGAGTTCTGTTTAGCCTTGTCTGTGTTAGTGTATATAGAATAGGATTACGCTGCTATCTGAATTCATGTAGATGAATTTAATAGGTTTGTATCCTGTGTCACGGAAATTGCTACATACGAAATCATTTTATAACACGACGGAATTTAAAATTTCATTGTTTCAATGCTGTAGTTGTTTGTGTATTTATAATTCAGTCAAGATTTCGATCAATAATACAGGTTGTGTCAATTTATTAGGCGTTTTACGTAACTGAAAATAATAGCACAGCCCGAGGAGATAATATTATAACAAGTTATTTACTTTTACATTAGAATTAATATTGAATTTAACACATATGGAAATTCGCGTGACTGCATTAGTATATAATTATACGCCTATGATTGATGATAATATAGCTTTATTTTCGCAAATATAATTGGTATAATTTTAGTGAATAGCAAGCTGTAAGTTGTCTTATTATACGCGTGTAGCAACTGCATGTCTCAGTACGCTACCATGATATGGTTACGTAAAAATTTTACTTTTTAAGTGCGTGGAAACGTGAACCAGATGCTCGAGTAATTGCGACAGTTTAATTCCACATTCTAGATAACTATATCGGGTCCAAATATCAAATAGAACGGAAACAGAATACCATAATTTAATACCAGATTTTTATTTTTAAATTTAAACATGCATGCGAAGGCATGACAAAAAAAATTGAAGGCAAATAAAAATTGCAAAATGATCTCGATTCGATTTAAGAAATATTTATTATGTTAATGTTTTTTTTTTATGTCATAAGTGGCAAACGAACAGGTGGGTCACCTGCAGTTAAGTGATCACCACCGTCCATGGACACTAACAACACCAGAGGAGTCGCAAGTGCGTTGCCACCCTTTGGGGGAAGGGATTAGGGGAGGGAGAGGGAGAGGAGAAGAGGAGAGGGGAGGTGGGCCTCCGGCGCTCTCACTGACCGAACGAAACGCAACAATGCAAGCACTGTTACTTCACGTCGGTTTTCTATGGGTCGGGTGGTACTACCCCGGTCGAGCCGACCCATTCATACTGAAACCAGTAATAGTTTCAGCGTGGCTCTACCACCATTAAATTTTATTACTTCGGTTAATTTTTAATATTTTATCTTGAAAATGGTTATTTCTTTCAATTTTACGTTTGCACATACTTGTTCTTAATGACACTTTTATTTTGAGATCGAGTTTAATTAATGATTTTATATTTTTTAAAATGTTTATTTATATAATTATTTAATTATGGTGACCAAAAAGTTACTTAGTAACATTAATTATTACTTTAAGTAAAGAAACTTAATCAAGTTATTTTGCAACATGAGAATACTTTTCGTTCCATAGGAGTTTCAAAAAATCGGCCGTGATTCTGAAAAAACCACGAACTATCGAATTATACAAGACTTTAATTGCCAGAATTCTCCGTGTGTCACTGCAGTTATAATTTGTTGTTATAAATTCAATCTTCAATGTTCAACCCTCACTAGTACCATAATAGAACCAAGATCCGACGATTCGCCGCGTCTCCCCTCGGCAGCGGCTCAAGCCTAGGTTTGATGCCTCAGATTGGAACCCTCGAGCACGCTGCTATCACAATACAGTGACACTGAAAATTTTCAATCTCTAGTTGAAAAACACAACACAGATTACACCCACATACGTACACGCATACACACAGGTACACATATGGTGGAAGGGTTTTTTCCGTATTTTCGAACTGGGTTAGTTTAGATTAGCCTCGTTGTTAAACACGAAATACACGTTTCAATTCGACAGGCTCACATGCCGGTACACATGTGTGTACATGTAAGCTTAGACATATCTTTCAAGTTGCATCCAAGGCACCAGCCCAAGGTTCGGCCGCCCTTGAGTTTGTTGCCAAGCGACGAAATGCCTTAAGCCGTCGCCTTAGCCCGGTGAACCTGTGAAGGCCCATAAAGCCAATAGCGTAGCGTAGTCAGTATGAAAAAAAAAATCCAAGGATTCTGCGGATTGCTGCAACATCATTTTATTCATTTGTTACGGATATAACATTGAGCCGCGTGCTCCGTTTTACGACATTATACTGCACTTTTCTGAATTAAAATACAATTTATTCTTATTGCCTCATTCGATTGCTCTATCTATGGCATTCTGAAATATTTCACAATCATCCATTAACTCTTTTTAAATCTTGAGGTAATAATTTACAATGGACACTTTTAATGCGTAACGGTGCAGTGAGAAAATAATTATTGAAAGTTGTAGTCGAAATTCGATGGAAGTTATTAACTTTATACTTGAAAATTGTTTTTTGTCGAAAATTCCATAGAGCTCCGCACGAACAATATGCTTACAAATAGGTACAATTTTTCTCATTATAACGTCGTTAGTTATAACGAAGAAGTTTATATAACGTAGTAATTAGTTAAATTTGGTTGATTTACCACAAAACCATCTATTTGTTCTCTTCCCACCGTATAACGAAAAAAAAATGCTGGGTCTACTGAAATTCGTTAGAGTTGACACTGTATTATAATTTCTATAGACCCTATATTACCATGTTGCATGTAATGTAATGGAAATGTCAAAGTATGTAAACTTGACATCACAAGTATAACCAGGGTATTCAGTATACCCTGATATTCCTTCGGTTCATAATAACTGTATTACATCTAGTTTTCTAAAGCATCGTATAAGTTTTCTGCTCGCGTCTTTGTTTATATAGAACATTTTTTTTACATAATAAAGGATAACGTACTAAACTTTTCTCGCTTTATGTCGATTTGTTTTATCCTTCGGAACCAGTACATTTTATTCAGAATGAGAGGAGTGTATGCAAAATTTCACGAAGATCAGTATACCTTGACGAGTATTAAAACGTGTTTTGTTTAGCAAAGCCTTAAATAACTTAGGGAAAGTACAAACCGAAGCAAAAAGCGAATATGTAACATATACCGATAGGTATTTTGGGAAGTATGAAATTACATACATTACCGATGAGAATTCCCTTCTCGGTGGCCGCCTTTATCCTCAACATCAGCTTGTTACAAAACCTGATAAAAAACATGCCCTATCATTAATAAATTCTTCTAGAATCATGACAAGCGACATAAAAAGTTATATCCTGTATGTTTTATATAATATGCGGAATCAATGTATCGTAAATATTATTTATACTTTTATTATAAAGAACAAAGGTTGTATGTTTGTAGGAGACGATGTCTTAAGTTACTACCTTACATTTTGAAATGATAGAAACCTATGTTCAAGCTAATATTTATAAATTTTCACAATATAATTAACGCTTACAAAGTTGTAGGAGATTGCAAGTTTTTTTTATACCACGATGGTGGTAAACAGGCATTGGGATCACCTGATGGTAAGTGGTCACCGAAGCCTATGGACGTTTGCAACACTGGAAATATCAAATGCACGTTGCCAATCTTTCAAAGACCTGCTTACTTCTCTCTTAAAGAATCCCTCATGCCACAATCGAAACGTTCGTGACAGGAAAATATTCTGAAACTGGACCGTCCGCGACCAATTCGGTTGAAAGATGTGAGGATGAACTCCTTACCGATGAAGAAGGACGAGATTAGGTGGAAAGTAGCCACAGACATTAAAAAAGGCGTTAAAAATACAAACAGTAGAACACGCATAAACAGACTACGTCTCTTCTTACTTAATGATTCAGTAACGAAAAATAGGATCGTACTTTACGTAATTCTTACAGTTCTTCTTTGAGCCGAATCTTAGAGTTCAAATTGATGATGGTCTATACCTATATAATACTTATGTATACGAGATTGATAAACTTAATTATTTGACCAAACATCATATAAGTTGACACAAGTAAATGTTTCTTTCATAGAGACGGTTTCTATTATATCTATTTAACTAATCTATCTAAAACATAAACTTAGGTAATAGTTACATTGCATTGTAGAAGATATATCTCAATTAGAGTTCTGTCAGTACTTGTGTTGTTTTGATATTTGATAAATTTAGTTTTCTAAATATATTTAAGTCTTGAAGTATGCTCTACGCGAATAGTGAACGGGCGCGAAGTTAAGCGGCACAGGAGCAACCCTTTTTTTTTTTTTTTTTTTTTTTTTTTTTTTTTTTTTTTTTTTTTTTTTTTTTTTTTTTTTTTTTTTTTTTTTTTTTTTTTTTTTTTTTTTTTTTTTTTTTTTTTTTTTTTTTTTTTTTTTTTTTTTTTTTTTTTTTTTTTTTTTTTTTTTTTTTTTTTTTTTTTTTTTTTTTTTTTTTTTTTTTTTTTTTTTTTTTTTTTTTTTTTTTTTTTTTTTTTTTTTTTTTTTTTTTTTTTTTTTTTTTTTTTTTTTTTTTTTTTTTTTTTTTTTTTTTTTTTTTTTTTTTTTTTTTTTTTTTTTTTTTTTTTTTTTTTTTTTTTTTTTTTTTTTTTTTTTTTTTTTTTTTTTTTTTTTTTTTTTTTTTTTTTTTTTTTTTTTTTTTTTTTTTTTTTTTTTTTTTCTCCAGGCGAACCTCAACCACTCCGCCGCTGCACAGGACTTATTCGTGCAGTCAGTGGCGGAGTGGTGTATCGGGCTCGCGGTCGCCACGGAGCCTTACTTCGTTCCCTCCCAGCCGCAATGGGCTGGAGATCGGAACGGTTCCGTGGCGATCGTGGCGAGTCAGGGTTCGTCCCTGGCGGCGAGGGAAAGCGGGGCCGGGTTCGTGACGGCCGTTTTGGGAGAGTACGCCATTGTGGGGGCGTACTTCTCCCCTAACAAGCCCCTGAGGGAGTTCGAGGCGTATCTCGGCTCCCTGCAGGGAGCTGTCAGACGGCTGTCGCCGCTCCCCGTGGTCCTCATGGGAGACTTGAATGCTAAGTCGAGGACCTGGGGAGCGGCAGTCACGGACCCGAGGGGCATGGCCGTTGAGGAGTGGGCAGCCGAGTTAGGGCTGTCCCTCCTCAACCAGGGGAGCGTCCACACGTGCGTGCGATGGAACGGAGGGTCGGTGATAGACGTTTCGTTCGCCGCCCTGACCGTCGCGCGCCGTGTCCGGGGGTGGAGGGTGCTTGAGGAGGTGGAGACCTTATCGGACCACCGATATATCAGGTTCGAGGTCTCCACCTCCCAAGCCGGAATTGGCACCCGCCCCCGGAGGGGCGCGAAGTTCCCCTGTTGGGCGATGAGCCGCCTCAACCGCGAATTAGCGGAAGAGGCGGCCATCGTCCAGGCGTGGGCCATGCCTCCCCCCACAGGGGCTGATGTCGACGCGTCCGCAGCCCGCCTCCGTGGAGCCCTCACGGAGGTCTGCGACGCGTCGATGCCGCGGAGCGTACACCGCCCAGACAAACGGGCGGTGTACTGGTGGTCGCCGGAGATCGCCGATCTCCGAGCGGCCTGCTCAGCGGCCCGGCGGCTGTTCGGACGCAGCCGCCGACGCCGACACCGGGACCCGGAGGCGGAGGCCCGGTTGTATGGCAGCTACAGGGAGTGTAGGAAGACCCTGCAGGCTGCCATCAGCCGGGCGAAAGAAGCAGCATGGGAGGAGCTGCTCCAAACACTGGAGGGGGATCCTTGGGGGCGCCCGTACAGGATCGTGCGCAAGAAGTTGCGATCCTGGGCGCCTCCGGCGACGGAGACCCTCCCACCGGAGGTGGTAGCGAGGGTCGTGGGAGAATTATTCCCCGACCCTCCGATGCTACCGGCTCCTTCCATGCCTCCGCCTCGGGGGGTAGTCGAGGAGGTGCTCGACGGGCCTCCCCCTCCGATAACGGAGGAGGAAATGGGGAGGGCCGTGGAACGCCTCCTCAACCGGCGAAGAGCGCCCGGCCCTGATGGGGTCCCGGGTCGAGTGCTCGGCCTTGCCTTGGCCACCTAGGGGGGTGGCTTCGGGAGCTGTTCGACCGGTGTCTTACGGTCGGACAATTCCCGAAGCCTTGGAAGCTTGGGCGGCTTTGCCTCATAGAAAAGGCGGGCCGCCCCCTGGATTGCGCGTCCGCGTATCGGCCCCTCGTCTTGCTGGACGACGCCGGGAAGGTGTTGGAGAGGGTTATCTCCTCCCGGGTCGTCCAGCACCTAGAGGAAGTTGGGCCGAATCTGGCGGACGCGCAGTATGGCTTCCGGACAGGGCGTTCCACTGTGGACGCCCTGTGCCTCCTCAAGTCGCTGTCTGCTGAGGCGACCTCCCAGGGGGAGAGGGTCTTGGCGGTGTCACTCGACATCGCAAAAATACTTTATTTAGCATGCTTTGATTTTTTGAATAGATTAGAAACAAAGTGTCTCTGAATTTGATAAAAAGTGAATTACTTATTTACTTTAATTTCAATATAGACTGTAAAGATGCTGTGCCATTATTTAGTCGATATACCACAATAAGCAAATTTAAATATGTTTTAAATATAATAATAATAAAGAAAAATAAATTCTACTTTAATTTGATACTATGTACTTTTTTTCTTACCTATCTTACCAATTTGCTTTAACTGTAAAAAAGGCGGCAACCCTAGTTAGGCCGCATGAGAAAATACCAAATTTTAAAATGCGCTGAGGACTAAAAAAGTTGCTGCTCCAAACACTGGAGGGGGATCCTTGGGGGCGCCCGTACAGGATCGTGCGCAAGAAGTTGCGATCCTGGGCGCCTCCGGCGACGGAGACCCTCCCACCGGAGGTGGTAGCGAGGGTCGTGGGAGAATTATTCCCCGACCCTCCGATGCTACCGGCTCCTTCCATGCCTCCGCCTCGGGGGGTAGTCGAGGAGGTGCTCGACGGGCCTCCCCCTCCGATAACGGAGGAGGAAATGGGGAGGGCCGTGGAACGCCTCCTCAACCGGCGAAGAGCGCCCGGCCCTGATGGGGTCCCGGGTCGGGTGCTCGGCCTTGCCTTGGGCCACCTAGGGGGGTGGCTTCGGGAGCTGTTCGACCGGTGTCTTACGGTCGGACAATTCCCGAAGCCTTGGAAGCTTGGGCGGCTACTTTTTGCGTTTAAAAATACATTTGAAACCCCTAATAACCGATGTGGTACAGACGAAGTTATTTTTGAATACAGACAATAATACGCTAAAACAATTTCGCTCCACCAGTAGATGGCGTTAGTAAACAGATCGCTTTGAAAATTAGTTTCATAATATGTAAAGATATTTACACAATTTCCAGCTTCATATAAATATTTATTACAACTATGAATTATTTATTTATTATAACAAATAATAATAGCGACAAATAATTATAATCGAGTGCGGAACCGTCGGCAAAGTTAATATGTTATGCTATGAGCAACAAAGTAATCGAATACCAAAGAAGTTGAGAAAAAATGTCATCGCGATCTTGAACTATTTTATAAGCTTTTAAATAATATATATTTCAAATTAACTCTTGAACTTAAACCATACGTTTATTTTAAAATGTAGCTATAATAATAATGTATGCGCATACATTTCTAATTTAGCAAATTCGTGCTAAATATATTGGTATATTATACGACATTAAATTATACATTTCTATGTTCGATACTGAATAAATTTGTTAAAATCTTTAAATATTAATTTATTATTTTGTCTCGATGGGTTAAACTATAAATAATATGTGAATTTAATTTACCAAGTTGATTAAAGATACATTTTATTGTAATATATAATTAGTAACTATTAATCATAGAGTTTGTATTTAATTTAAGTATACTTTTTGAAGTTATACAAATTTTGTTGCGTTAAGGAAAAATGACTAGAGTAAATTTTTAAGACGCGCACGCACACCTTCACAGAAAACCGACATACTGAAGTTATTGCGATGCGCGCGCACCGACACCCTGAAGTTAGCTATAGTCAACATTTTGTTTCTTTGTATTAAAACTTTCAATGTATTAAATACCTTTTTTCTATTGTCAGTGTCGTTTTTTCTACAAACGTAGAATAAGGCGAAAGGTAAAATCTATGAAAAGATTTTTATCTTGTTACGCCAAAGAAGTATAACTTCTAACGCGTGTACATAAGTACACACAATTTTTTTTATAACAAGCTAACACATTTTATCATCCGTTCATTTTATGGACAAGCTAACCATAACCTGAATTATAGTCTTTAAAGAACTGATATACATCCTAATAATGTCGTGGTGCTATAGTGATTTGACTGGAGGAATATCCAACTTTTTCGGATTTAATGTAATGTAAACTGGTAACACTATCGGCTGACGGTGAAGGAAAACATCGTGAGGAAACTCTGTATGCGGGTAAACATAAAATAACAAAACACAACATATAAAAGGAAGGAAAAGAAAAACATAACATATAAACACAAAAACCTTGTCAGGTCAGTAGCGTAGTCAGTTCGAAAAAAAAGCCCATACCTTCCTTCGAGAAGAGGTCTATAGCCCTGCTTTGGGTATCTTACAGGCTGATGATAATTATGATATATCCTAATAATAGAAGGAGAAAGCTTGTAAAAACTATTGAACAGATTTTCATGAAACTTTCACAGTGACATAGCTTATATGGTGTCATACTAACTTGATTGCTAACTAATATTGTAGATTGAGTATGTAAATTGGTTTGTTTGCTCTTCTTCCACACCTTACCTACTAAACCGATCATCGTGAAGTTTCGCAAATACGTTATTAGGAGTAAAGTAAAGATATATAAAAGACATATCATTTTATTTATAACTATGGTTATCCATTTCTAATAAACGTTATTTTTGTTTACAGGTAAGTTGGATATTACAATTAGGAAGAACGAGTGACTGGTAATTACAAGCATAATATTATGACCTTATACTTCAGCTTCAATACCGTATCAATAAATACTTACGTGATTTCTTTTGACTCAACCCGACATTGTAATTGAAGCTATGAACTAACGAATATGATTCAAGAATACAAATAGTATTAATCAAACGATACCTATATTAAAAAAAATCAAACCGTTGAGTAAAAAAAATAATGGTCCGGTGGAACTGTAAAGGCCTTGCAAGGCTAACAGTATAGCCAGTTCGAAAATAAAAGACATCTATGAAAGCCGGCATGACAGCGACTACTGGCGATAGATAGTTCATCTCTCGATGGTCGCCCTTGTTTTTTGGATTGTGCTGTCCTTACAATCAGTCGTAGTGCAGTCACTTTGTCGTGCTACAATAAAAAAAGTAATACATACTCTATACAATCGGAAAACCTTATACTTCTTCGCAATCGTATAAAAATATTTGTGCGTTGACCACTCGCGAGATTTAGTGTTTACTAATAGTCCAGGAGCCACGGTCCATTTTTGCATTTGATTACTATCAAGCTAATTTTCCGTCAGTAGCTTCATTTTGATGAGACGCCCAACAATTTCCCGTACGAAAACTCGATTGTGGTAGGTAATAGGGGTAGCAGAGATAAAATATGTTGATTTGATGATCCTCAAAAATTTATTACTAACTGGGTTTTTTTTGTTAAATCTGATGATAATTTTATAAATTCTGGTAGTGGTAGAGCCACGCTGTAGCTATTACTAGTTTCAGCATGAATGGGTGGGCTCGCGCGGGGTAGTACCACCCTCTCACAGAACACCGACGTGAAGTATCAGTGCTTGCATTGTTGCGTTTCGTTCGGTCAGTGAGAGCGCCGGAGGCCCACCTGCTTTCCCCCTTTCCCTTCCTATTTCTCCTTTCTCTACCCCTCCCCCATACACAGGCTGGCAACGCAATTACGACTCCCCTGGTATTGCTGGTGTCTATGGACGGTGGTGATCACTTATTTAATATTTGTCATACAAAATGTATAGTTTGATCAACAATATGAATTGATAACGATGATTTCAAAAATGATTACTAATCAGTTGATTTTTTTTTTGTTTACTTAGTTAATATTTATATAATTTAACAGTCATATTATCCTACAAATTCCGTGGTACGGTGTTGGTGATAAAAATGTTTAATTTAATATTAAGGTTCTTAAGATTATTGGTTGGCATAGAATAAAAAATACAATATCCATAAGACATAACCTATAATTAAACGACAAATGTAACAAGAACTAAATATAACCAATTCACACATAACATATACAATTGAAATAAGTGTGTCCATATATAACCAAATCTATGTTACCCCTACACAAAATTGATAATCGCTTTTTGTTTCGCGTATATGCATTGCCGTAATTAACTACACCCTTTGTAAAGCTTTCTCAACGATGTAGCAAAGATAACTATTCCTTACGTGATCTCCACAAAGAACGGGAACGCAAACCTTGCAAAATTGCTCCGGTTACTACAGCAAAACAGATTTTAACCTAAAACCGCTGAAATATGGTTCAAAGTTGAGTAAAAGAAAACGATGCTTGCGTGAAAATAGTCAAACGTTGTGAATTCGTGCATCCAATATCGATTTTATTATTTCTTAGTTGTACGAACACTGCCACATACTTGGACAGAATAAAGTTTTATTATGCGGAAGTATTCTGATATATAAGAGATAAATAGATTATTGCGTTTATAAACGTATCTTAATAGAGTTAAAACCTTGCAAGTAATCGTAGATATAAGTACTGTATTAATACGAAGCGGATTGATTGAATTTTTTACTCGAAGAAATATAATTAAAACATTTATTGATCAATGATAAAATTAACTCGGTTACAGTGTCATTTTTTTTTTAATGTCGTTGGTGGCAAACGAACATGTGGGTCACCTTATGTTAAGTGATCACCACCGTCCATGGACACTAACAACACCAGAGGTTAGGGTTAGGGGAGGGAGAGGGTGAGGAGAGGGGAGGGGAGGTGGGCCTCCGGCGCTCTCACTGACCGAACGAAACGCAAAAATGCAAGCACTGTTACTTCACGTCGGTTTTCTATGAGAGGCTGGTACTACCTCGGACGAGCCGACCCATTCATGCTGAAACCAGTAATAGTTTCAGCGTGGCTCTACCACCATTAAAATGTCATTTATACTTATAAACTAGCTATGCCCGCGTCTTCGTCTGCGTGGTAGTTTATGTAAAAACAGTGGTCTATAAAGTCATCTGAATGTATTAAGTCCATTTACTTGTCTACTTTTCTCTCGTACTTACGCTGCGTCGTCATTAAAACTACAATAACTTTTGATAGAGTGAACCGACTTTAATGAAACAAACACTAAGTTACTCTCGAGGATATGCTTTACGACTTTCTTGTTGGGGTTTTATTGTGAACTATGTACTTTAGCAGTGATGCGTGTTCATACAGACAGACAGACAGACATTTCTAAAAATGGTTGGATTGTATTATATTTCTTATTCCTAAACACCTGCAACAATTTTTTTCACGATAATCGTAAAAGTAAAGACACGTTAGATTTACATTCTTCTTATATTTATAGATGTATAGATTACGCCAGTTGTTAAACTTGTACCGTGTTATTACAAAAAAGTTAAATACTTGGTTTAATAAGGTTTCGTAATAAATGCACCGCGCTCGCCCGAGGCAAGTTCGCGTTATCCTTTTTCACAAGTCCAAACTAAAGTAACTAAAGCGAGACAAAAGAGCAAGATGGCGAACATTCAGCGACCGCGGTGCATTTAATATGAGACCTTTTTAAAGCCAGGGTTCAATACGTATTTACGTTTTTTTGTAATAACACTGGTTTAATATGGCTACAATAAAGCAACGCAGGAAAAAAGCGACTTCTGTTTTTTAATATTTAGAATTCTTGCAGCATTGGCCGTAATGTAACTAACTACCGCATTGCCTTCAAAATTCTATTGGGCTTGTGATATAAAATTAATCCGTTGGACCTTATAATTGGCGCAACACTAGGTGCACGAACATGGCTTTAGAGTAAATAAGATATATATTATATGTTGCCATAATGACATTACACTTTTATTTTCATTACCAATGTATCTATCTCCACATTCAAATTATGTTTTTAAATATATGGGATTGCCAAGTCTATACTAATTTTGTACCTATTTAAAACGTTGCAATCGACTAAGTAACAATTACTTTAACTACACAAATTAATCTTATGTAATGAATAGATATTCTAAAAATATCATTATTTGTGCATAATTTAAATTTTGTTATACATATATTGGTAATGAAAATAAAAGTGTAATGTCATTATGGCAACATATAATATATATCTTACTTTAAAGCCATGTTCGTGCACCTAGTAGGTAATTTCGTTTTTAAATAAAAATTAAATAAATGGACTGGAGCTAATAGGAATTCTATTTTTTTAATAAAGTATCTTAATAAGCGCTCAGTTTTGATAAAAAAACCACCACATTGAAAACAGTAGTGTCACGTGAATTTTAAAACACAGGACCTGCATCGAAAGTTCCTTAAAACTATCCAGAACAACCCAAAAACAAAACAAGTCTTAAGAAAACAGCCCTATCTAATAAAATACAGATAAATTACCAATTCACTTTTATCTTTCTGCCAATGTGACGTATATCATATAATATTATTACAGTGACTATTGACTTATACGGTACATTGGCAAAAATGAAAATAATAAGCAATACGTACCGAGATGTGCAATAGTTTCTAATCTAATTTTTTATTCATAAAATACATGCCGAAATCTAACAGTAACTTTATTTTAAACGCTATGTGCCAAGGGAATTGAGTGGACTAATTTTATAACATTTACTAGATGCAGGAACATAAACCAGGTGACTGGTAGTATTTTAACTAAACGAGAAAGGGATTGAAATTTGCTAGGGCTTTACGTAACGGAACCTAACTAGATCACTTTGCTTTAGTTAACATGTTACCTATAGGCACGAGAGTAACGGCCCTGTCTAACATTCTCTCATTTCAATATTATGCAATAAATCGTATCTATTTATTTATATTTAATTATCTTATAAATTTTATTAGATGTAATAAATATATTATATAAACAGTTCTGATTTATAGAAATAGCCTGCGGTGAGCACGTGCCTTTTACACTTAATGTAACGTTCTACCATTTAAACCACATACATTAAATACAAGATCATATCAACCACAATACAGCTGTGTTGTTTTTAAATCAAATTATAAGCTGTTCGGTAATGTTTTTAGTTTTAAAATGTTGAATTTATCCGATTAAATTAAAGTAATACACTTTTCTAGATTAAAATATGCCGAAATCCGAAAGAATTCTTCTATATATTAAAACTCATGAAAAGTATAAAGTTATTTAGTACGTAATAATAATGATAACTAAATTTAATAATAATAATAAAGCAGTTGAAGTAAAAATAATAAAACAAATTGTGTTTTTTTTATAAATCCAAGGTATATTTATACCCGAAATATAAATGTAGCAAGATCTTGCGTTAGAATAGGGGGTCGAGATAAATTTCACGACACCTCACTCTGGGGGTGGGTAGGAGGAGTCAAAAAATCGTCAAAAACGTCTCACGTAATTAATACAGTTGTTCACAAGTTCGTACTTTCTCGGTCATGCTCAGCTATAATAAGGTGGTTAACCCGACCTCGGTCCCCGACACCCCGTGTAACGATCCCAAACATGAAAGCGCTGCATGGTATCTCGGTAATATACATAGGTGTTCACAGTTCGTACTTTCTCGGTAACGCTCGGCTGTCATAAGGTGACCCGACCTCGGCCCCGATACCCCGCGTCACAATCCCAAACATGAAAGCGCTGCATAGTATTTATGGTCTAACTCTATGATGTTTTTGTATCGCAGTTACTCCACTTCTAAGGATTGTAGCATGATGCCAGACAACCGATAACCTACCTTTATAAATATAAAAATAATGAATCAAACTAGAAAGTAGTTTCACAGATTAAAGCGTTCGAATAAATAACAACAAAGATCATTCAGAGTTGTATGAAATGAAATTATTGAAGTGAAACTTCTTTAGAATCGTTGTGATTTCAAACCGGTTGCAACGGAAAAAACGACAGTTAAGAGACACAAATACAAATTAGTGAGCCAGAGTGAGAGAGCAAATATCGATGTGTATGTATATTGCACACTGTTTAATACTTGCTTGTATTTGAGCATTTAACGTGTGTTAGTATATGTGAAAATTACGTGAACTAATACTACTATACACTGTATGCGGCTGCGTATTACAGCTTTTTAGTAAGAAGTCAGCGTGGTGTATTATTATTTAACAGTGTTTGTGACTATTTTTATATCTTGTTGTGCTAAATAATAAATTCATTTTTAACAAATAAACTTTGTAATTATCCTACCCTTGTTATATATATATATTCATCTCATTCTTTTGTCGATTTACTGAAGTTTCACTTCTATCGTGTGTGAATCGCACACACACCTTTTTTTTAAATTACGACATTTAAACACAATAGATTCGAGATTTACAGAGGTAACAGACAGAGCGGTATAAACAGAGGTTTGGTCATAGGATACTTTTAAAGTTTGAGTAATCACATTTATCGATTGATATATCTAAATCTAGTAACAATTAAATTATTTATTATCTGCTAACAACCCATTTAATTTCGCACGTTACTACTAACAAAAAAAATATTATAAAACTAAATATTTCCTTTATTACTATAAATGGAATGACATAAATGGAAATGACAGCTGGAAAACTAATCGTCAGTACACTTCTTTAAAAGGCCAGCAACGTACTTGCGACTCCCCTGGTGTTGATAGTGTCCATGGACAGCGGTGATCACTTATCATCAGGTGACCCGCCTATTCGGATGCCCCATATAATATTTAAAAATAGATTTGTCAATATTTTTGAAGATCTCACTACTGTCTTCTATATCGTTTAATCACTCACTTTTTTGACCCAATTTTTTTATTTTGCCATACGCTATTTAAAATATTTTCTTCCATACAAACCTTGTCCTGACAATTAGCCATCAAATATCAAATCAATCAAATAATTATACAAACTGGTGGTGACCTAGTGGTCGAGATTCGACCATAATTCATTTTGACATTCAATAAGACCAAAGAAAATAATTATTATTTCAGTTCAATTAATTATTAGTGTATACTATGAATTTACATATTATATTATTATAAAATTAACCTACAATTTGATCAGTTACATACAAAGGGCATGTAAGGTATGGAACGTAAGTCATGTTAAAAGTAATGAAAGTAGAATGGGAAAAGGTAGTGGGAAAGTAAAAGTAAAATGACGCATGGCGAAACGTCTTTTTCATTTATATGTGTGTATATTTTAATTAATTTAATATATTTTTAATGCATTTTATATAAAACAAATAGCTTTGTGCACTTCTCCTCCATATAAACGTTAACTATGCCAAATTTTACGTTCACCCGTTCTCGCAATTCGCTTAAAAAGGGGTATAAAGTTTAGATATATAGATAGATGCAGCCATTCTGAAGTGATGCGCTTACGTATACTCGGCAATTGATTGGATTTGGTGGATTGGATTGAAACAGTGATATCATCAACTTGTTTATATCCTATTTCATTTTTATTACATGTAACATTAATTTTAACACATCTAAGATTACTTTTAAAAGAATTTCAAACATGTTTAAATAACATTTCTTATCTAATAAATGTTGTTAGTGGTGTAAAAATAATATAGAGATAATAAATTTCAAAACAAAAATCATTTCTTCTTTTATGTTAAATAATTTAATTTATTCCATAAATAAATACATATAAAACAGGAGATATATCTAAAAGTTTACATTTTATTATATATATCGCAATCTAATTATGTATGATAATGGTTTCTATACTTAAATTACAGTATAATTTATTGATAATTACTCGATTGGAATTTCATGAAGGATACGATTTTTTTGTTGCTTTTTTGTACATTTTAACAGAAAAAAAGCGCTAAGGTCAAAAGATTATAAGTGTGTGATTTGTATCCATTTTATTCATTACTTCAAATAAAATTATATTCAATAATTCGAACAAAAAATATTTCAACGATGTTATAAGAGGACTTCAGATGTTGTATAATTTAAATAAATATTTACCCAGTATATCATTACATAGTATAAAATAAAGTCCCCTACCACGTCTGTCTGTCTGTCTGTTCGCGATAAACTAAAAAACTACTAAACGGATTTTCAAGCGGTTTTCACCAGTGGATAAAGTGATTCTTGAGGAACGTTTTGGTATATAATTAGACAAGGATTTTTTTATAATCAGGGCGGGACGTCTGCCGGTCCCGCTAGTATCATATAATTATGTATCCATTAAAGCTATGTTTTTTTAAAATATATAACTAGTGTATATGAGTAATGTATGTGAGCGAATTAATAATCAGAGATTGTGATTACGAACGAAATAAAATCTCCTTACGAAGTTTTAGTAATAAATAAGGTTTTAATCGACAAAATCGACATAAAAATATTGATGCATGATGAAGATTATTTATTAACAATAATTTTATATAAAACTACTGGGAACATAGAAGACATATGGGTGATTGATATATACAAAGATAATCCAATACAATTATACATGGCCGAAGTGTCATTTTAATAATAACTAAACATTTAATGTTATCACGCGAATAAGAACACTGATCATAGCGCATGACATCATAGCTTTCGACACATTGTTCTGACATTTCCACTTCGAGATGTCCATATTGAAGAAAAACAGTGTTGTTTAGAACGGTGTAAAGTCAGTCCAATGTTATGGCAGATACTTATGTAGATTTTATCTGGAATATTTAAAAATAATAATGAAAATGATGAGAATATTTTTTTTATAAATATAATAGATACAAATTAGAACAGTAACGCCCCGCGTACCGCTGTTTCGGTTTAACGCTCTTTTACTTGAATTGTGGGACTAGGTAAGATAAGACGGGGTGTTATGGACGCCTTATCCATTTACCAACAAATTTTAACGGAGCGCAAAAGGTAAACCTAAATTATATTAGATACCTTCTTGATAAAAAGCAGAAAATTGGAAATACAGAAGAGACTGAATGATCTGAAATATAAACATACTGATTTAAAACTTTATATGTATAATCGTTTATTATGTTTCTATACTTGTAAAACATATTTTTTTGTTTTATTGTTATAAAAACATCTTCTATGCATATAATAAGAATCTAATGTGTCTCTAATTTTTTGATTTTCGTGAAAAAAAAATGTTGCAGGTGTCTACGGATAAGTAATAAAATACATTTCAATCCTTTTTAGAAATATCTTATTGCCTGTCTTCTGTTTGTATGATGACGCATCACTACTACAGAACTGGGTTTCACAATAAAACCACACAGAAAATCATAAAGCATATCCTCGAGAGTAACTTAGTCTTTGTTTCATTAAAATCTGTTCGCTCTATCAAAAGTTCTTGTAATTTTAATAGCGTACGTACGAGAGAAAAGGAGATAAGTAAATGGACTTAAACCATTCAGATGACTTTATTAATCACCGTTTTTAAATATGGTTCCACGCGGACGAAGCCGCGGCCACAGCTAGTAACTAATAAATGTAATGGTAAAATACCTGACCAATTTTCTACCCATATGCCACTAACCCCATTGTTTACATAAGAGATAACCTCGTTTCAAATTACGCTCTACTTTGATTGAACGTATACCTCGCGTTACGCTACGTCTTATTGTATTTTACCAAAAAGTTTTTTTTTTCGAACTGACTACGCTATTGGCCTTATTGGATGGAGGCCTCTACAGCTTCACCGGAGTGTAGTCCGGTGAAGCTGTGAAGACCCTGCCGGGTCAATAGCGTAGTCAGTTCGAGAAAAAAAAAAAGCCTCAGCGGACTACTAAGGCGAGCGCATAAGGCACTCAGCCGATTTTATTTAGGCAACTAGCTCAAGGGTGCACGGCACATCTTGGCTTGGGCTGTTGCTGTTACCTCGGATCTGACCTAGGTAAACTATTCTAAGCTATTCATACATATACTCGTTTGTGAGTCACCTAGTAGCGGATTCTTAACGGTCTCTTCGTAGGCCGAGATCTCCGAGATCTCGTGGAAAATGAGTAATTGACCTGCGTAATCAATACTCGATAGGGAAAAGCTACCAAAAAGGTTCCGCACACTTTATTTATACTCTGCAACCGGTAAATAACACTGTGATACATTTAATTAACATAACGTTTTATATAAAGGTATATTTGCACAACACTGAACCCGACATGCTCAGTGCGATTATAAGACATTACCATAATCACTTATATCTGCACGCTCTACTTTCTCTGAACAATAGCCACACTCAAAAACTGTATTTACGTATTGCGTCAAGTATGTCCAACAGGGCCGAATTGCCAAATCTGTCGCGTATTCTACCACGAACGTATTATTACCCCCTTTTTAACTCACAATCGTAACGTTTTATTTGGTCAGGTTTGTTCGGATTAAAACTGTTGACAAATTTACCGATAAAGACATCTTAAGGATGATTTCTTGCAAATAAATTATCTCAATAAAATATATAAGATATTCTTTGTTTTCTTTCTTTTCAAAATTTATTGAAGCTTTTTATAGTAGCTTTCGTTGAGCGGTATTTTTGGCAGGATATAAATTATCGCGTCATGACATGCTACATAAGCATGACCGGCTGTATTGCTTTTGCGGCAGAGTAGCTACGCGCAGTATAGGAACCTGTGTTCATGTCATATTGATTAATAGACTTTATAAAAATGTATATAATTTTGTAGGTGGTAGAGCCACGCTAAAGCTATTACTGGTTTCAGCATGAATGAGTCGGCTCGCTCGGGGTAGTACCACCTTCTCATAGAAAACCGACGCGAAGTAACAGTGCTTGCATTGTTGCGTTTCGTTCGGTCAGTGAGAGCGCCGGATACCCAACTCCCCTCTCCCTCCCCACTTCTCCACTCCCCCTTCTCCCTAACAGGCTGGCAACGCATTTGCGACTCCTCGGGTGTTACGAGTGTCTAAAGGCGGTGGTGATCACTTAATGTCAAGGGACCCACCTGTTCGATTGCCTACGAAGACATCCAAAAAAAAAAATTATCGCTCCGAGTGCCAATATATATGAAAACTGCACTTATATTAATAATTTCAATAAACAAAATTCTGAAATTAAAATATTATTATTCACACTAATAATATGAAAATTTAAAAGAAACCACGTTTATTTCATTTTTTTGTGTCCTTATGACTGCCTCGAATTTTTTTATAAGGATTATGTTTTCTAAAAAACCTCAGTGACCCAATTTACAAGTAGGTAATTGACGCAACGCTACAAATTGTTGCTCATATATATTTTAATCTCGTGTAGGTGATATGTTGACAACCCACACAATAAAATATTTCTTTAATAACCCAAGAAGATTACGTCTGCTTAGTAAAACTTTTAAGGCATACAACGAGTAACTGAAAAGGGTAGCATTAAATATTGCAAAGAAATTTCTTATATAACGTAGATGTGTAAGAGGAACCTTTTGGAAACCCAGGAAATAGTATCTAAAATGTTTTAATAGAGGGTTAAAATGTTTCTTAATGAAATCATTGGGATGGCACACGACTAGTTTAAAAATAGTGGGTGTGTTCTCATGACCGTGATGATAGAAGTGAAAACATATAAACAATTAGACTTAGAGTAGACTTGAGACACACAAGTCAACCACACCTGCACGTGGTGCACCTGAATAACGAACGAGGCAATGGCGAAAGCAGGGTGGTAGGGTTTTACAGCCTAACTGGGACGCAACCTCCATGTATATGGCGAAAAAGCCCGTCATAGTGTTTCGCTTCTACGGGTCGCGTTTCGGGATCAGCCTGTGCGTATCCAGCTTTTCGCAGGGTGGCATGACAGCGGCGACCGGCGATGGATAGTGTGTGACTCGGTGGTCGCCATTGTTTTTGGATTGTAGTGTGTTTACCATCAGGCATAGTGCAGTCATTTTAGAGTGCTACTACAAAAAAAAATTTAGGCACATTACAGTTCATATAGATTTATCAATATGTAAATAAACAATAGTAATATTAAAAAAGTCGGTTAATAAGCACAATATACGTATATGTATATTGTATACACTTAAATTTCTCCACTAATAATCTACAAAGCAGACAAACATACTTGCAGTCCTTATCACACACTATTAGTGGTCGATGAAGTCTGGAACCGAATAAATCCTATTCACCCTCACCGACCCGACCGTGTCGGTTCACTTTCGTTCACTGACAAATGTATCTAAAGAAGTTTTCTGTTCAAAAATATAAAAGAAAAATGTATATTACCTACTTTATCTATACTAATATCTATACTTCTATTCTCAATATTATAAATATGTAAAGTTTGTGAATTTGTGACGTTGTGACGTTGTAGGGGGTAATCTCAGGAAGTACTAAACCGATTTTGAAAATTCTTTTACCAATAGAAAGTCACGTTATTTATGAGTGTCATAGGCTAGATATCATCATGCTAAAACCAATAGGAGCGGAGCAACAATGAAGAATGTTTTAAAATCGAGGTTTTTTTTCCTTTTGAGAGCTTTCGCTGCGTCTTAGACCAAAATAACTATTCCACGTGTACGAAGTCGTGGTCAGAAGCTATTAATCTATACTAATATTATAAAGAGGTAAAGTTTGTGAGGTTGTAGTGGGTAATATCTGGGGAGTCGGAGAAAAAATGGTCGAACGATAACGTTTCTTACGAACGCTACCTTAACGATGAGAGATATATGATTGAATTCTAAAAAAAAGTTGTAGCTTGATAATGCCTATTCCCGCCCAACGAAGTGGGCACGGGTCAGCTAGTATTAAGATAAATCTAAGAACACCTAAAGGATTTGTTTAAATCAAATTATATGTACGTATTATACCTATGTACAGTGGGCATTACGATTTTGACAAAATGTAGCTCAATTTTGATGTACAAAAAGTATCATATATGTTACTTTCGTTTCAATAATGGCAGCAATTAAGATACTATTATACATATAATTTACAATCACTTACAAAAAATCGTATGGGAATAACACTGCGCTATCTAAAATAAAAATCAAAATATCCTTTATTCAATTTAGGCCCTGAGAAGGCGCTTATGAACGTCAAAGCTACCACTGGTTCGGAATACAACCCAGTCATCGAGAAGAACCGGTAAGAAACTCGATCTGGTTTATCTCTTCATGTTACATATTTTTACAAAACATAAATAGTTACATTCGTTATTGTGGAATGCACAGAGAGGGGCGTCATTTCCGGACGTCACAATCGTTCACATATTGATCCACCCTATAAAATAAGCCTTTAGATATTAAAACCAGCTTCACATGGTTCTTGAACTCACTATCCGGCAAATAGGTAACGTGTTTTGGAATTTTGTTTAAAATCCTAACACTATTACTTAAAAAACTGTTTTTAGACTTAATGAGCCTGAAGCATGGAATGACCAATTTGTTGCTGTTTCTAGTATTTAAATTATGTTGGTCTTTTACTAGATCCAGCATATCTAAGTTTTCGGATAGTTTTTGGATAATTCTGTAATCTAGACTCAAAGTGTTACATCCTGCGAGGTCTTTATTTCGTTGTCCTGTGTCCGCAATTTTAGGGATTTTTGCCTCCTAAGTAAAACCTCATTCCGTCTCTGACACAATTGCAAACACCCGAAGTATTTTGTAACAATGCGTTAACTGAATACGGAACACCGCCATCTGATAATATTCTAATTTGTGAATATTTTAGTAAATGCATCATTTAGATTTATGGATCGTTTCTAAACGTTGTGTTCAGTTGTGTTCAATTTTGCAATGAAAAAATACCGCTGAGTATGTAATTGTAGAATCATTGTTGAAGTAAAAACTTCTTTAAGCGCGTTGAGCGGGATTTTTGGCAGCAATTTATAATTTCGCGTAATGACTTGCTACGTAACCATGACCGGTCGTATTGCGCTTGTGCGGCTTGCTTACATGTATTGTTGATATTTTGCAGCTCATCGTACTTTTGATTTTGATCAATAGACTTTATAAAAACGTGTATAATTATTGCTCCGAGTGTATTTATTTATTTAAGGTCCACAAAACTGAGTTCTATGAAAAAAATGGACACTAACCCTTTTATATGTGAACACAGCATGCATAATATAAGAAGACAAAGGCATAGTATTAATACAGACAAATGGAGAGTGAATAAAGTGCCAATAGATATGAGAACCACACTAATGTTAATAAGTTCAGTAAACAAATTCTGGAATTTAAATATTGTCATTCACACCATAATTAATATGGTAAAATTGATTAAATTCAAAAGGGAATAACAAAAACAAATTTATATCATTGTTTTGAATTTACACTTCTACCGGAGGTGACGAGCAGGTGACCCACCTGTTCGTTTGCCTCCTATGATATATATATATAAATTCACTTATATATATTTATGTATAAAGAATTTTACAATGAGTAGAAAGTAACCTTAATATTGAGATGTGAGGTCATCCAAGTAGAAATTTTAAAATGTAATAATAGACATAATGACAATCACCTTGACTAATTAATCCAAGGACTACAAAATAGGAAAGTACGTCGATTCCAATTGTAGTTTAAAAAAAATTATATTATGGGGGGCAAACAAACAGGCGGGTCACCTGATGATCACCGCCGTCCATAGACACTAGCAACACCGAGAGAGTCGCCAGTGCGTTGCCAGCCTGTGTTTGGGGCAGAGGGGTTGGGAAGTGGGGGAGGTGGTCCTCCGGCGCTCTCACTAAGCGAACGAAACGCAACAATGCAAGCACTGTTACTTCACGTGGGTTTTCTGTGACAGGGTGGTACTACCCCGGGCGAGCCGACCTATTCATGTTGAAATCTGTAATAGCTTCAGCGTGACTCTACCACATACGAAAATTAAAATAAGTAAAATGCAATTATAAACTGGTGTACATTTCTCGTACAATCAATCGGTGTTGTAATTTGAAAGGACTCGTTGCATGCAATTTTATTTAGCAACAGACGACTAGGCCTTTCATTATTACTCGATATTTGTGTACCGTATTCGTCCCTATTTTAGTTTATTTACGTACTATGTAGCTTAGTCTGCGTTATTTATTATCTTACTTTTCTCTCCTACCCATGCTCACTACGCCGCTTGCCCCGCATCACTACAAGAAAACGCCACTGTAGGCGAAATGCTTATGAAAACTAAAATAACTTTGTAATGAAGATATCGTGATAATTTTCTTTTAAATAATGTGCCATATGTAATGTGGGCCATATGTAAGAAGCTAAATTTGGTCGAAATCTATTCAGTAGTTTTTGATCGCTTGCCCCACTTCACCACAGAAAACGTACATGAAATGCTTATGAAATAACTTTAATAAGTTTATATGAAATGAAGATAACATTATAATTTTCTTTTAGATAAGGGCCAAATAAATAAGAAGTAAAACTAAAAAAAATTGATTGAAATCTATTCAGTACTTTTACGTGAAGGGCATACAATGACTGACTTCTATATTTTTATTTATTAAGATATATGTATATTTATTATTTATATAGATACGTTAGTTCACTCGCAAGGATAGTTAAATTCCAATTCGCCAAATCCGCATGCAAGCCAACGGCCCGAGCCGAGGTTCGATCATATTGGAAGACTTAAGCTAACTGTCTTTTCGGCTGAGTGGCTTCGGCACTCGCTCTCAAGCCTGGTGGAACTGTAGTGGTCCATCCGGCGTCCAGCGTTAACCAATTCGAAAGAAAAGTCCACGAACTTATCTCCATTAATTATAAAATACTGGAACATACGTAACGATAAGTTGTTACGGCTAATGGCAAAAAGGTATAGAAAGCACTTTTTACTACTGTATCATACATTTTTTGGAACATGCTATTAGTAAAGCGTACAAATTAATGCACGACAATGTTATACGTGCAAAAATAAGTCAGTATGACTGTCTGTTACATTATCATAACTAAATGCATGAACCGATCGCAATTAAATTGGGCATAGAGTGTAACGTGAGACTTACAGAAAGACGTCGGCGAATTTTCATCGTGAATATTTACACTATGAATGAATGTATAAATACTTTGTTTCACCTTTTAGTTTATACATTGGCGAGTTTAACGCACAAAGCATTTTCTTCCAACTAACCAAGGGTATTGTTATTAATAAAAACAGTTGTAAAAGAAAGAAAAGAAAAAATGAATGCATATATATAACATAATATACTATAGAATACAAAAGAAAACACAGGTAAACGAAGCTGTGGGGAAGAGCTAGTTTCAAATAAAATATAAAAACATTCATTTCGGAATCCAGTGTTACGAAGCGCGATCCGAATGCGGTATATAGTTCACTATTTGGTGATCATTACTCTACGCATACTTGTTATAGAGATATTTTCATAATTTACCCGTCACACCTATAATCTTTAAATGGATTAAGCAAAAACCAATTAAAACACATCTATCTAACGTAACCATTTTAGTTTGCTACACGTATACGGAGGTAGTTGTGAACATATTTAAAAAATGTATTGCAATTGATCAATTGCTGAATATTCCTTTACATTAGGCACTCCCAGTCTTATTTCGGTCATGGACTTCTAGCCATAACTTACCCATAAACTCTCCAATGAATTAAGATCTATGATGTACTAGCTGATTCCCGCGACTTCGTCAGCGGTGTTTATTATCTCAATTGTTTTTTTTTTAATTTTTTTATTTGACACTGCTATTTCATTTTATTTGCATTTATTTTTCTATTATAGTTTTCCTATTTTATATTTTTATAATGGTTTATTATATCTTATATTGTATTACTATTAGTGAGAAAACTCTGAAACCACGAACCCTGAAAAAAAAACCCAGAAAATGCAGTCCTCGGGAATAGTCTAAAGTTGGATAGTTTTCTGTTACATAAAAATGGCAATATAACAAGCAAACCATAATCTTCAAGAACTTCGTTTTTAACCGGAACGAGCAATTGTAAGTCTAAAAATTCGTAACTATATAATAATAATCATAAATACAGTGGTACAACAAAATAATCCCAAGGAGGGTTGACGTCAGGCAGGCGGCCGATCGTAAAAATTAAGCCAAATCATATACCACAACATGAGAAACATGTTGTACCGACCCTACTTATGTGGGATAAGGGTAAGAAGAAGAAGTTTTTTTATATCTCAAAAGGATTAGGCAGCGTTTTCGAGGATCCTGAATGACTTAACTTTTTCCGACACTTCCAACAATTATCGTTATATTTCAAACTATTTACAAAAAATCTTGACAAAATATATACTTACTCGTGAATCACTCTATCTTTAATAAAAACCGCATGAAAATACATTCAATAGCTTTTAAATTTATCGCGAATAGACAGACAGGCGTGGCAGAGGACTTTGTTTTATAATATGTAATGGATGAGCACGCTCATAATTATAATTTAATACATATACGCAAAAGGCGTTTCACTTCCGCCGTATGTACACACTGACACAAACAATGTTTTTAAAATAATCTTATTCTATTCTGTTCATATTACTTTAAATTTTGCCTCAGATTACAAATCACTTTATAACATTATATATTAACTAGCCTCTGCCCTCGACTTCGGACGAGTGGAATAGTTATTTTGGGCTAAGACGCAGCGGTAGCTCTGAAAAGGAAAAATACCCCGATTAAAAAAAAAAAATCATTGATGCTCCGCTCCTCTTGGTCTTAGCATGATGATATATAGCCTATGACACTTACAAATAACGTGGCTTTCTATTGGTAAAAGAATTTTCAAAATCGGTTTAGTAGTTCCTGAGATTACCCCCTACAACACAAACTCACAAACTTTACCTCTTTATAATATTACTATAGAAATCGATTATTATATTATTAGTATTAGTATAGATTATATACTTGGTTTTAGCTTTTTAACAAACCCGTCAAACAGGCTTAGATCAAATATCGGTCAGTTGGATGTGTATCGTAACGAAAGTGGATCGTTGAGGCTGACCTGAGGTGTAATATGAGCTTTGACGTGGAGATGACACACGTTAGTTAATCTAATCGTAACATGTAGGTCACACAACAGCATTCCAATTAGATAGAATGTTTACCAGTGTACGTATAATTGTAAATTTCATTGGTTTTACTTTACGTACCATACGGTTTTATATTTTTTTATTTAATCGTGTGGCTAATGAAATTTATATGAACATGGGCAAAGTCGCAAGCAATGGTTAGTATATAGTATTTTCCAAATTTTCTACAGTAAATCTATAGTAATATTATAAAGAGGTAAAGTTTGTGAGTTTGTGACGTTGTAGGGCGTAATCTCAGGAACTACTGGTCCGATTAGAAAACAAATTCTCAGTGTTAGAGAGCTCATTCGTCGAGGAAGACTATAGGCTATATATCATCATGCTAAGACCAATAGGAGCGGAGCACCAATGAAGAATGTTTCAAAATCGGGGGTTTTTCCTTTTGAGAGCTTCCGCTGCGTGTTAGTTCGTTAAGTGAAGTTTATTAGTCAAATTATCAACAATAATTATGAATTCTTATAAATATGTAATAATATAATAACTGAGCCACAGCAACGCGTGGTCGGGTCAGCTAGTGTACATATAAATATATTTTAGTTAAATAAATATGTTCTATATATGATAAAAAAATTGCGTAATCTTTTGGTACAAATGCACAAAAAAAAATTAAAACTAAGAAACAGAACTCTTCTATTCATCTTATCTTCAATTAAACGATCGTTGTTCACGATAATCACAGAAACATCTCGTTGCAAAACGGCTGAGACAGACAAAAAGTTAGTTAATATCTAAGGCAAACCGGTAGTTGTCCGTAATATCTCATTACGTGGGATACAAAGGCCATTTAATGTCAATGTTATCTTGAAATGTATTAAGATGATCTAGATCTTCAAACCTATTATTCTTTAAATGGATTGGCAGTGATATTTTAAATCGACATTTTCGTATTTGCTTTACGATCCACTTATCTCTTTAATTAAACATTATGATATTTAGCGAAATGATATTAGAAACGAACTGTAGCCGCGGTTTGTCGCGTCTTTATAATGCAGTTATTTTTTTTATTCTCATAATTTTATTACTTCAGTTTTTATAGTCTATCAATTTTTTATAGACATATACCATATATATCTTTTT
The DNA here is from genome assembly GCA_015888305.1 of Antheraea pernyi. NCBI lineage: Eukaryota > Metazoa > Arthropoda > Insecta > Lepidoptera > Saturniidae > Antheraea > Antheraea pernyi. The sequence continues at coordinate 740,220 of MU158835.1, read as the reverse complement.
GTATATTTTTCTTTATTTAATTTTTAAATAAGATATACTCTCTGTAAACAAAATTACCACTGTACATACAAGAAATCCGTTGAGAATAATAGATAGAAAAAGTATTATAAATGGTATCACGATATAGATTATAATTAAAATATAGATAACTTATTTAATTATTTCCGAGATTACAGTAATGTAATTAAAGTATATACTGTGGGTTTTTGGTATATCTTACGTTTGTCATGTAGAGAATTATCTATTATACATATATTATTGTATTATTTTACTTTATATTTTGTAATATTGGTGGTATTTTATGTAATAATTCGATTATTGTGCAGAAGTGAAATTGATGGAAAATAATACCACGGAGTGACTGAGATGACACATAAACTCCCTGGAATGTTCTAACAGGGGGCCACCATCTTGTTAAAACATTGAAATTATCATAAGGCATTTGTAATATTATTTATGACCTATGTAATGGACCTGGATGGAGGAAAAACCTAATGTAGAAGATTAGTTGCTTAAAATAAAACAAAAACAGGATTTATTGTGGTATATTTAATTTTTAATAAGACTGATAAACAATTAATTGTAGTTTCGATATAATCGTGTTATTATTAAGAATACAAAAAACTGTATCAAGTAATTTTGACCTGGATCTTACTGTTTTTTTCTTAGCAGTTTATCTTCTCGAGAAATTTTTATTTATTAAATTGAAAATTTAACTGTATAGAATTCATTTTGTACAGGTCTAGTATTTTTTGATCTCATTATAGTAATATATATACCTTCGGCCTAAATGTTATCGCTTCATAACTTCCATACATAACGTTCACAATAGGTAATAATCATATTTTGGTATCTAACCGCTATTGTATTTAACTGAGTAGTTGATGAGATATAATTATACAACAAACATATACCTTTACAAAGGTACAGTATATGAGAACTACAAAGTATATAAACAGAATTTAAAAAACTTTTTTATAGACATAACAACTATCATAATTTAATATTATCCAAATTATATAATCAGATATAATGTTGTATGTTGAACGATGGAAGTGTTGCGCCTAATAACCTTCAAATAACTTTCTCCTTAGCAGAAAACTGAACCGGATATTATTCGAGTTTACAAATTAACAACAATGTATATTATATAGCTTTAACTATAATTTATTATAGCTATACGTATATTAGGCTTTGCTCGCGGCTTCGTTCGCGTTAGTGTAGCTTATATCTGTCCCTCGGGTCTGGATAGTCTGTATTCTTTTGTTTACTCCTGACAGTGGTTATATAAAAAATGTCATGAGCGGTTAAGAAACTAAGGCGTAAGCATAAAAACATACATACCCACTTTGAGTATTTATAATTTTAATTAGGCTTAAAGTTATGGGCAGTATACATCGTTTATGTATAGGGAATATTATTATATTTATGTATTCTTTTAGCAGAGTAATGTAATTTGAAAAAAGTGGCGCGTGTTTAGTGTGCACATACGCAAGAAGTGAAACTTTTTGCAGACCGTATAGAGTTTTCTCTCTACTTTATTTGAGGCTGGAGATAAAATATAACAAAGTATTTACGAACACATATTTACACAACGCTATTTTAATATTTGTAATTATTACTGTTTATACCATCTTATATACACTTTATTACGGACTAACGACACGCCCAGGAGTCATCTAAATAATTTAGATCCATTATTTGCGGCCTTGATATCTACGGTGTACATTCGTACACGCTACGTAAGAAGCTATACATAAAAACTTTTTATAGTTATTAGTTGAATATTTGTGATTTAAAAGGCTGTTCTGATTCACATTAAATACCCAACGTGACTAAAGTATTTAATTGGATTAGAATAAATACTATATTGATCAAAATAGCGTTGCAAATAATGAATTATTTTTTAATAATATGTAATAGACAATGATGATTGCTGTGAGCTATCCTTAAAAGATAAACATATGCAATGCGACTTACTTATAAACATATTTTAAATGTACAATTCTGTAGAATATTACTTTTATATATCACATAAGGTTTAGTTAGAAATACTAATGTAAACACTCGAAACTCCTTTTTACGATTTCATTAATGTACGCCGACTTTTCTCTACTTTTATAAATCTGTTATTTTTAAATAATTATATATGTCGGAAGATTCTTGAGGTAGCAGCTGTAAAAGTTTGGAGTGATAATATGTTTACGGCATCTTTAGCAACAGATACAGTAATTCCACTACTGAACATATGTTGACATGTGAACGGTCCGACGATAAGCGTGAAAATGATCCTTACTCCTTTTATTCGAACTGTTTCGAACCGCTTTTAGTCTGACGGACTTTTACAGCTTCACCGGGCTTTGATCCTCGTTCCTTTTGTAGTACGGCTTGTATAGCTTTCCTTTGTATTAGAGGGTAGGGCTTAGTATTTTAGTCGGTTCAGAAATAATTTTTGACAGTAGACGAGACCTTTGCGCCGATATGTATAATAAAAATACAGATCCTTTAAGGCTCGATCACGTCAAAATTACTGAACGTATCAGCGTAGGACTATGACCATGTGATGCTGAAATCTTCGTAGATGATTCTAGGCTACTTAACTATATGATTCAATTGACATTTTGTCATTTAAAAAAAAATAAAAGGGTGCGATAGAATATCAGTTAGTATAATATATAGTTGTGTTAAACATATAAATCTTTCAGAAGAAATGATCTAACCCTCAGTGAAAACCATATCAAAATAATCGAATTATATCAAAACGGATATTGTATAAATATTCTCGGTGTTTCAATATCTACATAGACCAATTTTTATGACGATCGATTTATATAGATAGATAGAGATACATAAATAATGTTTGCTACTTTTTTTTTATGGTTGCCTTAATGATCACTTACTCCGGCAATTTATATTGATACCGTCCCATAGGAATTTCTTTGCAAGAACCAGTTTAATTTCTATACTTCACACAATTATATGATTTTATATATGTAGATGATCCAGTCATAACTTTACATAATGATTAATAATAGGGTCATTTAAAAGGCTAAAATTTATAACATCAATATACATTGTGTAAATTTGTTATAGTTGTTCGTATACAGTTTTAGTGGAATGATTGACTGAGACAGAGATTGCAAGAGATGACGGAATTTATTAAATGTTTTTTGTTATACAAAATACACTTTCCTGTGAATGTTAGTACTTGTTAAAAGTTTTATATATTATTTTCCATTTTAAATGATCTTATTTGTTCCTGGTACATGCGATGCTTTTCTTCGAGTGTCCTCATAGCACTGGATGGTCTAACTCCCCCTACATTCACCATAAAACTTATATGCACAGGAGGTATATCTGTACTGTTTCCTCTGCTTTTGTCTTTACTTTTATTTCTAGGTAAAGATTTGGCACTTTGTTTTATTTTTTCCTCACGACCGGGATTTTCTATTTTCTTTTCAACGTGTTCTGAATTTTTAATGTCGTGTTTTGGTATGGAAGAGTCCCTTTTCTTTGCTGATCTTGAATGTGGATTTTTTTCAGTAACTTTATTTTGAATTCCGTAGACATTTGCGGATTTGGATTTGTAAAATTTTAAAGTATTTGTTAGTTTTGACGTTTTGTCTTGAATATTTTTATTAATTAAAAAATTAGAAGTATTACCGTCCTCTCGGCTTCTACTAACATTTCTAGCTGAATTTCTGTGTTCAGAATATCTAGCTGAGGTTTCTCTTCCATTTCTTTCTTTGTTTTCGTTATCTGTTTTAATAGATTTTTTATAAATCCTTACACGATTTTCCATTCTGACTTTTTCTGAATATCTCTGAAGGCTTTTAGCTCGTTCTAAACTTGGTTTTATTTTTTCCACGTCAGGACCTAAACCGCCTAATTTAACGTTTTGAATAGGTTCAACTGTAACTCGTCTCAGACGTCGGCGCCGTTGTGTTACTTCTGAAATACTTCGAAACTTATTATCATCTAATTCATTCGGTGATTTGCTTCCAACGTTATCAGTAAGCCTCAGTTCTTCCAAAGAGTTTTCGAGGCATGGCTCATAACCATTATTTATTAATTTTTCGTAATACATTTCATTATAAGATTCTGTATTAAAAAAATCAGTAGCGACATCATTAAGAACTTCACAAATACTCTCTCTCTCAGTATCCCCAACTTCAGGAGATAAAGAACGTATTTCATCATTTATCATTTTAGCGTCTTTGTAATTTGGGTTGAACTGCTTTCGAAACATTTCCAAATAAGACTTGTGTTTAGATTTTTTTTTATCTTTATTGATGAGGAAACTTCTCTGTGAGTTTTCTCGTTTTTGATTTTCACTATATTTATTATGTTTGGTTACACTCTTATGTTGCTTCATATTGCTTTGATGTTTTGATACTTTTATGAGCACATCTTTATCATAAAATGGAACTAGAATAGTATCAACGTTAACATCGGTATCACCTTCTTTAATTGTTGATTTCCTCTGAAATTCTTCATCCAAGCTATCAATAGAATAACTACTTTCAGTACTTGAATATTTGTTCATAGTTTTTGATATATTATTGATTATTGTTTTAATGCATATAAACAGTTTGATGTTTTTATATAAATCAGTATGACATATATTTGTATCTCAAAAAACAATTCGAAAAAGTTTTGTTATATTGTGATTATTAATAATAGGTACTATTTCTGATACGTTTTATTTGTCCATCCAAATTTATTGCACCCAAAATTTTCGTTTGATTTCAGGTAGGTAGGTTTGGTAGGTGGTAGAGCCACGCTGAAGCTATTAATGGTTTCAGTATTAATGGGTCGGCTCGTCCGGGATAGTACCACCATCTCATAGAAAACCGACGTGAAGTAACAGTGCTTGCATTGTTGTGTTTCGTTTCGTCAGTGAGAGCCGGAGGCCCATCTCCCCTCCTCCCTCCGTTTCTTCCAAATACAAGCTGGCAACGCACTGTCGACTTCCCTGGTGTTGTTAGTGTCTATGGATGGTGGTGATCACTTAACATCAGGTGACTCATCTGTTCGTTTGCCTGCTATGACATAAAAATAAAACTCAATTAATATTTACTTTTTATCAGATATTTATATGGCTTAGTTGATAGCATGTTTGGACATAGCATCGACGGACGTAGATTTCAATAATTACAACTGAGTCTGAGTGTCCGATGAAGGAAGACACCGTGATGAAACTATAGCATGGTGGTAGGGTTTCTTCTAATAACGCCTGGCTAGCTACCACCCTCGATATTTGATTGAAGAAGTCGTTACTTTACGGAAATCCATCATTAAATATTATAGTGGACATCGCATCGGAAG
>MU158835.1:696979-734260 GCA_015888305.1 Antheraea pernyi | reverse complement strand
AAAAAAAAAAAAAAAAAAAAAAAAAAAAAAAAAAAAAAAAAAAAAAAAAAAAAAAAAAAAAAAAAAAAAAAAAAAAAAAAAAAAAAAAAAAAAAAAAAAAAAAAAAAAAAAAAAAAAAAAAAAAAAAAAAAAAAAAAAAAAAAAAAAAAAAAAAAAAAAAAAAAAAAAAAAAAAAAAAAAAAAAAAAAAAAAAAAAAAAAAAAAAAAAAGGCTCCGTGATGGAGCGAAACACGTGTAATCGATTGTGGTGATTACACGTCAATCTGCAACATATTTTTAATTAATTCATTGATTATTATTATATTTATATTAATTATACATTGTATAATTAATATAAACATATATATTGATTAATTGATTTGCTTTTTGTTGCAGTTAGACGTTTAGTGTTCAATCAATTCCAAGCGGAAGTGTAAAGTAACGTTCACTATGATACTTACCGCCTTCGAGTTGAAAATCTGTCTGTCTGTCTGTCTGTTTCTAGGTATGGCGTATTTAGATACCTTATCATATAGTGGTCATATAGTAAATAAAACCTATAAAGTATTTTTTTTAATCTTTACCAAACAGAGAACATTAAACTGCATACAAAATAATACGGATATTATTTTAGCTTTTACAACTTGTATACTCGTTGTACATTAAAAAAATATATAAATCGTGAAGTTGTCAAAAGTTAGGATAGGCAGCGTCGTTGGAATGTTGCCAGGTTTTCGATAAGAGCGGCTATCGCCGAAACATGAATAGCAAGACGAGATAATACGGGCTATAACTGTATGTCTCGACATATAGTGTTGTGAGACAAGATTATTTCAGGTTTTAACGTTCGAAGCATGTTTTGAGAAGTCAAAAATGTGTGAAAACTGTTAAATACTTTTTTAAATATATAAAAGTAAGTGATAGATTTAAACTATCGTATTCGTATTCTCTACGGTAAGAAATCATATATAGCCTACAGAGTACCGCTTATAAAAGTCGTAGTTCCTTATAACCTTCATAACTTTATGTTAAAATGACGCTATCTTGGTATTTTTTAAGTTTTAAGTGTCTAAGAAATAAAACTAAAAGAAATGATCGTAAATCTATCCAGTACTTTTGTGCGTAATGCGCACACAACGGCAGACCTCTATGGTTTTTTTTAAATATATTGTACATCGTTTCGTATTTCAAAAGAAATATAAACGGTACTTACTTTTATTTGCAGTGGTAAAGTAATGCACACATTTACAGTACATGCGAAAAATATACAAACAGCTTGAAACGCATTAAAAGTTTGCATGCAAACTTTGCATTTCATAACGTGGACAAATTTGGTAGCGGAAGCTTACGCTCGCATTTAAACACGCGAGCGTCAATGTCCGAGCAAGATAACGGATTAAGCCTAACCATGCCACTATTGTTTTAGGATTAGTATTTATACGGAAGCCCATTTAATGTATTCTACTTTATTGTTTTATTTATAGTTCCTATATATAAAAATATATGAAAAGCCGCTTTTTTTTAGAAGTCCAAAAAATTAGGCAGGATATGAAATATCTTAAACGTGTGTTCAAGGAGATACTTAAATTTAGGTAGTCTTACGCACACTAATATTACGTGTAAAAAACCGGAATACCTGTATACTAAATTTGACTGGTATAGGTATATTCATAATATAAAAACAAGATCCAAAATAAGAAACAATGTATCCCTATCTAAACACAAATCTGTAGGCTATGAAGTTTCAAATATGCGGCGTCAAAAATTTGGAGTAATATACCTCCTCCATTACAGACAAAAAGCAAATTTATATTTAAAAAACTAATTAAACAACAAATTCTTGAGGAACAAACATTAGGCCGCTTATAATTATATTTTTAACAATATATTTGACGCATTCACATTATCGTAACTTTATATTGTAACGTTTTTCTCTTTTTTCTCTTATTACTTTACTTTATTTTTGGTTAATTAGTTATACGCATGGCAATGTATATGTGATATATCTTTTAAGTTTATGACCACGACTTGGGCGCGAAAAAAGGAATGCTTGTTTGTTTTATCCAGAAATTTAAGGCCTGGCTGAAAATCAGCGCCGTTTACAAAAACGGCAATACGTTGACGCCAGGTCTCATTGTCATAGTTTTATGAAATTTATCTATGAAAATAAATATCGTTCTATCTTTCTATAAATGAGATATAATTATTTACTAGTGGTCGTCTAATAGTCGGAATTCGATTATAATTCATATTTTTCGAATCGAAAACTTCTTTAGCCGCGTTGTGCAATTTTTGGTAGTAGAAACTTGTGGGTTCGCGTCACCGATGAGCTCGATATGCTAGTATAGCATTCGCGTCAACGACAGACTCGTGACGTATTACAATATTTCCAGAATAATCTACATTTCTTCAAATTATATTAGTAATTCTTCACTACTATTCGTATAGCAAAGACATAAGGTACCTAATGGAGAAATGATTACAATATATTTATTGTCACTAAAAATTAGATACAGTAGTAAAATATTACAGAGAAAGAAAGAGAGAGCAATAACCACTCATGGCCATGGCCTTTAAGTTTTTACACAAATTAAAAGTATATATACTTATATTTAAACTAGTCAATAGGAGAAGAACCATACAAACTGAGTATTATAAACAATAAACGAAAAGTTTCAGTTTAAAGTAAATCTCAGATAAGAAACATTGATAATAAACACACCAATTAAATTAAACTATTTTATTCACACTCGTCATATGCGATTAAAAATGAGACCGTACGTAGCTAATATTACTAAATGTAGATCACAAAACTCATTAACTATAACGACAAAGAAGCTATAATTGGTTCTTTAATGTCAAAGTTTTAAACTTATTTACCAAAAACAATTTAATAACTCATTCAAATGCCAAAAGCAAAACGAAAACAGATCTAATTTAGTTAAGGACATGAAACATAATATATTAACATTTAAACGAAATGAGGATCCACATTTAACGACAGCTTAATTTATCAAATCCAATGTTAACAGGTTCGTGAGTGTCATGATTAAGTGTTAAGGTCAATTAAGGAAGCTGTTATTCACGTGTGGGTATTTTTTCCATAGGCAAGAATATAGAACAAGCTTATTGTATACCGCAAAACTGGTTTTAACGATATTAGATCGATGGAAAGTAGGTCAGTCTGGACTGCTTTTGTAAAACATGATTCATACAATGAGGTTTTTGATCTTTACTAGAAGCATTTGAAAATAAAATAGGAAATCCAACTGTATTTTAAAAAGATATACAAAATGATTTATTAGAAGTTGGTCGACCGGGAAATCTTATAGAAATGTTGGGCCACATAATGAGGAATTTTTCAACTTTAGTAGTTATTTGTTATCTATATATTAATACGTGAAGCCTAAATTTTGTATACTTTTTTAACGGAATTGGGCGAGCGGATGAACGTGAAATTTGGCATAGTTAAAGTTTATATGGAGGAGAAGTGCAGAAAGCTATTTATTTTATATAAAATGCATTAGAAGTACATTAATTTAATTAAAATATGCATTACTCACACTACTGCATCAATTTTACACAACATATACACACATGTAAATAAAAAAGACATTTTGACATCTGTCAATAAAGAACTTCAAAAAAGGTTGTGAAGGAGGTTGCTATGCTCGACTGTATGTATTATTTTAATCTTACGTTCCAATTACCTTTTTTCATTCTACATTCTACAATGATATTATAACATAATACCTTAGACAAGAGAACCCTAATAAAATTTAAACTTTAAAAAATCAATGTACTATAGTCGAATGTCGACCTCTGGGCGCCCACTAGTACGTTTAATTAAATATAGTACGAAAGACGAAGTGTCTTCTTAATATATACATACTTTACTGGAAATGGGTTAGCTTAGATAACTTTTCTTATCAAACAGTGGAGTTTATGGTTTTTAACAGTTATTTCTTACATGATTACTATGTTTTTTTACTGTTTGAACTGTTTTTTTAGTATGTGCACAGGTTTTGTTAGACCCAAATTTCTGAAAGCGTTCTAGGATGAGCTATTCTAATAAAGATTTCTTTAATGGAATATGTCAGCCTGGAACACTTTCAGAAATGAGGTTAAAGAGTGAGTTAATCATTACTAATGACATGTCATATATTAAAAAACCAATCAGGAAGTCGATGTATCATTTTAAAAGATACAAACATACAGACAACCACTATATTACCAATGAACTATGTTATTAAAGAACTTACATTAAAATAGGTTCTATTAGGTCCAGCACATCATAAACTGAATATTAACGTATTATAATTTAGAAATGATGGGAAAGAATACAGTTTCCACTTCGCCACGTGAAGATCCAGACGAAATTACACAAGGGTGCTTTGACTTGTCCACTTGAAACTTCTGTATAACTTAAATTAATATGACTTTTATGTGATGAGCATAATTGTCACTTCTGTGACTGAGTGTTATATATTTATAACATCTTTACATATTATGAAGCAAAGTCCTCAGCCAGGTCTGTCCGTCTATTCGGGATAAAGTCAAAAACTACTGAACGGATTTTCTTGCGGTTTTAACCATTAGATAAAGTGAGTTTAGGAAAGTTTAGATAGATAATTTATTTAGGTTTTTTATTATTAGGACGGGACAACGTTCGCCGGGCCTACTTAGCCTACGGATAAACTCAAAAACTATAAAGCGGATTTTCATGCAATTTTCATTAATATCAAGAGTGATTCACAAGGAATGTTTAGGTATATAATTTGTCAAGATTTTTTTTTAATTCATATAAATATAACGATAATCGTTGGAAGTGTCAGTGGAATTAGTCAAGCAGTCTGGGAGCTTTCGTCAAAAACGCTGCCCAACGTCTTTGAGATATAACAAAACAATTGAGATAATAAACGACGCAGACGCAGTCGAAGGAATCAGCTAGTCATTAATAAATAAGATATATACCGAAAGTTAATTTCCAGAGAAGTCAAAATGTCGCAATATAAAGGTGAACAAGTCACTGGTTTAGATATTCCTATAAGCGAGGAGTGTTCAAGGACTAAGCATGCCACAGAAAAGGAAGACACCACTTATTTACTGCACATTTTATGATCTTATTAAGTCATCGACTTCTATGAATAAATAATTAATCCGGTTTATAAAATACGTGGAAATACTCAGTCAGACATGAAACTTTTACGATAATTTTGGTAACGACATATAATAAAAAAAAAACCGAAATAAAATTGTCTAGATATTTGAACACGAAGAATATTATTAATGTGACACTTTTCTATATCTTAATTAATTATTATAACAAAGAGGTAGCAATTATATAAAAATAATACCAAAAAGAAAAACTAAAATCAGCTAGTAAATATATGATATTAAGAACCACTATCCATATAGTGTGTCCATTGTGTAGGTGGTAGAAATACGCAGAAGCTAGTACTGGTTTCATGAATGGGTAGGCTCGCCCGGAGTAGTATTACCCTCTCGCAGAAAACCGACGTGAAGTAACAGTATTTGCATTGTTGCGTTTCGTTCAGTCAGTGAGAGCACCGGATACCCAACTCCCCTCCCCCCTCTCCACTTCCCCACTCCTCCTTCTCACAAACACAGGCTGTCAACGCACTTGCGACTCTTCTGGTGTTGCAGGTGTCTGTGGACGGTGGAGATCACTTAACATCACGAACCCACCTGTTCGTTTGCCACCTATGATATATATATATAAGTAGTATTACACTAATCACGTATAGAGTCGATGCAGTCAGGAATGGCAATATATACTTCGTAGATACTCTCACTATTTATTTGGCCAGAGCTTCGCCTTACAATACTTGTTACATTAAAATGCGTAGATATCACAGACATCTTGCCTTTTAAAGGCCCATCTATATAAGTCAAAGCGATTACTATTTAAACATAATTCCGCAAAATAATTTAAGTAACACAAAAATAATAAAGTATGAACAAATTAATGTTATTTAAGCTATACAACAATTTTATATAATTATCCTTATTTATGTATCTCTAATGTGTTTACTAATCTGTCTCGACATGTAGATCAGCGACATCTTGCCTTTCATGGCCGAACTATTAAGTCAAAGAATATACTATTATTCATAATGATCAAACTAATGATTCAATTCTATATAATGATATTCTTATTTAAGTCTTATTAAAATCTATATAATAATAATAATTCTTATTTATGTATCTTCAATATGGTGGCGCTTGTGTCAATGTGTCTCTCTAATATAGTGGCGCTAGTATCAATGTGTATCTAATATGTTGGCGCTAGTGTGAATGTATATTTATAATATGGAGCGCTAATAACAATGTTCCGGTCGTGTTGTAGTCTCGTCTCTTGAATGTGATGCAGCGGCACCGGCGGTGGGTGGTAACAGTAGAGTTATTTTTCTTTTTCCAAGCTGTTATAGACGGTTATAGATTTGGTTATAGAGGTTATATTTTCGATCTCTTCGATCTTTCTATGTATTGAATTAGTAATGTGTATGTAACCTTATGAAATAAAAGGCATAAGTAATTTTTATCACAGTATAAATTAGGTTATTTGATTGACGTTACTTTGCACTTCCGTCTGTAATTGGCCGCTGCCACGTATTATTGCGAAACAGCGACGGTGGGCAATCGATTCCATGCGGAAATGCAAAGTAACGTCCACGCTGTGTTATAGTTAGACGGGGCAGCGGCCACTAAAATCCAGGCGGAAGTGCAAACTAACTTTCCAGTCTAATATTGAAAGTAAATTGTATCGAGTAAATTTTATTTACATATACACGTGTGTGATTAACGGAAATTATATTTAAAGGTGTGGTAGTGTGGTGGTTTGACTGGTGCAATACCATTTCGATGTCCGCAGGTTCGAACCCCGGCATGTACCAGCGAATTTTTGGGAATTCGCTTACATTTACTAATTTCAATCGGTAACACTATCGGCTGACGGTGAAAGAAATCGTCGTGAGGAAACCTGAACCTGAGAAATGTTCTTGTAGTACTACTGTATGCGGGAAAAACAAAGAACTGTGGATTTCTCAGAGTTTGACATAGCCAATTCGTCGTGGGCTGGCATGGTGGTTGTGCCCATACTTTCCTTCGGGAAGAGGCCTATGACCCTGCAGTGGGTCTCTTACAGGCTGATGATGATGATGATATTAAAAAAAAGTCGAGGCAGTTATGAGAACTGCCGACAGAAGTTAAAACTCAAAACAATGGAATAAATATGTTCTCTTTTGAATTTTCATATTAATTATAGTCTGAATGACAATATTTTAATTTCTTTATTAAAATTATTAACATTACTGTGGTTTTCATATCTGTTGATACTCTGAGCAATAATTATATACATTTTATAAAGTCTAATAATCAATCAAACGTATGAGCTGCAAAATATCATACTATATGTACACAGGCTCCTATATTACGCGTCGCTATACTGACGCAAGCCGTGCAAGCGCAATACGGCCGGTCATGTTTATGTAGCATGTCATGGCGCGAAATTATAAATTTATCTCATGCCAAAAATACCTCTAAACGCGACTAAAAGTTTTCACTTAAAAAAACATAAACTTCACTAGACAAATAATAACATAATTACAGCCATTCACCATTTGCTTTACAAATAAAAATAGTACCTATTGACATTTTTCAAATATTATGAACTACTAATATAAGCTTTGAAATGAATGTTTTAATCACAAGAAGATGTTACTGTTACTAACAAAATGTAAAAAAATTCTGAACAAACTAGACATGTACTTTTAAAAGTTATTAGCTCTTAAAAAATATACAGTCGAATATTATTAGCATGATTGTAAATTAATGTAGAATTTAAAATATTACCTCAACGTTAGATAATAAATATTCACTTTTTATAAGAATAGATTTTTTAATTTTAACATAGTAACAACAAATTTATTGTATATTATTTTTCTCTTTAGCATAACCAGTATCAACTTAGTCAAACAAGTATTCTTACTCAATACCTAGCAAATGAATACCTAGAACAATAAAACATGATTTACCGAGAAATAAAAATGCCGATAATAGAATCATTGTCATTCTGGACTTCTTTTTGTTTTATCAGATGACATTCAACGAGACAAAATATTCTGATATATCAGTAGTATGATATGAGAGTTCTTTTTTAAGCAAATATTGCATACATAACATTTCTGGGATCGCGACCATCTTAAAACAGTACACCTGTTCCTAAAAGTCCACGTTCCTAAAAGTGGAATATTTACATGTGTCGCAATATTGCGTTTCATTAAACAGAACATTAGAAATAATTTTATTCTTTACACACCTTAAGTTGTTATACGCTTCGATTCACCTGTTAGCTTAAATAGATATTACACAGGTCAACAAAAAAAAAATTTTTTTTTGGGTTTCTGTTCTCTTGCTTAATTCTGATTCTAGACATTGAAAAACACTTAAATATTCATATTTAGTTCATAAAGTTTGGTTTGGTCTGATTTACGACGATAAGTATGATTTAATTTATTTCATAAACAAAAGATACTACTACATCTGAACGAATTTAAAGACAACATGGGGGCCTACTCCGAGGAACAAGGAGAACGTTTTCGCCAAGATGTGATGGACTTTGAACGGCGATATCAAGAGCAGTACAACGAGAATATGATGGGAGATTACATTTGGGGTTTTATACGAGAGAGCTCATACAAGCATAAAAGAAATACGAAAAATATTCACTCTTACACATTAGTTTCTTGTTATTTTACATCTATATGTTATTTTTTATCACAAATCTTGAATAAAAAAGACTCTTGTATCTAAAAGAATGTTTTCTAATTATAATTTACAGTGAAAGTGTAGAAAAAAAAAAAAAAAAATTGTTCTTGTTTCTACAAAAGCAAGCTTTAATCGGACAAAATTTTTTTTTTCCTTATTTTTGTCGTAGGAGATACCAAAATGTAACATGTTGAAGTTAGACCCAAAAAGCGTGTTGACCGGTGTTATTTATATTATAAGAGATAAATATTGCTTAGTAATCAAACAATATATATAATAGAAAAATTATTAGTGTAAGGAAAAAAAAAAGTTTTAGTGAATGGGCAACTACAGGCATTAAAATAAGTAGAGATCGATTGTACGAGCTATATTACAAGAGATCACTAACAAATAGTGAATCATTTCATGCTTATGTTAGAAATTATTCTAAACTTTTTAAACGTGTTTGTGTAGCAGCCAAAGCAACATTTTTAGGAAATAAAATTCTCAAGTCTAAAAATAAGACCAAAACTGTCTGGCATATAATAAATAAAGAATTAGGAAAAAACAAAATAAATGATAACTCATTTAATCTAAGTGTCGACGGAATACGTATTTCAAACAGTTCAGAGGTAGCAACTGTTTTCCAAGATTACTTCACTAATATACCTTCACAAATAACAAAGCGTATAACATCATCAGTCGAGGGTGCTGCCGCTCTTTTAAAAAATATAAGTGCACCCACAGATTCAAAATTTAAGTTCTCATTTATTAGTGCAGGTGAAATAATAAGGGCATTCAAACAATTAAATTTAAAAAACACCGAAGACATATGAATGCGATGAAAATGTAACACTAATCAATAAACAAATGACTAATTTTGGAAAAAGAATTCCACGTTTTTAACATAAAATTAATTTGAAATTTAGCTAAACAAAAATTATTTTGATTTGAAATGGCCAGTACTGCAGAACGGCAATTTTATAGGTAAAGACCTATTATATAATAATATAAAGTTTTATTCAAATCAAATCAAAAATACTTTATTCAGTTTAGGCCCTAATAAGGCGCTTATGAACGTCAAAACTACCACCGGTTCGGAAAACAACCCAGTCACCGAGAAGAACCGGCAAGAAACTCGATTGGGTACATCTTTTTAACATATATATATTTCAAATACATTATACGTTACAATACCGTTTTTAGTGGATGCACAGAGAGGAGTCAATTCCAGACGTCACCATCGTTCACGTATTTATCCACTCTATAGTAGCCTTTCGACACTAAAACCCGCTTGACATGGTGCTTAAATTTGCAGTCCGGCAAATCGGTAATATGTTTTGGGACTTTATTGTAAAACCTAACACTATTGCCTAAGAAACTATTACTGGTTTTGCTGAGTCTGAAACATGGGACGACCAGTTTGTCACAGTTTCTAGTATTTAGATCATGCCGGTCTTTTACAAAATGCAGATTTTCAAAGTTTTTACGGACATACATTAAATTATCAAGAATGTATTGGGAGGGTAGAGTTAAGATACCGAATTCCTGGAACTTCGTTTTTAATGATTCGCGAGGTCCCATATTATATATTGCTCGAACTGCCCGTTTTTGTAATAAAAATATGGTGTCTACCTCAGCAGCCGTCCCCCACAGCAGAATACCATAAGACATTAGGCTATGGAAGTAAGCGAAGTAGACTAACCTAGCAGTGGCAATATCTGTAAGCTGGCGAATTTTACGTATTGTCAAGTAGTTGATAATTTAATGTATGTCCGTAAAAACTTTGAAAATGTGCATTTTGTAAAAGACCGGCATGATCTAAATACTAGAAACTGTGACAAACTGGTCGTCCCATGTTTCAGACTTAGCAAAACCAGTAATAGTTTCTTAGGTAATAGTGTTAGGTTTTACAATAGAGTCCCAAAACATATTACCGATTTGCCGGACTGTAAATTTAAGCGCCACGTCAAGCGGGTTTTATTGTCGAAAGGCTACTATAGAGTGGATCAATACGTGAACGATGGTGACGTCTGGAATTGACTCCTCTCTGTGCATCCACTACGTATTATACGTAACGTAACGGTATTGTAACGTATAATGTATTTGAAATATATATATATATATATGTTAAAAAGATGTACCCGATCGAGTTTCTTGCCTGTTCTTCTCGGTGACTGGGTTGTTTTCCGAACCGGTGGTAGTTTTGACGTTCATAAGCGCCTTATTAGGGCCTAAACTGAATAAAGTATTTTTGATTTGATTTGATTTGAAATATGTAGATACATGATGGTAAGAAAAAAAAAGTGGAAGCAGTCATAAGGATTGCCGACAGAAGTGAAAACTCAAAACAATGGAACTTAAACTCTTTTGATTTTTTACATTGATTATTTAAATCTCATAATTTGTAAATTGTTATTATTTTCATTAGTCTCTCTTTCACATCCGAAAAATAATTATATTCCTTTTTATACAGTTTAGGGGCCGTTCAAGTATTACGTAGGCAGAGTTTTCGTAATTTCTAATCGCCCCCTCCCCCCTGTCAGCAAAAATAAGCAATGATCTTACCACGTAACTTACGTAACCATTTATATAAATATTTTTAAATCTGTTCTGGTTAAATAAATAACACCCAGTATATTCCCTTTCCTCCCTCCCCATCCCGTCTCCCCACTCCCCAAACACAGGCTGGCAACGCACTAGCGACTCTCCTGCTGTTGCAAGTGTCTATTGTCGGTGGTGATCACTTAACATCGGGTGAACCGCCTGTTCGTTTGCCTCCAATGATATAAAAAAGTACCCTTAACTACATTACCCCTATGTCTATTATTATAAAGTTAAATTTATTCGTTCAATTTAATATATTTCCACGCAAAATTTTCAATTTTCAAATGCCAATCCAATCGAATATAGATCATGAATAAATTAACATCTCAATAATATTTTTAGGAAAATTACCATTAAAAGAATTATATTTACATAATATAACTATTTGGAGTAAAATATATACAGTTCTATTTCAACATATTATTAAAATTCTATTTGTTTGAGATAAATCTATCATATGTCAATGTCACGTAATAAATGGATGGATCCGTTCTATTTAAATATTTATAGGTCGTAACGCCCCCTGTTGATATTTGTTAACGAATTTAATAAATCTCGAATATTGTAAAATTTTTCCAAGTGAACGTAAACTAAGGGTTATGTCAAATTTATGAACAAGATATATTATAATAGGATGGACGAAAAAGTTTAATTAAGAACGTAACATTTTTCTTTAATACTTAATCGTTTCTGACCACAATCATAAATTGGTGGCCGGTTTCTGAGGTACTTTAATTGTAGTTTATCTATTCAATAACGTTATCGGTTCAATAACTTCTCAAATCGCGTTTCTAAACACACATACATCGTTAGTTGTCAGTAAAACAAAACGGGCCATTTGACAGTTTATCTTATGGATAACTTTTTTAAGTCAATAACTATTGGTAGTTTAACCGAGTATGTCAGAAACCGGGCATAGGTGGCCTAGATATGTTAAACACTGAAGACTAAAAGCTTGGAGAACTAGATAAATATAATAACGATCAAACTAATGATTTAATCCTATATAATAATATCAATTTTTATTTACGTCTTATTGACATCTATATAATAATAATAATTCTTATTTATGTATGTTTAATATGGTGGCGCTAATGTCAATGTGTCTCTCTAATATGGTAGCGCTAGTATCAATAGTTTTCTCTAATATGTTGGCGCTAGTGTCAATGTATATCTATAGTATGGTGGCGCTAATGTCAATGTGTCTACCTAATATAGTGGCTTTTTTTTCGAACTGAATACGCTGTTGACCCAGTAAAGTTTTAACAGCTTCACCGGGCTACAACTAATATGGTGGCGCTAGTATCAATATGTATCTCTAATATGTTGGCGCTAGTGTCAATATATATCTATAGTATGGTGGTGCTAATGTCAATGTTCCGGTCGTGATGTAGTCTCGTCACTTGAATGTAACGCAGCGGCACCGGAGGTGGGTGGTAACACATTACAAGTTTTTCTTTGCTTTGTAGGTTGCAGGCATTTGACCACAATCGCATCTGCTGTTAATTGACGATGTTGTCTAGGATGACAAACATGCTCAATCTAAAGGTGTCTGGCTCTTAAATGAAACTGTCGGAACACAGATATACAACATGAGAGTGGTAGCGCAAGCCAGGCAGACTTAGAAAAAACCGTACCACCATGCTGTGGTTTCATAATGATATTTTCCTTCACCGAAAGCGATTTTTTTATACCAAAGGAGGTAAACGAATAGATGGGTCACCTGATGTTAAGTGATCACCACCGTCGATAGACGCTAACAACAATAGGGGAGTCGCACGTGCATTGCCAGCCTGTGTATGGAGGAAGGGAGAGGGGGAAGGTAAGTGGGCCTCCGGCGCTCTCACTGACCAAACGAAACGCAACAAGTACTGTTACTCCAAGTCTGTTTTCAAAGAGAGGGTGGTACTACCCTGGGTGAGCCGACCCATTCATGCTGAAGCCTGTAATAGCTTCAGCATGGCTCTCCCACCTACTAAAACTACGACTTATTTGCTAGGATTCGAACCTACGTCTATCGATGTGATGTCCAAACACACTATTCACTAAGCCATATCATAACAGAATCTACGTCAAACGATGCAGCTGCTAAGCCACCATCTCTTTAAATAATTGACGATAAACGTTGAATAATTCTGCTGAATTCATGTGCCCTAGCAGTCGGCACGTTTTAATAAATAATTGTAGTTGGCTTGGCCGTATACCGGTTAGAAAACCAGACAATGTACATTGTATCTGCAAAATTTATGGCCTAGACTGTAAAATGGAATCCTCGAGACAGGAATAAAAGAAGGGTTGGGAAAATGTCTTACACATTTGCTATAGTGATAACCCTCAAGTTATAGACTATCTATTGCAGTATCTCGTAAGCTACAGTAGAGAAACCGCTTTCTTGGTTGAAAGGGTCTGTATTTAGGGCTTTTTTTTTCTAACTGACTACACTATTGACCAAGCGAGGTCTTAACAGCTTCACCGGACTACGAAGTATTTAGGGCTATTTCTGTATTTATTTATATAACGATGGTCAAGTGGTCGAAATTCCACAAGGGGAGATACAGAGTTTTTATTCACGTGTTAATTTATAGATTTTATTTTCTTTATTTTTTTACTTTTTCTTAACAGTAAAAACTCTATCGAGTATTGTACAAATATTCTAGATTATAGACGTAAGAAGGTCGAAGTATGACCAAATGGAAAAAAACAGAGGTATCCATTTTTTTTATTGTTGTTGTCATCAACAGTCAGATCTCTTTCTTATATCTAGATAAGTAACAGAAATAGGTCTCGTGGAACATCAGAAGTACTTTAAAGTGAACAAATTAACGGTAACTAGCCAGTGGTATATATTTAAAAAATAACGAAACTATATTTAATAATACGATTATTAAATCATATGTTAATAGGTTATGCCACTGTTAAATTAAACAATTACACAATTAGTTCTAAAAGTTAATAACGCTTTAATTAAATTGAATTTTAGAATCAATAAGTTTTTAATTAATTGTCGAGGCAAATCACATAAAATATTAACTGTTTTGTATAAACGATATATTCTAGCTATATATCTAACGAGCCTTTGCCCACGATTTCGTCTGCGTGGAATAGTTACTTTGGGCGAACGCTAACACGCAGCTGAAGCTCTCAAGAGGAAAAAAAAATCCCGATTTCGACAAATTCTTCATTAGTGCTCCGCTCCTATTGGTCTTAGCATTATGATCTATGGCATATAACCTTCCTCAATAACCGAGCTATATTACACTGAAAGTATTTTTCAAATCGGACTGATATTACCTCATACAACGTTACAAACTCACAAACTTTACCTCTTTATAATATTAGTATAGATTAGCTAGAATCAGCTTGATCTGTTGTTCTAAACGATAACGTTTTCTAATAATTCATAAAAATTAATGTCAAATTGTGTAATATTGTATAAACTTTTATAGGCCATTATTATTGAAATTGTTTTTTAATTAATATCAAGGTATCTGAATCATATTAATCCTGCAGATGTTTTGTAACTGTATAATTTTAAAATTTAGCGACAGATCACTGTAATAAATTTTAATTAATGCATCATATATTAATTTTCGCTTACGTTATTGATATTGTTAAAGAATAGTTTTAAATATAAATGACTTCAGTGCATAACATTAGCATTCCGATATCATTTTCGCGAGCATTGAATTTTTTTTTTTTATAGTAGCACGGCAAAATGATTGCACCATGCCTGACGGTAAGCACAGCCCAGTCCAAAAACAATGGAGACCACCGAGTGGCACACTATCCATCACTGGTCGCCGCTGTCATGCCGGCCTGCAAAAAGCTGGATATGCACAGGCTCATCCCGAAACGCGACCCGCGGAAGCGAATCACTATGACGGGCTTTTTCGCCGTATACATGGTGGTTGCGACCCAGTCAGGCTGTAAAACCCTACCACCCCGCTTTCGCCATTGCCTCGTTAGTTATTCAGCAGGGTGCACCACGTGCAGCTGAGGTTGGCTTGGGTGTCTCAAATCTTATGATGTTATTCGACACCCCTTACACCCCTTAATACATGTAAACTTTTAGCCGATCTATTTAAATATTTATGAACTGATAGTCTGTTCTAGATAATAATCGAGAACATTCGAGGAAATGTAGCTATGTAAATATAGATAGTAACACTTCGTTCAAGTTACGTTGTCGTTAATAAATCTTAGATCAAACGCAATATGAATACTGCTTATGAAAATGCGTTAACGCCAAAGCTTGCAAATTTCACAGTAACGTAGCTTAACTAAGCAGTTGATAGACGTTTAAATATTTTGTTTATTTATTTAAACTTTATTGTACACCAATTATATACATTTCAAAAACATTTCAGGCTTTATTATTGTTACAATGGGCGGCCTTATTGCTATTAGGAATCTCTTCCAGGCAACCTTTGGAAGGATTTGTTCAACGGGGTAGAGTCAGGGGTACTCTGGGTGTACAAGAAAACAACCACTAGTTAATACCACCTAGGTTAGTGGCACGTAACTTAAACATGCTTATAAAATATATTATCAAATATAAATAATAATGTGTATATGTATATACACATACACAGATATCAGTTATCTGCTAGGGTTGTACGTGTATTTGTTGTTATATCTATATTATAATAAAACTGTAGCAGGGTCAAATCTGTACATTAAATATTTTTTGAAAATTTTGATGGGGGTAGGCTTTGTTGTCGATATAGAAGCCAAAAATAACCTTTTTAAAATTTTTGTCTGTCTGTCTGTCTGTCTGTCTATTGTACACATCCCTGTTCCGTGTGAATACATACTCTAAATTAAATTCTAAGTTAGTTCTCTAAAGTAAATTAACATCTATTATCTATATTATAATAAAACTGTAGCAGGGTCAAATCTGTACATTAAATATTTTTTGAAAATTTTGATGGGGGTAGGCTTTGTTGTCGATATAGAAGCCAAAAATAACCTTTTTAAAATTTTTGTCTGTCTGTCTGTCTGTCTGTCTGTCCCTGTGAACGCGCATCACTCTGAAAGTACTGAACCGATTTTGACGAAACTTGGCACAGTGATAACTAATGTTACAAGGTTACATTTAGGATATTTTTTTTCTCATAAAACGCAAGGGATTCTCCAGGATCTGCCTGTTTGTCTGTCCCTTTAAACACGTATTACTCTGAAAGTACTGAACCAATTTAGACGAAATTTGGCACAGTAATAACCAATGTTACAAGGTTACATCTAGGATACTTTTTATCTCATAAAACACAAGGGATTCTCCAGGATAACGGACGAAAGTAAAAAAAATGTAGTTCATGATATTCTTGACGAATTTTGGTAAATTTTCTTTGTGCTATATATAGCAGACAGATTAGCTAAAAAATTAAGCTATATTTCCATATGCTACTTTAAAAAAACAAATAGTCACAGGCAAGTGACAGATGACACATGTTGCTCATATATTTTTAATATTTATGTTTTTCTTTAATACAATGTAGTGTGAAAAAGTTTTAATACAAGTTCCCTTCCAAACACGATTCAGGATACCTGGTAGCCGGTTAACGTTGTATTTTTTAATGCGAATTACACCTTTACAGATCAACATTTTGATTTATAAATAATTTAAGGAACATTTTTTGTCAGTAACTTTTATAAGTTTAACGTTTATACGTTATTAAAAACATGAATTTTTCACTGCCAGACAATTTTGTTATTGACAATAATGTGCCTGGTGATATTCTTTATAAACAAAATAATTCATTTCAAACCATTTTATTTTTTCCCTTGCAAAGAACATATTTCATTTTGTTAACCAGGCTCTTCCATAATTATGGCTATCTTTATTATACAGCCAGTGTTGCGCTAAGCTAGAGTTATAACTAAGTTATTCTATACATAGGTTTTGGTAGGGGGTAGAGCCACGCTGAAGCTATTACTGGTTTCAGGATGAATGGGTCGGCTCGCCCGGGGTAGTACCACCCTCTAACAAAAAGCCGACGGGAAGTAACAATGCTTGCATTAGTGCGTTTCGTTCGATTAGTGAGAGCACCGGAGAGGCCCACCTCTCTTCCCCTTCCTCCTCTCCCCTTCCGCTTCCTCCCCCTCCAACACAGGTTGGCAAGGCACTTACGACTCTCCTGGTGTTGCAAGTGTCTATGGACGGTAGTTATTACTTAACACCAGGTGACCCACCTGTCCGTTTGCCTCCTATGACATAAAAAAATACATTATATTTTTAATTTACCCTTTTTTATGTTGAAATAAAATAATATTAAAAAAAAGTGTGTGTGTGTACTTATGTACACGCATTAGAAGTTATACTTCTTTGGCGTAACAAGTAAAAATCTTTTCAAAAATTTTATCTTGCGCCTTATTCTACGTTTGTAGAAAAAACGACACTAACAATAAAAAAAAGGTATTTAATACAATGAAAGTTTTAATATAAAGAAATACAAACAACAAATACAAAGAAACAAAATGTTGACTATAGCTAACTTCAGGGTGTCGGTTTTTCGTGACGGTGTGTGCGCGCAACGTAAAAATTTACTCTCATCATTTTTCCCTAACGCGCCAAAAGAAATATAACTTCAATAAAATTACAGATATCTTAACATGGTTTGAACATACTTCTTTATTTACAAAAAATTGCATCGGGCACATTATTGTTAATATCAAAAATGTCTGGCAATAATAAATTCACGTTTTAGTAGCGTTTAAAAGTTAGTGAAAAACAAAACATTCTAAAATTATATAAAGTTCAATATTTTTGCCTGTAAAGGTTTACCGGCAGCCAATTCGCTGTCGAAACCGTTGCCTAGCTCTTAGACAAATAGTCACAGGCAAGTGACAGATGATACATGTTGCTCATATCTTTTTAATATTTATGTTTTTCTTTTATACAATGTAGTGTGAAAAAGTTTTAATACAAGTTGAAAATAGTTATGATGTCATTCAGTGTTTAATTTATCATTATTTATTTTATGAATATATTTTAACTTTTAAATTACAATTTAACTCTATCAACTTGATATTTTATAATGTCAACTATACTGAGCGTATAGTAAACGCCTACAAAAAAGGGAAAGGAACTACGTTCCAATTGGAGGTCCATGGACCTCTCAAGCTTTTTTTACATTACTGCCAATATACGTAGGTTAGTTTTTATTTTAATTGAACCCGGTAGATGATGTTACGAACGGGTTGTATTCTGAACGGGTTGTAAGCTTATTGGGACAGAAGGTACTGGGACAACGTACTGGGAAGACATTTATCGGCAATATATGTAGGTTATTTATTATCTTAATTGGACCTGGTAGGTGATGCTGCGAACGGGTTCTAAGCATATTTTAAAATATTTCTCACATACCAACTGGGTATATGTTTGAGTGAGTCTCTGCATAGTTGGGATTCACAATTTGAAACACTAGGTATCGCTGCAATCGGGTTTTGAGATGTATTTAGATTTTTCGCGTTTAAAAGTACAATCGAAACCGGTAATAACCGATTTGGTGCAGACGAAGTCGCACGGGTCAGCTAGTTTAAAATAAATTTAAATAAATCAGTGTCAATTTATCGACTGGATTAAGCTCAAGAATGATTGATTCGAATTTAACAATACTTTTATTGACAAACTAGTTATGCCCGCGACTACGTCCGCGTGATATTTCAATTATAAACAGAGTGATTAATAAAATCACTGGCTTGTATATTGCATTCAAACTCGACATCGACGATTTAATTGGCCTCAACCTTTGTGAACTATTCTGTTCTACACGCAACGTGGCACCTCAGCATCTAGTTATACATCGCATATATTTGAGAAATGTTATAGCTGCGTTCATTCTTGTCGGATGCACATAGAGAGGAGTTCGTTACAGACATTAAAATCATTCATATATTGATCCACCCTGTAATAAGCCTTTAGTTTTCTTATAAGTAAGATATACAATATACGAATGTGATATATTCGTATATGTATAACATGTCCATATTATAAAGCAGAAGAGTATGTTTGCTTGAACACGCAAATTTCAAGAAGTACTGGTCTGATTTTAAAACGTCTTTCAGTGTTAGCTCATTTATCAAATAAGGCTTAGGCCGTGTGCTAAGACCAATCAAGAATGTTTCAAAATCGGGCTTTTTTAGAGTTAGTCCACATTTACTACTACACGCATACGAAGTCGCGGACAGAAGCTAGTATATTATTATATATATCTGTGTATTAACTACTACCATACGTAATTTCATGAAAATTCGTCCAGTAGTTCTAGCGTAAATTTCTTCTCTTTTTATTTTCTTATAAGCAAGATATATGCTATAGATGTTACACTGGTATGTATAAACTATAACGATTCCAAATTTCGTCAAAATCTGTCCAGTAGTTTTTGCGTGAATGCTGTACAAACGACAGACAGACAGACAGATAAAAATTAAAAAAACTATCGAACTGTGTTCTGTCGTTTCTAAGCCCCGCTATGTAGTTTTTCTTTAAAATATTTAATATACAAATTTTCCGTTAGTCTTTTATTATTATACTAGCGGGCCCGGCAGACGTTGTCCCACCCTAATTATAAAAAAACCTTGACAAATTATATATCAAAACGTTCCTGATGAATCACTTTATCCACTGGTGAAAACCGCTTGACAATCCGTTCAGTAGTTTTTGAGTTTATCGCGAACAGACAGACGCGGTAGGGGACTTTGTTTTATACTATATAATGAAATGATGATGTATAGATGGAGAATTTCCAGCAATTATAGAAAACTATATACCATTAAATTAAATACCATTAAATAAGCATAGCTCCATAGAACTTCAAACTTTCGCTAGAAGAGTTTTAGGGGTTAAATAGTAAAATAATGAGAAAATGAAATAGACTGAACAAATGATATAATCTCCATAAATTAAGAAAACCATTTTCAGAAGAATGGAATCAACGTCAACATATTATAATTAAAAAAACAAAAAATACCAGTCAGTTCTTGTTTGATGATTAGTAAAGTTCATCCAATTATTAAAACTAATGGTCAAAATTCAATCAAATTAAGGGACCATTTTTTTTTCTTGCTTATCTAAATATATAAAAATTCAGTGTCGTGATGTTTGTCCACGATGAAGCTACTCAACCGATCTTCGTGAAAGTGTGCATTTATGTATAACTAGCTGACCATTGCCCACTTCGTTGGGCGGTAAACATTAATAAAAAATTACTTATTGTGACTTCAATATAAAAGTTAAACATATGCAGTGTTATTACAAAAAAGTTAAATACGTATTGAACCCTGGCTTTAAAAAGGTCTCATATTAAATGCACCGCGGTCGCTGAATGTTCGCCATCTTGCTATTTTGTCTCGCTCCGGTTACGTTAGGTTAGACTTGCGAAAAAGGATAATGCGAACTTGCCTCGGGCGAGCGTGGTGCCGTTATAAGGAAACTTTTTTAAACCAAGTATTTAATACGTATTTAACTTTTTTGTAATAACTCGGATGTAGTCGGTGGCTTTTTTTTAGGCATTATCAAGTTCTACAACTTTTCTCTGGAACTCAATCATCTCTGATCGTTAAGGCAGCATTCGTAAGAAATTTTTTCGTTCGACCGTTTTTTCTCCGACTTACTTTGCAAATCCGACTTCCACAAAAAAGTATTTTCGTTTTTCCGATTAATATATAACCCTTGACACATAACGTGGCTTTCTATAAGTATAAGAATTCAAAATCGGTTTAGTAGATCCAGATATTACCCCCTACAATGTCACAAATCCACAAACTTTACCCCTTTATAATATTAAGTATATCAAATCAAATCAAAATGTTTTATTGCAGACAAAAAAGTCCATTTGGTTAGTATACACACAACATAGAAACTATTGTTAGTATTTACATCTATAATGAACATGGAATAATCATTTATTATAATGCCACAGTGTGTTGGCATACCCATTGTCCCAGTATGGGGCAGTCCCACCTTTCTGCTACAGTATTCAGGATACTGTTGGTGCTGGGACGTACCCTACGCATCATTGAGGCAGATCGCTTGCTCATGATGGGGTGAAAGCCATCAATTCTCGCCTCCACGAACATACCTGACGCGCTGCAGTAGCGCGGCAAGCCTATCAGCACCCTGAATGCGTTATTATATTGTACGCGCAGAGCGTTGTATGCCCTCTGCGTATAGTTGATCCACAGACTGCATGTATAAAATGACTGGCAGTACGCTGTAAACAGCGTAGCCTTCACTTCAGTCGAGTATTTAGCAAATCTGCGAGCCAACATATTACAGCCGACCTGCGCTCACGCTCAAAGTCCAGGCTATATTTCAAGTCATCGGATACCCAGTGACACAGATACTTGAAATTACTTACTTGCTTTAAGGGGCATCCGCACAGTCTCAACTGATGTGTAATTGGATAGATCTTATAGGTGTATGATAAATACGTAGTACATATGGCTAGTAAAATACAATTTAGTTATTTACTTGTGACAGGGGAGAGAGTGGGTTATGTCCGACTCGCACAGATTAAAACCCCACGGTGTACCGACAGCACAGTATTTGTTGGGGCGGCAAGGGATCGTACTAGCTACTTAACCTTGGATAGCCGCCCCAATGTTCCGCTCGGCGGAAGGTGGCCGCCGAGCTCCTACCTCATAGGGAGACAGACTGAGTACACTTCAGCTGCCTCCCTTCGTCAGCCGGACCCGTGCAATAAGGAGATGGACCCCTCGCACATCCCCTCGGTCCGATTACGTTGGCGGAACGAGGCGGGCAAATTGCCTCCTCCTTCTGCTGGTCCACCGTCGGCGGAGAAGGTCGCTCAAAGGATCATCTTTTTTCTTCGAGCATGGCCGAAACCAAACTCGACAGCGATAAATCCGCCCCTACCGCCGCAGCCAGAATGCAGCGCTGTCCCTATCCCCTGTTTGACCATGACTTGGCCATGACAATTAGTATGTCATTAATGAACCCCGATAGAACCTAGCATTTCAATGATCATCGCTATTAGATTACTCCTACCAACAAGTATAACAAGTCAATACGTGGTTGGAGTCAAAACCTCAATCATTCTTAACGTCCTTGACGTATTATTTCCTTAAAGGTGTTAATTTATTAGTTAAAACGTTAGACATAACGCATTATTTCCGTTTACCCACAAAGTAAGATTGCATTGCTAATAAAATCCGTAAAGTTATCGACAAGGTGACACGAATTAGTACAGTATAGTTAAATGTCCAGATATTGATGTGGGTCAAGGTAAAAAATACATTGGTGTAAAGTTAGGTAAGAATAGTTTTATGAATCGATATAATAATTTGCTCAGTGTTTACAAGAACAATACATTCACTTTTTTTCTAAATAAAAAATAAAGATAAAAGATATTTTTGATGTAGCACACAAGATTTTAAATGAATATCAAGTTACGTTATTACTAGCTTTTTCCCGCGGCTTCGTTCACGTTAAAGTATATTTGACGTATCCCTCAGAAACAGTACTTTTTTCTGGATTACAAGTACCCTATATCCATTTCTGTACACTTTATAATGTATATGCCAAATTACAAAATGATCGGTTAAATAGTTAAGGCGTGAAAGCGTAACAAATAAAATTAATTCTGTTCGTATTTTGACCACTGGGCCATCACTAGTAATTATAAACTTAAAATATGACGTCATCGTATAGTAACAGTTGTCTTTAAAATAACGTAGGCTCCATATCAATAGTCCTGTGAAGCTGTAAAGACCTTGCCAGGTCATAAGCGTAGTCAGTTCGAAGAAAAAAAAATAGGCTCCGTATAAACTACGACCTGTATCTAATTCACCAATTCATATTCTAATACCATTATCTAATAAACTGTATTCATCGTGGAAAGTATATTGCTAATATTTTATAGGTTTGGCCTTTGACCTCGACCACACCTGACGTTGAGTGATGTAGCTCAAAGTAATCGCTAAGCTTAAAAGAATCGGCTCTCAAATCTAGCTGCCGGAATACATCACTAGATTCAAAGACTTTCAACTCGAGGGTGGTAGTTAGTTAGTTGAGTATTTTATAATTTTATTCATCGAATGTTCAAGGTCATTGTTTGATTCAAACCTTTGTCAATTGACACGGTGTCCAAACTATCTACTATACCATCATCAAACAATGTTACGCACCATATACAAAGTAATTATTTACGGTAGACCTTCATTAATATTCATGGAATATATTATAGTTTCCAATTTTATTGCTTAACATGCGAATATTGACACGCTTACTGTTTAAATGGGCGATTCATTTAAATGGTAATATTTTTTATTTCATATTATAATAATTATGTATATTTTATGATAATACCTATACCATAAAGCCGACTAACACGGTGGCCATATTGCAAAAGTGATGCGCAACTTCAGTTAGCGTAACACGAATCCAAACATAAAGTTCAAGTTCATTATTATGATGAATCGAGTTTACACAACGCTCAGTATGTGTGAATCCGTTTCATCGGAGTCTATAATTAAGTCGTTATAACCTTATTCGGCATGAGAAACCTATTTTAAATGTAAATAAGTGGATAAAAATTTGATATTGACCGAATTAATTTTGATTTATTTGTTATATAATAAAGTCATCCTTAATTGTTAGCTATTGCTAAAGTTCATTGATATTTAATCATAGAATTTAAATTATAATCCATTTTCAAAATGTTTGTTTTTTATTAGAAACCTGACATTTAAATTCTTGGGCATTGACATATAAAAACCCAAGACGCACAGTCTCGAATAAAAGTAGCGCTCAAAACCGTCCGGCAAAAACTACCCAATATACATACTTGGATGATGAGATAAACTTATGATTTTGCAAATGCAGCCTTGCCCGAATGTTTTAAAATTGCTTTTACAAGGACGCAACCGACGCGAGATTATTTGAAATGAATGAAATGATAATTTTGAATTGTGTGCATATTTTATGCCGAAGATTTTGAGACGTTGAGTGTGTATTGACGTTGTGTTTTCATATACATTAATTTTGTTGAGTTATAAAAACAAAAAGTAAATTTTCAAAAAAAAGTATTAACCGACTTCAATATCAATCAAAAACCCATAAGGCACTAAAAAGCGGAAAATAAATAGTTTATCAAATTAACCAAATGAAATAAAACATATGAATATGTGTGCTACCTAGAGATGTACTGGAAGTCGTCACGGATCCCATAATCAGAACCTAACCAAACTCTCATCAAACTACCCTTTCTTGAAAGTTTTCTTACTTTGTCACGGATCCCATAATCAGAACCTAACCAAACTCTCATCAAACTACCCTTTCTTGAAAGTTTTCTTACTTTGTCACGGATCCCATAATCAGAACCTAACCAAACTCTCATCAAACTACCCTTTCTTGAAAGTTTTCTTACTTTGTCACGGATCCCATAATCAGAACCTAACCAAACTCTCATCAAACTACCCTTTCTTGAAAGTTTTCTTACTTTGTCACGGATCCCATAATCAGAACCTAACCAAACTCTCATCAAACTACCCTTTCTTGAAAGTTTTCTTACTTTGTCACGGATCCCATAATCAGAACCTAACCAAACTCTCATCAAACTACCCTTTCTTGAAAGTTTTCTTACTTTGTCACGGATCCCATAATCAGAACCTAACCAAACTCTCATCAAACTACCCTTTCTTGAAAGTTTTCTTACTTTGTCACGGATCCCATAATCAGAACCTAACCAAACTCTCATCAAACTACCCTTGAAGTACATCCTTTTCAATAAAAAATGAATCATTGACATCGGTTAGCGTAATATTGAGTTATTCGTCTATTTGTCGTGTACATACTTAATGCAAATTTAAAACTTATACGGTTTTGCACTGGATGCCGTTGTCGGAACTGTACTAAATTGAAATGGGACCACACTGGAAGTACCAGCTTTCAAATTAAAAAAAAATAATCAAAATCGGTTCACCCAGTCCAAAGTTATGAGGTAACAAACATAAAAAAAAATACAGACGAATTGATAACCTCCTCCTTTTTTGAAGTCGGTTAAAAACATGTACATGTCCTGCCTTTTTGACAGTTCTGAATATAGATGGCGCAGAAAACAAATTTACACAAATATATAAAAGAAAATACGTGTTACTCGAGTCGAGATAACTTACGGATAAATATATATACATTTTTTTATATGTCATAGCAGACAAACGAACAGGTGAGTCATCTGATGTTAAGTGATCAGCACCGTCCATATGCACTAACTACACCAGGGGAGTCGAATGTGCGTTGTCAGCCTATGTTGGGGGGAAAGGGAGGGAGGGGGAGCAGAGAGGGGAGGTGGGCCTCCTACGCTCTCACTGACCTATTGAAACGCAACAATGCAAGCACTGTTACTTCACGTCGGTTTTCTGTGTATCGGGTGGTACTACCCCGTGTGAGACGACCCATTCATGCTGAAACCAGTAATAACTTGAGCTTGGCTCTACCACCTACAAAAAATAAATATTAATTTTAGATTCCATTAATAATATTTTCACTTTGTTCTGTATTAAACTGTATTATGCGCAATCCCGAATTTACACTATATTCAGAGCGGTCAAAAAGATTGACGAGGGCTGTATATAAGTTCATAGTAATTCGGTACACCCGCGACTCCGGATGCATTTGTTATTATCATTATAAGTCGTTGTTTAAACTACTATTATAAAGAGAAATTATTTGATTTTTTGTTTGTAATGGATAAACTGAAAAAATATTTAACCGATTTAAAAAATTCTTTTATCTATAGACAGCTAATTTATCAAAGAATAGTATGTATGGGATGTATTATATTTTCAAAATCAAATTCGACAAGAGCGAAATCGCGTGCAAAAGCTAGTAGTATATAGTATTGAATGATACTGTTTAAATATTGTGATTAAATATCAACTATCAAATTTTGTGGCGTTCGGTTGAATACTATAAAAGTTGATGCGATACAGCGCCATCTAGTGACGCATTGTAGCAAAATCGTTAGTATACAAATATTTTCCGTGCGAAAACACTAAGGTGTTCTAAATTACTTAGCGATTGGTCAAACATTGAAACTGTTCGAATATTACATGCAGAATTTGTATAAAATTTGCAATATATTACTCAATCATTATTTATTACAGCCATCATAATATTATAATAGGTTCGTGTCACATAATCAGATTATTTATTAATAATCGATTATCTCGTATTAGTGATAAATCTAAAACAAACGTTTGATAATATTTAAAGAAGAATTAGGTTGCATTTTGAAATACATGGTTGCATAATTATATTACATACATATATAAAAACGGTTAATGGAACGCACTAAATTAATTCATTTCAAAAGTAATAGATTTATAACAGCTATAAAAAATTATTTTCATGTCATTGGGGATAAAATAACAAAATCAATATCAACACACTCGTAATATATTTGAAGATTCATTATGTGAATATATAAATGAACAAGCAATTGCGCGCGGTTCTTCGTGCTTTTCTATTTGATAATTATCGCCAAGTCGTTACTTGATTTTTTTAAATACAAGTCAATACCCGCGACTTTATTTGCGCCTTTTATAATTAAATAACCTTATATTTGACTAGTTGTTTCCGCGACTTCGTCCGCGTGGTATAGTTTTTTTGGGTTTTTTGGGTTAATGCTAACACGCAGCGGAAGCTCTCAAAAGGAAAAAATACGATTTTGAAACGTTTTTTATCGATGCTCCGCCCCTATTGGTCTTAGTGTGATGATATATGAGATAACCTTCCTCAATAAATGAGCTACCTAACACAGAAAGAATTTTTCAAATCGGACCAGTTGTTCTTGAGATTAGCGCGTTCAACCAAACAAACATCTTTTTTTAAACTGTTTACGCTATTGACCTAGCAAGGTCTTAACAGCTTCACCGGACTACTAAGGCAAGCGCTTAAGGCACTCAGCCGATTTTATTTGACAACTAGCTCAAGGGTGCACGGAACACCTCGGCTTGGGCTGTTGCCTGATACATACAATTCGCGACCTATCTGAGTTAACCTAAGCTACGCTAACTATTCATACATATATGAGTTGTTGAAACATATATGTGTACCAAGCATACACACCTCAACAACTCCTATATATATTTCGTATCGGATAATTGTCTAAACTCTTATGTTCTAATGTTGTCGCAGTGATGTAAGATTTTGTGTCACTGTATCGCGCGAGCAGCGCACTCAAGGGCTCCACGCTGAGGGAACGGACCTAGGCTTGAACCGCTGCCGAGGGGTCCTAATCTGGTGAAACAAACAAACCTTCCAGCTTTATAATATTAGTATATATGTACAGACTGAAAAAGATAAGTACCGCACCGCTTGTCCCACTTCTACAGTGAATTAAAATCACAAATCTAAACAAGTAGTACTATTTATAAAATTCGTAATTTTTTTAACATTTTATATGAAATAAAGCTATCGTGATTTTTTTAGATAAGGAACAAAATGTTTATCAAGCAAAACTAAACAAAATTGATGGAAATCTATCCAGTAGTTTTTCAGTGATGCGCGCACAATCGCAAACCTCTCTCATTTTCTTATGTAATAAAATCATTATATTTTATAATTCTTAAAAGTATTGCCGATCATTTTTACGGGCTATCAATTTTGAAATGATATATACTCAATGTTCTAAATATAATTTAAATCGGTTGAGGTTAATTACAACTTTCATTTTATATTACTGTGTTTTGTACAATTCTTAAAAGTATTATGTACATTTTATAACCTAACAATTATGCAAATATGCACGCCCCATGTACAAATTTTATTAAAATCTACCTACACCAATAAGGCACGCTTCTTTATGTAATTTAGTCCGGTGAAGCCATAGAATTATGAAACCACTTACACTCTCGCAGTTTCGTTACGTGGGAGAAACTGTGAAGGCCCGTCAGGCCAATAGCGTAATCAGGTAAAAAAAAACATTCTATATGTACATTGACATATTAAAACCCAAGACTCACAGTTTCTAATAAAAGTAGCGATCAAAACCATCCCACGAAAACTCCCCAATATACATAAGATGTTATAGTTATGCGATAAATTTTGCAAATTCGACCTTACTTGAATGATTTTAAGTTGTTTTTACGGAGACACAAGTGATGCGAGACTGTTTGAACACATTTGTTTTGTGTCGGCTGTGAGACGTTAAGTGTGCATCTTGGATTTTGGTATATAAATGTTTATGTAGTAATAATTCCAAATTATTATTTTACTAAAACATGATAATATTTTATGATTTTTAATTATTACATTTTTTACTCAAATTTTTATAAAGTTTTATAATCTATATCAAATTATTATTGATATTTTATGCCTATAAATTTCGAAATGGGGCATAATTTTCATATACATAAAAAACGTCGTCATTTTTTTAATAAATCCGGACATACAAAAATACAGACAAAAATGTTGTTTTAATGTCATATTTCTGATCATTTGTTTATGCAAATTTATGTACTACAAAATTGTATGTACAAACAGAATCACACATTAATCGATATAGATACCATTCATAGTTATAATAGGTATCGATTATATAGATTGATATAAATAACGCTGTTCATGTCAAATATAGCTTTCACACAAAACCGATACACGTACTGCACGTGCGACGATATAATATCTCAATTCGCAACGCAAATTTAATTTTACCCATACTATTAGCAGTAAAGTCACTTCGAGGTAGTTAATACCGGTAAATACACGACAATGTTGTTACAGGTACGGTTAATTACATTGATAAGAGACTTGATTATATCGACAATCAATCGTAAATCAACACGAACGTAATTTAAAAAAGGATGACCATAAAAACGTTTTATCCTAGACTCGCTATTTTTAATTTTTTGGTAATTTTTCAGCACCAATATATTAGACGGTCTTGACACTAAACTACATATTCTCGCGCGGTTTTGGTTGCTGTGTATATTCATCACTTATTGACGGATATTTATTTAATAATTTATGGAATTTATTTATTCACTAGTTGTAACATGTCACTATCCACATTATTTATGGATTATCTTTTATTTTTTTTTATTATAATTCTCTGTTACAATAGTTATTTTTTATAATCCTTGTATAGGTTTTAGTTTACCTCGTCAAGTCACTTATAATTATATGTATTGTGTTCAATGTTATCGCATTAGCTTTTGCTCGCGGTTTTGATAGCCTTAATGCATAGAATAATAAACCTGCGAGTTTGTAAGTGTAAGCGGTTTCATAATTCTATGCGTTAATGTGAATTGGGTCTATTTCTTGGGAAGAGTATTTGTTGCTGGATGAAAGGTATCCGTGTGTTTCCCTGAGTTTCTGGTAACGTGTATGCAAAATTTCATGGAAATCGGTCGAGTACTTAATATGTGTAAACGTAACAAACAAAAAGACTCACTTTCGCATTTTTACTATTAATTAGAATGAGTATTAAGATTATTTTGTAGTAAAGGTGATTATGATGTTTGAAACCGTACAAAGATAAGCGGCGGCTCACCAGAAGTTTCATTATATTAACTTTTTTTTTAATATTATTGTTGAACTTTCACTCAACACACGCTGTATATTTTCACTGTGCAGTTTATTTATTGCCTGCGGCCATAAAATAACCAACACACGCGACACGTTCTAAAATAAATTACACGAGTTTAATGTTGCAAGCTTCATATTTATTATTTTGACCAAGTTTTCTAAAAAGTTTTCTCTTTAATTCAAGCATTTTTCAAAATATTCTTTCTTAATCATTCCCGTTTTACAGCTTTCAAGTGTAATTTCCAGAGATATTTTGTCGACGCATGCATTTTCATTTGTCTTATCAAAGAAAAAATCGGTCTTTGGTATTTTTTTTCTGGTAAAAGTCTAAGCTAAGACGCATGGCTTCTAGATATTTCCAACACTATTTACAATTTCAGCAAAAGTACTTAGCTTCACGCAATAACTTATATTGTCCTGTGACGGTTTAAAGACCGCTTCGCGTTTCTGAACCAAACCACAGACTTTAATACAAATGTCCTTCTACGTAATCCTCAAGTTTCTTATAGTATTCAATCGCTATTTTAACTATACTAACAACCATGACACTACTGCTCCATCATTAAGTTGGTTCGAACAAATCGATTAGTTAACAAAACAACAATACAATACTTAACCTACATTAAGCATTACAACACAGTCCATAATG
Source organism: Antheraea pernyi (assembly GCA_015888305.1). Taxonomy (NCBI): domain Eukaryota; kingdom Metazoa; phylum Arthropoda; class Insecta; order Lepidoptera; family Saturniidae; genus Antheraea; species Antheraea pernyi. Next base: position 703,703 of record MU158835.1, on the reverse strand, counting down.
CCGGGTAGCAGTTATTTAAATAAATACACCATAATTGCGATCCGATACGAAATATATATAAGGGTTTTTGAGGTATGTATGCTTGGTACACATATATGTTTCAACAACTCATATATGTATGAATAGTTAGCTTAGCTTAGCTTACATAGGACGCGAATTGCATGTATCAGGCAACAGCCAAAGCCGAGGTGTGCCGCGCACCCTTGAGTTAGTTGTCAAAATAAAATCGGCTGAGTGCCTTAAGCGCTCGCCTTAGTAGTCCGGTGAAGCTGTTAAGCCCTTGCTTGGTCAATAGCGTAGTCAGTTCGAAAAAAAAAAAAACCATAATTGCATTCCAGTTGTTATATATAATATCTGATATCAATTGGATATAAATCTATACCGTATAATTTATTTAAGGATAATGTAATTATCGTAGTTAGCTTTGACATTTGTTGACTTTTCCTATGTGTACCTTCCTATTCTTATTTACCTTTTTGAAGTGAAAATTTCCTTAGCTGCGTTGGGTGAATTTTGGTAGGAGAAAAATGGGTTCGCGTTCGTTGACCTCGACGTGCTCGTGACGTATTACACTTTTATATACACGACTGTATCATATGCGTGTTTGAATTTTTGGATGGATTAAGCTTTGTGATTTCGCGGCACCGACGATCACAGATTTTACACATGTTCGTGATGTATTGCACTTGCATTGCTTGTTTAATATTGATTTTTGTAAAAGGATGTGCAGCCTTTTTTTAAATTATGAACGTGGGGAAATCCTTTATGGATACGCCACCCACCCACTTATGTCCGACTCGCACAGACCAAAACCCCACGGTGTACCGACAGACCGTGATTGTTGGGGCGGCAAGGGATCGTACAATGCTAATCAACCTTGTAGAGCCCGGCCCATCCCCTCAGGTCCGACTACGAAAATTGTGCAGCCTACCATATTTTTGATAAATTAACAAAATTATGAAATTTCAATAATAAGTGATTCAGACTATAATTAATTTAAAAATTTAAGAGAGAACGCAGTTTAAATTCAATTGTGTTGAGTTTTCACTTCTTACGGCAGTCTTGCGGTCCTCCTTGCCTTTTATAAATTTATTTTGTAAGCCGCTAGTATCGTTATATTCCTAATTAGCAGAAGACTGCAATTTCTTTAAACTAACTAAAACTTATTGGAGTCGATTAAAGACGCCCTTATATTTTTATATGTATAAGTTAATTAGTTTCTCCCAAATACATTACTCGAAAGAGTTTATTTTTACCAGCCCATAACCTACTACCGGCTTTTATACAAATCGTAACCACTCTCGCCATCTATCGCCACTGTACAAACAACAATTATTACACCAGTCAGGAATAAAATTTCACAAAAAGAATATAATTTCTTGTATACATAATAATATCGTTAAATCTCGATTAAGAAATGTTTATATAAATTATGTTGCATAATAAATAGATTTCCTTATTAGTGTCGTTTAATTAAATATGTTAGAACTGTCCAAGAGACATTTTAAAATACTTATCTACCAGGAAAATACGTATTATCTTTATGTGAAAATCATGAAATTTTTAATTCATTACACTTAGCGAGCTCTGTCACTTATTGACATAAAATTTGATTGGTCATTTATGGATTTTATCTATTCACTAGTTGTTAATTGTCGCTAACTATTATTACTTGTGGGTTGTATTTTATTATATTCGTTGTATCTCTGTCCTTATTACTACTAATCCTTTTGCCGATTTTAATTTACTCGCCAAGGCTTATTTATCAGTATTGCCTAGCCCCTATAGAAAAGGATTATGATAAGTCACTTAGGTAATACTATGAAAAGTTATATTTCTGCCAATAGTCTCAAAAAATCGTACATCATTATCCCAGCCATAGAACCAGAAAAGTTTTGAATATGAAGATGACCGGATATAGGAGTAGCGGAAGACCGAATAATGTATGGATGGATTGTCTGAAGAATTATGTGTATAAAAGATGTGAATATTTAAGTGACATCTGACGGAGGAACGTGAAAGAGGAATATATATTTTACCGATCCTATTTAAGTGGGATAAGATAAAGAACATGATGATAATAAAGCCCAGTAAAAAACTAAGCTTCACATAGCTATCGTCCGGTTAGTCTCCTCAACACCTTACAGAAAATCTATGGGCGATTTTCTCTGAACAGCCACCGGACTTGTTGATGGTAGAGCCACGCTGAAGCTATTATTGATTTCGGCATGAATGGGTCGGCTCACTCGGGGTAGTATCACCCTCTCTCAGAGAACCAACGTGAAGTAACAATACTTGCATTGTTGTCTTTCGGTCGGTCAGTGAGAGCGCCGGAGGCGAACCAAGGGTAGTATCACCCTCTCTCAGAGAACCGACGTGAAGTAACAATACTTGCATTGTTGTCTTTCGGTCGGTCAGTGAGAGCACCGGAGGCCCACCTCCCCTCTCTGCTCCCCCTCCCTCGCTTTCCCCCAAACACAGGCTGGCAACGCACTGACGGCTCCCCTGGTGTTGCTAGTGTCTATAGACACAGTAGTGATCATTTAAAATAGGTGACCCGCGTGTTCGTGTACCTGCTATGACATAAAAAAAAGACGAAATATCTACTAAATTTACTGATGAGCTAAAGAAATAGCTATTTTAAAAACGTGACATGCAGGAACTTGTTTTATACTGTGTAATTAATTACCATAGGTATTATAAAATGTAATCCTATATTCGATAAATATTCTTTGTCACTATGACATTTGACCTTAATGTGTTAAATATTCTTTCAAATAAATTTTGCAGAGTTGATAAATTTTTTGTTGTAGTTATTTCATTTTGTATTGCAAGTGAAGTGTATGCATTCTTTAACACGTTCTGTGCCACGTGTACCACCGGTGGTACACGTTAAACTGACCTTTAGAACATATGTACCACAAGTGGTACACGTTAAACTTGATCTTTAGACCATATGTACCACCTGTGGTACACGGTTTGATAACTACAGAAAACGAAAGAGTTACATATGTCATGTTATGTGTGATATTGTATAATAATACATCTGCTTTTTGTCAAAATATTAAATGGCCTAAAGGACATGTCAGGCAAAAATGGTACGAAACATGTTAAACACAGTACAACCACAGGCCGAGCCCGATATATTTTCTCAAGATTTCTCAATATTTAGGTACGCTAATTCTAATTAAACTGACTCCTTATTACAAGATAACGAGTTATTCCATTATTATCAGCCTCTTCATTAATATTCGCTGATATTAATTTAAAAAAAAACGTATAAGTAGGTCCAGAACAATAACCAATTTGCAGAGAAACGTGTCGTTCGTTTTGAACCTTATTTCAGAACAATGCAAGGTATTTCGAATTAAACAATAAACGTATCCTATAAGCCCTATTATAAAAATACCCACTTCCGCACATTCACCGAGAAGTAAACAATTGACAGTACAAATACATTGGTACCATTGTTCTTGTTTGCGAACGATTCTAACAATAAACAAGAAGTACATTAGTACTCTCTCCACAGACTCTCCTTCTGTTCCATCTTTTTGCTATTGCATTGTTATGACGTGGTTTTTCTTTATATTTCTATATGAATGTGTTTGTAATTATTTATTGCTATTGTTGTAAACGCCATACTAGCTATAACCCAACCCACCAAATTTTTCCTTTAGAGTACCATGTAATTAAATAAAATGACAACTGAACATAAGTCTGTCAGATTTATTAATACTAGTGGGTGCCCAGTGGTCCACATTCGACCATAGTTCATTGATTTTTTAAAGGGATAAATATTATAATAATAGTTGTATGTTATAATGTCATTGTTGAATGTATAATGAAAAAGGGTAATTGGAACGTAAGAGTAAAATAATACATACAGTCGAACATATCAACCTCCTTCACAACCTTTTTTGAAGTCCTTTATTGACAGCTGATGTCAAAATGTCTTTTTTATTTACATGTGTGTATATGTTGTGTAAAATTGAAGCAGTAGTGTGAGTAATGCATATTTTAATTAATTTAATGTACTTCTAATGCATTGTATACAAAATAAATAGCTTTCTGCACTTCTCCTCCATATAAACTTTAACTATGCCAAATTTCACGTTCATCCGTTTGCGCAATTCTGTTAAAAAGGGATACAAAGTTTAGGCTTCACGTATTAATATATATGATGATCTTTATAGATTTCTCTATTGCCTTCTGTCTCACTGACTCTTATTTTATTATGTGGAGATATTTCAACCATAATTTTTCACTTCGCTTTACGGTTTTTTTTTAAATATCCTTTCATGGAAGCCTTCTCTTTAGAATTACAAACACTACTATACTATAATATTGATATAGTTCAAACGGTCCTACTGGTTTAGCTATTACAATCTCAGTTACTAGACCCTTAGATACATGATTGATCCCTTCACGGGACGGACTGATAAATAGTATGACGAGTCTTTACTCGTGATTAAACTCTCATCATTATTTCATATTTACTGGTTTCATGTGCTTCTCATGCGTTTCATGCCCGTCATTCATTTTCCTTTAAGGAAGGGGAACCAGATAAAAATGACTTCAATTAACAATTATTCTCTAAACTCTTCTAAACTTAATGGTGGGCGCTGTCATTTTTATCTGACTTCTCCTTTCTTTCGCAGATTACCAAGAGTTGGCGCGACAGAACAAGATCACGAAGCAAATCCTTGAAGCGTTTATACAGAAGAAACTCGGACTAAGGAATACTTATGTTAGACCTCCGTCTATTTCCGATATATTGCCAGTGAAACCGCCATCAGAAGAACGCACCGTTAGACAGTCTCAGAGGAAAGAGAAGTTAATAGAACCGGTGCAAGAAACCCAGGAGTACAACGAGGACGATAATTTACAAAGCGTCGAATCGGAACAGATCGATTCTGTTTACGATAATGAAGGCATGTATAATTAATTTATTTATTGTCTACATTTTCCTATACACACGTAAGAAGTAATAACCGCACTTAAGCAACATTTTTGAATTTTAATAAATGTTGCTTTTAAATACAATTATTAAATAGAATTGTTAAATACTGTATTTGTCATACTGATACAAATACATACAAGGATATTTAATGAATATAGTTAAAATTGTTATTAAGTATATATAATTGATCCGCACATGAGAAACGTATCGGTGATTATTTAAAAGGTATTAAAAATATGATACATTATCTGTATATGCAGGTAAGACATATATACCTTAGTGGACAGGACCTTTCGTAAAAATGTTTTTCGGGCGGTTACATTGTTAATACTGGCTAAACCTTAAAATATGTATATCAGAATAATGTACTACAAAAGTGTATATTTTAAATAGACGTCTATAGAGAAGTCCTGGTAGTGTATGTTTATTTTTCTCCCAACAATTATCAACAGTAACTATTTATTAAAATTTCACGTTAATTGCTAAGCTATTATGTCTAGAAAAGGTAACCATATTAAACAAAAGAACTTCGCAATTAAAGTAAATTTGCAACTTTTATTTAATAGTTATTGAATATTTTATTAAGATTTTACCGTTGTAAATCATAATTACCCTCGCAGTGTATCATTTAAACAAATTCCTTACAAGATAACACAGATTGTGACGTAGCTTCAAAAACTTTTTTTAATGAAATGTAAATATCAAAGTACCAAAAAATAATTAGATTAAATCTAAATAATTTAGATAAATATCGCACTACAAACATTACTACTTCCTTACTAGGAGCATTATGAATGCAAAAATTTATTTGTTTGTTACGCTTCGACGCCTTCATTACTCAACCTATAATCATATAAGGACATTACCCTTCATCCAGGAAAAAACGTACTGAAATGAAAAAAAGGGAAGGCGTAAGCAGAACCTTGTAATAAATAAATTGTATCCGAAGGAAACCGAGACAGATTGCTAGTATAAATTAAAATTAAAAACAAATGATAATTTTCATCCGTGGATAATGAAATCGATATATTTATTTTAAATTTTAAAATATTTATTCAGCGAGCCGCTGTCAAACGCAATACTCAGTACGAAACGCAAACTTGGCCTTAATTATATATTATTTATAGCACAAACATTATGACAAACCTTCTTCCAACGTTTGTGTATTAAACATATTACTAATCATCATAGTCACGATTTACAAATAATTACAAAAGTTGCCATGACTCCTTATAAACAAAACATCCTTGTAAATGAAGGACAAAATGATATTGTTATAGACCAACTTCTAATACTTTGAGGCTTTATATTGGAAACTAATCACAAGATCATTCAAAGCTACGGACAGTGCTATTTTCCGTGTATTTTTATGTAATGGAATCAGAAATAAGGAAATCCGCGGATAAATCAAATATTCCCTTAGAAATAATAGACTTGAGTAGTAATAGACAGGGCACATTGTAGGTAGAGCAGATGATCTATGGAGTCAAAAAGTGACATTACATACTTAAAGAAAAAACCGACGATAAACGACCTGATAAATGTTGCAGAACCAGACGCACTGTTGTTGTGACGATATTCGGACAAGGCTTATGACCAACAATGGGATGTCCATTACGTTAAAAATCAGTTTCCAAAGATATATGCGTGTGTTCTAATAGGTACTAACAATCAGTCCCTATATTGGGGTGTAAGGGGTGTCGAATAACATCATAAGACTTGAGACACCCGAGCCAACCTCACCTGCACGTGGTGCATCCTGCT
>MU158835.1:540959-696739 GCA_015888305.1 Antheraea pernyi | reverse complement strand
ATATATATATATATATATATATACTTAGCGTTATTTTTAGTTCTTTATATCAGGTGAAATTTTATTGAAACACTACCTAACCTCGATCTTAATCATACACCTTGATACCATTTGATATCCATTTATTGATTTTTCTATCGCGCCACGTAATACCAATATTACGTTAAATACTCGTACTTCATTGTTAAATACCGAGTTGTTACATGCAATAGAGGTGAGAACGTAAAAAATGCTCGTAAATCGATTTCACATCTGACATTTCGCGTTCACCTTGACAAGTTCAATGCTGCGGTACGCGGTAGGGTTGCTACCTACTGTAAACATTCAACCTTTTTGACTCATATAATCATTCTAACTATAGGTACGTTGTTGCTATTTCGCTTGTGCTAATTTGTTTTTTTTTTTTAATTTCTTAAACTTTTTATCCGTCTTAACAAGCGAGTTTATTTTGTTATCTTATTTAGATAACTATAATAGACTTTATTTACGTTTTTTAAATGCTTATCACGATTTATTGATTGACCGCAATATGACCTGTTAAATTCTAATGCGATCAAAGATGGTATATGCATTCTCAAGTATAGTTGCAGGAATACACAGACAGGTCTACAGATTTCCAACTTTAAAAAAATAGCCCTACGATCATGTATGATTTTAACAAGGTGTTTTCTTTTACCGAAAGTTAGTAGCCGAGGGCTGATTCACAAAGATTGCAGCCTAAGTCAATCGACGCGGTGTCCAAGAACAATAAACACTAAGCCATCATCTCTTATAGTTATAATGAACATGACTGTTTGACCGTTTCGGTCTATAGCCATTACTGAAATAGTAATACGGTATTTTTATTTGTTTTTGGGAGGTCAGCTATGCTTTTGAAATATGATGATGATTGTTTCGACCGGTTTCGGCCATGGTGACCACTTCGACCCCTAAACTTAGAAATGGCGCTGGTCCGCTCGTAGATGACTTATGTAGCCTATCTTCGCGGCGTAACTTCGTGCACATGGAGATGAAAATGTGGATTGAAATACCTCGTAGGGAAATACTAATTATTTTAATTCATCGAGGGCTTAGATTTCATATAACAATGATAGGATTTGAAGAGAGAGAGTACACAAGGATTTTTTTTTCATAATGTAGAGGTTTTCGGGTCTTCGATGTTCTACTAACCAAGATTCTAATGTACTTCATTAAAACTGGACTCCCAAAACTCCGAAAATACACATTCACATTTATTTTTTTCACATAGCGACAAATAAATTTTCTTAATGGAATTACATTCATTTGTCACACGTAACGTGTTTCAAATCTAGTTAGGTACACTGTAATAAAGTAATAAATCGATAGTAGATTATTAATTTTGTTTCAATTGTGCTTATTTAATTATACAAAAGATATCCCGAATAGTTGAATATTAACCACAGATCATCCCGCCGAGGTCTAGGGATAAATTTCGCTCCCGCACACCAGACTAGGCCCCCCTCGGCAACTGCTCAAGCCTAGGTCCGTTCCCTCGGCGTGGAGCCCTTGAGTACGCTGCTCGCGCGATACAGTGACACAAAATCTTACATCACTGCGATAACATTACTCATGTCACCTCCACACACGTGCACGCATACACGCTTACACATGCAAGTGGAAGGGTTTTATCTTTTTTCCCTTATCTAACTGAAATAGTTTAGAATATTATCCGATACGAAATATATATAAGAGTTGTTGAGTTATGTATGCCTGGTACACATATATGTTTCAACAACTCATATGTATGAATAGTTAGCTTAGCTTAGGTTAGCTTACATAGGTCGCGAATTGCATGTATCAGGCAACAGCCAAAGCCGAGGTGTGCCGCGCACCCTTGAGCTAGTTGTCAAAATAAAATCGGCTGAGTGCCTTAAGCGCTCACCTTAGTAGTCCGGTGAAGCTGTTAAGACCTTGCTTGGTCAATTGCGTAGTCAGTTCGAAAAAAAAAAATTGAATATTAAATAAGGACAGCACAACAGCATGATGCTTGAAGACATCTTGAATGAAAGGTAGTTAGTTACATGTAATCTCGCCAAACTAATCTATACAAATACATAATGTAAATCTATCGTGTCTGTAATTTTTCGATTTTCGTGAAAAAAAATGTTGCATGTGTATAGAAATAAGTAGTAAAATACATTATAATCATTTTAAGACATGTCTGTCTGTCTATCTGTCTATCTGTTTGTAGAAACACGCATCACTGCAAAAGTACTAGGTTCACAATAAAACCACACCAAGAAAATCATAAAACATATCTTCTAGAATAACTCAGTCTTTGTTTATAATAGATAAGTTATATAATTGGACTTAATACATTCATATGACTTTATTAATCACTGTTTTCTACATAATGTTCGACGCGGATGGAGTCGCGGGCACTGCTAGTTCATAGTATAAATCATTATTAGTGCGTAAAGATCATTGACTGTGTATTCTAGTGGACTTGAAACTTGAAACAAAATCTCAACTAGAAATTCGAAGATTGTATCTGTATATTATGTACTAGCGGCCCCTTCGGACGTTATCCCATCCTGATAGTTTAAAAAACCTTGACAAATTATATTCCTAAATCTTCCTCATGACATCACTTTATCTACTAGTGAAATCCATTCAGTAGTTTTTGAGTTTATCACAAACAGACAGGCAGAGAGACAGACGGACGTGGAAGAGGAATTTGTTTTATATGTAGTGATAATATTATATAATTATTTTATATACATTTTGGATAACTACTAAGATGATACTAAGTACAAGGTAAACGTGGGATGAGACTACAACAAAACAAAAATGGATTTTGATTTCATTTCCATCCAGACCCGCTGGGCTCATTATTTCGCTGTTTATCTTTGTAGAATATAAAAAAATTGGTGGTTTTAAATTTGCACTTTTTAGGAATTTATTAGGCATTACTGTGAACACCACTTCTACTATTAACATCTCATTTGCGAACTTACACGCCTTTTTATTTAATTCAAGCCGTTGTAAACAACCTATTTTTGTATTTTACCTATATTAAAATCAATATGTTTTATTCGTGCATATATTTACATAGCTCTACGTCTAATTATACTGCTATAACCAGATACTTAGAGAGTAACAAAAAATGCTAGTTTCATTGGTTAATTTATTTTAATATACTTTTTAAGGATGCCTTTATCCTTGATGATTCAAGATGTCATATTTTTATTACGTTTGATTGCTTTGACATTTTAATTCGATCTACGTCTAAATATTTAACGACCTGTAGTTATACAATTTATTGCATCCTATATTGAACTATGTATGTCCATTGTTCATCTATTTGACGTCATTTTTCAATATTTATTTTATAATGTACAATTGACCATACCTACATTGTACCTGTTATATCATATTACCAAAAAATTAAAATAAATGAATGACGTTTTCTAATGCATTCATTTAATAAACCTGCACTACTAAAATAATTTGTTTACTAAAAACAAGTGAACATCTAGACATGTCGGTTCAAATGCCCGTACTATCCTCAAAAAGTATTTGTACTGACACAAATATTACGCGCTACCCTCTATTACGAAGTAATAATGGAGCGGGGTTCAGTCTCACCCGGAGCGTCGGACCGTTCACATCTCTGAGTGTACTACGTATCTGTTGACTGGTCGAATAAATTATATGTAGGGCGTCATCTATGAGTGACAGTTTTTTCACGCTCCATATTTATTGTTATAGATTTTATAAGTATTTTCATAGTTATAAAAATTAACAAGGACATATTGTCGAGACAATTACAGAGAGTTTCGGAATCTCTCTGGAGTTCTACAAACAAACTAAATACCTAGTCTTACCATAAATATTGAAACAAAGAAAATCAAAATTTTCTATTGCAAATAACATTCATTACTTTTACAGTGTGTTAGTTTAATACATAAATATAAAACAATTTAAAATATAAAAAGCTTATTTGAAGTGCTATCTATTGGCTGCAATACAGTCCTTTAAAAGTTAAGGCCAGGTATCAATAGAAGCACGGGAAAATTCTTCTTCTTGTATTGATTGTTTTAGGGATTCCAAATTATCATGGCGTTTAGAGCAAGCCGTAGTCTCTAAAACACCCAATAAATCATAATCCAGCGGATTAAGATCGGGACTAGACGACGGCCAGTTTTCAGCTCTAATGAAGTCCGAAACGTTGGTTTCCAACCAAGGCTGCGTAGACCGAGCTTTATGACCCGGCGCCGCGTCTTGCTGGAAGGACCATTCTTGGTTATTGAACATGGTGCTGTTAAGGGGCTTCACTACCTTCTCAAGAATGGTATCTTGGTACACTTGTGCCGATGTTTTGATACCTTTCTCACAAAAGTATGGCTCAGTCACTCCTTCATAGCTAATACCCCACCAAACCATCACTGAAGTCGGATAGTACCCCCGTTGCACTCTGTCGACTAATTGGGAAGCTTCCTTAGAGCTTTGAGCATAAATACGGTCATTTCGATTGTTAAAATGTTGCTCAGTTGTAAAAATATTTTCATCCGTAAACAAAATTTTTCTGTGACCTCCCTTTGCGTACCGCTTCAGTAGTTGTTCAATTATACCACCCTATTCTTTTTTAAATTATAAGACTAAGTATATCTTTTTAATAATAGTGCTGATAATATATTGTGCTAATAAATGATTAGTTAAATAAAGTGAAATAATTTTATTGATCATATTTCCAATTGACATATTTCTAAACATTACTGCTGCATTAAATAAGGAAAACTTAATTCTCAGTCGTCAAGAAATCTCCGCATCTCGGATAATCTTACTTACAGTAGAACTTTAAGATAAACTTCAAAATGGATGCGGCATAATAAAATTACATAATTTATATCAATTTTTCTAAAAGTGAAGATATGGATTTGTTTCTTTGAACGCGCTAACTTCTACAAATAACAATCATACAATAATTGGTTGTAAAGTAATTAACATAAAATTGTGGTTTGGAGAGTAAACTAAGCAAGTGCGAAATAAAATGTGAGCCGCGTTATGTGTCAGGTGTAGTAATCGACTGTATCAGCCGCGGCCGACGAAAACCGAGCATTACCGAGACGAGCCGAAGTGTGAATGCCTATATCAGCGAATTATCAAAACCTACGGCACAGTCCATTGGTCGACTCTTAACACAACAGTCGTGCTTTTAACGATATTTAAGTTTACTTTACTGTGTTAAAAAAAAGTTGGAAACGACTGAAAGCACAGGCCGTAGCTAGTATCATTATATAAGTAATTTAGTACATATCTATCTATATGAACTCAACGTCATCTTTATTTTTTGAACGGGCTAAGAGAAAAGAAAATGTTGCTTGATTATGTAAAATTAATTTTATTCTTTGTTTAACATCAAATTTAATGTAAAAGCTTATCATATTTATATATCTAGAAGTAAACCACAGATTTTAGAAAAATGATCCTTTTAAATTAATAAATGATATTCTTCAATTTAATAAGAATATAAATTAATAAACAAAGTGGATCAAAAAATAAAAGCAACTACAAAAAAATTTACTCTAATTAATGCATTAGAATAGAACGACCTTGGGCATAGTACCTACTTAGTCTTGGTTTGTCCTAAATTTAGCAATATAGTTTTTTTTATGTCATAGCTGGCAAGCGAACAGGTGGGTCACCTGATGTTAAGTGATCACCACCGTCCATAGACACTAACAACACCAGGGAAGTCGAAAGTGCGTTGCCAGCCTGTGTTTTGGGGTAAGGGAGGGAGGGGGAGAGGAGAGGGGAAGGGAGGGAGATGGGCCTCCAGCGCTCTCACTGACCAAACGAAACGCGACAATGCAAGCATTGTTACTTCACGTCGGTTTTCTATGAGAGGGTGGTACTACCCCGGACGAGCCGACCCATTCATGCTGAAACCAATAATAGCTTCAGCGTACCACCTACTAAGTATAGTAGTAGACCTTTAGTAAGTCAGTCAACTACCACCCTCATGTTGAAAATCTGTCACCAAGCCCCTATTGGTGTGTTCCGGCAGCTGCATTTAAGATCCAATCCCCTCTATTAGCGTGTTTACCATCTTAGACGGCATTTAATTTCAGAGGAAGTTCTGGTCAAAGGCTATAAGATATAAAAAAAATGAGTGCGTGTAACCATCACACGCGGTTGAAGTAAAACTTCTTTGGCGTTATAAGAGATGGCGATTAAGTTAAAAACAAATATATCAGATGAGAATTTAAAAAGGCATTTATTGATGATGTGACACTAGTAATATATTTATTATCGTAGGGCACTCACTATACATTTTAAAACAATAATTTAATTACTATCATACTTCAAGTATGATTATTTGCTAGTAATATTTCCTGTGTTATTTAAGTTCCGAATTAGCTGATAGATGGCACTACAGATAATGAAGGTTTGATTGAATTTGTTTCTTACTTAAATTGAAACCAGATGGTAGCATGGTTGCGCGCCCATATATACATAATAAATTCTATTGTATGATTTGTATTATTATTCAATTTCATTTTTTTTTAAATTCCCATTTATTTGTTTATAAACTATTTATTGACATAATCAAAAATATTTAAAAACCGGATTGTATTGCATTGTCGTCCAGTTCCTCCAAGTCACGCCTAAAGAAGTTTTTACTTCAAAAAAAGAAAGATCTTCCAAATCGGTTTATAAATAAAGAAGTTCTGACGTAACAAATACTTGAAAAAAAAAACAAACGAATTCAGAAGCACCTTGTTTTTAAAGTCGGCTAAAAATTTTAAATCATAATATTGTTCGTTCCGTGCACTGTGGACGAAAGACGTCAGCAAAAAAAAGTGCGAAAAGGGGCGTCGCATCGTTAGGAAACGCTGACCTATTTCCGTAGTGCCCCCGGCCGAGCTGTTTACACTCACTGGGTGTACGACCAACGCTCCCAGTTCCAGCCATGACGGTTATTATAAAAATCCGTTTCCATCTGCAACCGCTAATGGGGTAGGCGTTGTTAATTTAAAAGTTTCGTATTTAACTTAATACGGTTCGCTCAATTTTTTTTAATACTTTACAGGTTTTGCCACAGACTCTCCTGATATTGTATGGTGACATAGTCTGTGAGCAACTAAAGTTTTTTTTTCTCGAACTGACTACGTTATTGACCTCGCAAGGTCTTAACAGCTTCACCGGACTACTAATTAAAGTATGCAAACAATTTATTTTAAGATAAAGTAAGGATGAGGGAGTTTTTGGCGGGATCTTAGTCTATTATGTAATGGATTTTATATTTTATTCAGAATCTTGTGTTATGTGACTCTATATTTTTTAATATTGATAGTATTTTACGTAACATATAACGGTTATTGTGCACAAGTGGATGGGAAATAATACCACGATGCATGAAGGCGATGCCTCAAAATCCATTGAAAGTTCTAATAAGGGAGCCACCATCTAGTTAAAATATGAAAATTATCAGAAGAAGACTTACTCCAGAATTGACAAATATGAGATGTTGTCTGACTTGCATGTATATTATACGAGTATTGTATATTGTATCAGGTTTACAACGAAGAGACTAGGGCATATAATTCTTTGTAACAATCTTCGTATAAGTCCATTCGATCTTTTGGGCTCGATGGAGAAGGAATCTGCTATCAAATCTTTAGTAATTTTATCAATCACGTGATCATTAATCTCAAGGTATTCAACGGACTTTGAAATTATCACGACTCTCTAACTTGCATCTAAATAATGATTGACAAATCTTTGTTACTTTTATATAATGCTCATGCAACCCGTTAAGGGAAAGAAAATTGACTTGTATCAAATTGCGATTACCCGTCTCTCTCTTTATATTGCTAATCTATACTTATATACTAATATTATAAAGAGGTAAAGTTTGTGAGTTTGTGACGTTGTAAGGGGTAATCTCTGGAACTACTAGTCCGATTTGGAAAATTCTTTCAGTGTTATATAGCTCATTGATCAGGAAAGGTTATAGGTTATATATCACTAAGACCCATAAGAGCGGAGCAGCAATGAACAATCGGGGTATTTTTTCCTCTTCAGAGCTTCCGCTGCGTCTTAGCGCAAAGTAGCCATTTCACGCGTACGAACTCCCGGATAGAAGCTATTAACTAATTATACTAATATCATAAAGAGGTAAAGTTTGTGAGATTGTAGGGGGTAATATCTGGGGAGTCGTAAAAAAAATGGTCGATCGAAAACGTTTCTTACGAACGCTGCCTTAACGATGAGAGATATATGATTGAGTTCTAGAAAAAAATTGTAGCTTGATAATGCCTATTCCCGCCCAACGAAGTGGGCACGGGTCAGCTAGTGCTAAATATAATTCATTATGCGATACCAACGAAATTGAAAAAAAAAAAGAATTGCCTGCACAGTCTAGATACCTTCGCCTTCTCCTAAAATGGAATAAAAGAAACCAAAAAAAAAAAAGTAAGGATGAGGTTATATCTGTTCTTTGTATTTATTTATAACTAGTTTTATTCCGCGGTTCCGCTTACGATAATCTAGTAAACTATGTTCTTCTATATCAGAGAACACTACTTTTTTCGGATAAAAGGTACCTACCATATATCCTTTTTTGTACTCCTAATAATGTATATACAAAATTACGTGATAATCCTGTGAGTAGTTAAGGTGTGAAACAAACAAACAAACACGCGTTTAATATTAGTTAGGACCAGCTTTAGTTATCGTACTTTTTCATAAACTTCATTTTCTGTACAACGTTACAAAAATTTGTTGTCACCTATGCTATATTAGAATGAATTATTATTAAAATCTCTTTATTACAAGGATCGATTGAGATATATATTGTAAACATTTTTTGCAAATGGAATATTTATAACACAAAAATATGAAAATACTTTATTTATAATAACTATAAATTTCACATTTTAAGTTTCTTACAAACAATTTTATTTTTATTAAATATCTTAAAAGATTAAATACCTCTAACAATATTTTTTATATTTTTATCCGCATAAATGACATACGAAGGTCGTAATTTAAACAGGGAAGATAATAAAAAGTAAGCAGTAGACCAGTATAATTAATTCTCCTTCTATTTATTTTAGATAAAGCTTATCTACATAACTGATGGAGGTTATTTAAAACGTTGTCATTTTATACTACACTAGCCTCGGTCCGCGATTTCGTCCGCGTGAAATAGTTACCTACTTTGGGCTAAAGCTAACACGCAGCGGAAGCTGTCAAGAGGATAAAACACCCGATTTTGAAACGTTCTACATTGGTGCTTCGCTCCTATTGGTCTTAGCGTGATGATATATAGTCTATAATAACCTTGCACGACAAATGAGCTATATGACATTGAAAGAATTTTTCAAATTGGACCAGTAGTTCCTGAGCTTAACCCCTACAACGTCACAAACTTTACCTCTTTACAATATTAGTATAGATCACTGTCTGTAGTCCGGTGGAGCTGTTAAGGCCTTGCTAGGCTAATAGCGTAGTCAGTTCGAAAAAAAAAATACATTACTGTGAATTAATTTGTCTATAAAAAACAAAGATTTATTTTATTATTGTTCGTTCCAAACTCTGTTTAAGGAAACGTTAAAGTATATTTATTTACTTGATTTTTATTTTGCTTTACACCTGAATGCTTATATTTTCACATTTAGTCTTTAAATTGAGTATTGGATATAATTAGCCTATTGTTTTAGGAGTATAAATAGTTAAAACGTGTTAGGCTGTATCTGTTAATGGGTGACTTTTTTATTGTTAGTAATACATGACATCAATCTACCAAGCCTTACCTTACAAGCATGAGAGCAAAAATGGTTCTCCTAAGTCCGCTGCCCTTTAGCTACCACCTTGAATTTGAAAATACGTCACCAGCACTTATAGATAATGTTCCGGCAGTTGCACTTGAGATCCAAATCACGTGTAACTATTTACTATCTTGTATCACACTAGCTGTGCCCGCGACTCTCTCCATGTGGAACCTAATGTAAAAAAACAATGAGTAATAAATTCATCTGAATATATTAAGTCTATTTGTCTACTTTCCCTCGAGCCGTCATTCAAATTACAATAACTTTTGATAGAGTGGACCGATTTTAATGAAACAAAGACTAAACGTTACTTGAGGATATGCTCTATGATTTAATGATGTGATGCGTGTCTATACAAACATACAGATAGACACTTCTAAAAATGATTGAAATGTATTTTATTATTTATTCCTAGACACTTGCAATTGCTTTTTACAAAAAAGTATAGACATTAGATTTACATTCGTATTATATGTATAGATAGTCATTTAACTTTAGATGAAACTTTGATAAAATGATTTACCAAAGTTGGTTACACATAATAATAAACTCCGGAGACCACTAAGTATGTATGTATTCGATAGGATGTATGTATGTATTAGGGGTGTCGAATAACATCTAAGACTTGAGACACTCAAGCCAACCTCACCTGCACGTGGTGCACCCTGCTGAATAACGGACGAGGCAATGGCGATAGCGGAGTGGTAGGGTTTTACAGCCTGACTGGGTCGCAACCACCACGTATATGGCGAAAAATCCCGTCATAGTGATTCGCTTCTGCGGGTCGCGTTTAGGGATCAGCCGTGCATATCCAGCTTTTCGCAGGTCGGCATGACAGCGGTGACCAGCGATGGATAGTGTGTCACTCGGAGGTCGCCATTGTTTATGGATTATACTGTGCTTACCATCAGGCATAGTGCAGTCATTTTTCCGTGCCACAATAAAAAAAAAAGTATGTAATATCGTACATATAAATATACAACGTGTTATTTTTTATGTATAGATGGTGATTTACTTCCTGGCATTGCGATATTTCACTGGATGATTTAAATACAGACATAAAAAAGAAAGGATATATAATAAATAAGATATTATTAATCTCAGCAACAGCCCTGGCTGAAGTTCGAACACTTTACGCCTTTGAGGTTGTTGCCATACGGAGAAATACATTAAACGCTCGCCCAAAAAAGTCCATCGAAGCTGTAAAGGTCCGTCAGGCCAACAGCCTTAGATGAAGAATAAAACTTTAATTAACTTAAATCTCAGCTATGAGTTAAAGTATGCACGATTAATCGACAGATTCGATTAGATAGACGCCTGTATCACGGAAGCCACATTTATCGCATTTCCTACAGTCTCGATCTTGATTTAAACAAATTACGATATTGGCTTTATTTTCTTACTATTTTAAGTACCAGCACATTTGTCTACTACGATTTTTATAAATATAGTTACATATGAATACCTATTACGAAATGTATTTACCGTATTATCAGTGTATTTTAATAAGCTGATAGAGATAATGCGTAATTAAATTATAATTTTTAATCAACTAGTTCATTTAACATTTATCTGACCTTGAATTTAAACTTTAAATACGTATTTACTGTTTCCAATTTTAAGAAATTAAGTATTTACTTATATTTATTTCAAATCGTAGATATAAAATATTCCTAGACGATTATCGACCTTTTGCCCACAGTGCGTACAATTAAATAAAAGATAGACGAATTTTAAACATGTGTTCTATTGGTTTTGTTTCAGGCAGGAAAAAATTCCCGACCCCACCTTTCGAACCCGAATTGGAACCGGGTAGTTATCGTAAGCGATGATTTTTTTTTACACGATAACCATTAGATCATGCGTAACATAAACTTCGTTATCATTATATTCAATTTCAGCCCTCACGTTCATTTCGTTCCTACTATGCTTTACTTGTCAATTGTTTTTTTACTATCTCATAAATGCATTCATAAAATTTCACGTATCTTGCTTTAGTCACATTTCATTTATTATTTTAAAACGACGATGCTACAGTGGAAATGTACTGAGGGACAGTGTCGATCGACGAAGGCATAATTCTTGTAATCAACTGCGCCTTTTGATGAGAGAAAATATGTCTAGTTTTGGGGTTTATTCTACATACACGGGTGTCATAATTACCATAGTCAAGTTGAATATCTGTCGCCAAGAATCTATTGGTGTGATTTACGAACTGCACTTTTTTTAATCCTACATTTGGCAAGTAATCTTCTAAAGTTTCTAAACTGTTACTGCCATTGTCGAGTAAGAAATTATATTAAAAGTGTTTTGTAATAATTCCAATGTTCTAACAAGATGGTGCCTTCTTGGTAGAACTTTCCAGAGAGTTTTGTATGTGATAGAGCCACGCTGGTTTCAGCATGAATGGGTCGGCTCGCCCGCTGTAGTACCACCCTTTTAAAGAAAACCGACGTGAAGTAACAGTGCTTGCATTGTTGCGTTTCGTTCGGTCAGTGAGAGTACCGGAGACCCAACTCCCCTCTCCCCCTCCCGCCCCTTCGCAATCCTTTCCCCTCCCCTCAAACAAAGGCTGGCAACACAGTTTCGATTTCTCTGGCGTTGCTTGTATCTATGGATGGCGGTGATCACTTAATATCAGATAAGCCACCTGTTCTTTTGCCTCCTATGATAGAAAAAAAAAGTTTTGTGACATCACAGAATTCATGCTCCGTGATATTATTTCCCATCCACTCTACTTGTGCCCAACTATATTATGTAAAATGCCTCCAATATTACAAAATGTACCGTCAAGTAACCCAAGGCTATGAATAGAATATGAAAGCCACTACACGATAATTGTTTTTTCTCAAGTCTTAGATGTTATTCGACACTTCTTACACCCCAAAGATTAGAGATTAAGATGCCGTCAAAATCAAGAGCTGTAGTCGAGAGCTAGAACTCTATGTTTAGCGTGTTTACTATTGTAGACCGCATCGTTATTAAAATAAGGTGAGATTGTGGTAGTGGTTAAGTGCTAACATAATATTCTATATAAAAAATATTCTATGTAACAACTGGAATTACTGATAAAGAATAAAAAAAAACATGACTTCAAACTTTGTCTTCTCTATGGACAATCGTACTGTTCAGCAGTTTACGCTATAAAGCAGCCATACAAAATCTGCGGCCTATGAGTCGCATGTGGTCCGCCCGGTCTTTGTAGTTGGCCCACCCGATTATACTTAATTTTCAATTATTTAAAATTTCGTGCCCATCAGAAAAACTATGAGCACGCACGAGTAAATTAGATATATCCTAGATAACCCTACTGCAATGCGTTCCTTCTGATATAAGGGTTATAATACCAAGCTTGCTTGTAGTCCGATGAAGCTGTAAAAACCTTGCCAGGTCAATAGTCAGTTCGAGAAAAAAAAGAAAAAAAATACCAAGCTTGTTTTATTGGACAACCATTATTCACTACATTAATACGTTGTTAATTTGAAATTACGGTTTTTTATTTAATACCTTTAATGTGTGTAGTTTGCGGCCCCCGACACCGCGAGAGAAACGTGTTTGTGGCCCGTTTAAAAAAAAGTTGAGTACCACTGCTATAAAGCATGTCAACGAAATAAACTTACACATACACTTGAAAAATATTCCTTCATCTGCACATTCGAGTAACAAGGTCATCTCTCAGGCAAAATCGGTCTAAAAACCGACAACCTCTCGCTTGGTAACAAAAATTAAATCCAATGTATTCCCAATAATCGAGATAAAATAAATCTCACATTAAAGAAACGACGGATGACGTCAACTTTAAAAAATTAACAAGTAAAAATAGAAACATTAAAGACTAGACGTGTTACAAGTAACCGGGCCGGATTAGCAACATCGTGACATTTGAACCAGGCTGCAGAGTGATTCCACGCCAAGGTTGGACAACTAGAGTTCATGCATTCTGAACACTATATCAAATGACCAAGCGACTACTAAGGGTTCATATATTTCACGCTTTATTGGATGAGAAACATTTTAAAAACCAATCTTTCTCACCTTAATATGTAAATGACCTCATATTAAAAATTATTATTAATAAATACTTCTGATATGACAGAAAATTCATGTTTTATAACATTATAGATATCATCAAAAGGAGTAAATTGTATATAATTTTTAATCCTTTCCCGGTTCGGTTTCTTTGTTTATAATTTTATGAGTTTAATAAATTAAGTAATACGTAATTATTTCATTTTCATTTTTAGTGACATGTTTTTTTTTTCAAAATTATTTGATCCGTTACATTTTAAAATCCAATTTTAATCGTTAATATCATTTTTTTATTTTTTTGAGATTTCCAGATTTTATATTTAATTTATTTAATTTAACATTCTGATGATTAAAATTGTATAAACACTTTTGAAGAGAGAACTTCTTTAGGTGCGTTTATTTGTGAACGAAACTGAATCGTCATGCTCGAATCAGTGACGTTGAAAATTTAATCGTACATATTCGGCTGTATTCGTCGTCAACCACGTTTACTCTCTCGAAGGATCGCTCGTTCCAATAATTACATTTTTTTATTATCAAGTAGGTATTATAATAATAAAATAATATGATTTATGTTTTGTATATAATTAGTATAGTATATTAAGTGTATATATTGTGTGTATTTAAATATTACTATTACTTATTTACATATAAACATTGATAAATCTGTATGAAATCTAATATGTACATCTATTTATTTATAAATTTTTACTTCTATCTTGTGGTCATAAGTACACGCAGATTATTTTACATTCGAATTTTAAAATTTATATTTTTTTTTAAATTACTGATCAAAAAGAGCTGCAACGAGACATAAACTAATGACGAAGCTTAATTACAAAAATACTTGATAGAATCGGTATGACATTCGAACTTAACAGAGATACTGAACCGTTATCATACGGTAATGCTGTTAAGGTCACGTGAACTGGTGCCTTACTTTCATTAAAAGTCTTTTAGAGGCTATTAGCACATCATAAACATTATGACATAATATTGAAGATCTTTGTGCAAGATTCGGCGCTAATAATATCACCACCAAACGTAATTCTGCCATAACAAATTTAAACTTGATAGATTTTAGCGTTTGACCAGAGTTTTAGCTCAATTTAATTAATGATGTGGCCTAACATGGTATACCGTCCAAACCTAATGGGGATTGGCTCAGAAATGTAGCTGCCAGAACACTAAATGCTTGGTGAAAGATATGCAACTCGAAGATAGTAGCTAGCCAAGAGGATGTTGAAAAAGCCATACCATCATGCTATGGTTTGGTCACGACGTCTTCCTTATTCAGAAGTTCTGACTCAGCCGCCAGGAATCGAACCTACGTAGGTACCTATATGAGTCATCATCGCTTTACTTACTTACGCTTTACGTTCACATATACACACAGGTACACATATGGTGGAAGGGTTTTTGTTGTTTCCCTTATTTTTTCGAACTGGGTTAGTTTAGATTAGCCAAATTATTAGACACGAAATACACCTTTGAATTCATGCAGCTCACATACCGTACACATGTCTGTCGCAGGAATACTTGTATGTATGAATAGTTAGCTTAATTCATCTTAGACAGACCCTTGAAGTTACATCCAAAACAACAGCCCAAGGTTCGGCCACTCTGGCACCCTTGAGTATGTTGAGAAGCGGCGAAGTACCTTAATCGCTCGCCTTAGTTCGGTAAAGCTGTGAAGCCCTGTCAGGCCAGTAGCGTAGTCAGATCGAAAAACAAAAAAAATTGAGGTCTACTCCCTAGTTACGTCTTTAGAAAGTGCAGTGCGAATACAGAAATGGCTAAATATATCGTCCACAATATGGTAAAATCAAATTATATAACAAACCTTAGTATTACCTAAAATATTTGTATATTAAAATATTTACTCTAAAAAACTTAGTCATAGCATGATTTGGATTGTTTAGAAGTGATACATAATCTTAATCTGTAATTCTGAACTAAATATTTGAACTGTTTTGTTAACATTTTCATTGTAGGAGCCTTGTGCTTACTACTGTAGGAGTCTAGACTAACTCGGACAGCATAACAATAAGACTCGAAATGTGTGAAATAGATTGTTTATTTGTAACTCCAAATATGGTATTTATACAGACCAGCGATCGTTTATTCGTTTGAACGACATTCTATTTACAATATATTCAAACGTTTCAGCCAGTCTGCCAAAGAGGATGACATCCTCGGTAGCTACATCATCTTGCTAAACGTAGTAATTGAGGGGTTAATTTGAAAGATATAGTTTTAATTCAGTTTTTAATAATGAAGAAATCTCCTTGATCGACTTCTTTTCTACCATGTTAACTACATATTTATTTTCTATTTAGCTTCATTAAAATATTTTTGTAATACAACAATAGCTATTAAATTATAACCTTTCGACAATATTTACAATTTTGTAGAAGAGGAAAAGATTTGTCGAAATTGTAATTGGCTGATTTTTTATTAACTGGATATACTATACGATAATATACTATATGGAATCATTTTTATGGAATATCCTGTTTTTAATCTTCGATTTTTAGTTTATAGCAGTGTAAATTGCGTCATGTCATCACACCAATGTCATCTGAATATCAAAATCTCTAAATGCAACTTCCGTGTCGATATTGCATATAATATGTTAATTTCAGATAGCCATATGTTGTTATCGCTATGTGATTTAAGGTAAACTTCCGCGTGGTCAAACTGATTTTCAAAGATACGGACATTAATTTCTTTTTCTATGCGTGTCACATATTTGCTGAAGTCATACGTATTTGGTATGTTATAAGAGATCGTTCAGATTGAGTTTTGAGTTTGAAACAGAACCTATGATTATCTACGTAACACACCTTGCGGTTAGTGTTACCTTAAAAAGATTATTGCGCTCGCCAATATAATACAGTGACGTTAGTTAAGTAAAGTTTGTAGTGGAACACATAACAGCTCGGAAGCGTTCAGTTGTGGTTTGGGTTATGCTTCGTACGGGATCAGTTCTCGCAAACTCTTGTATAGGAAAATCGTGTGTATATGCTTACGATACAAAGAAAACAGATACCGTACCATTATCTCCCTCTCTTGAAATCTTACGTCTCCAAACTGTTCGGGCATAGGGCAGACACGATATTTTCCAACCCAAAAATCCAATCTTATTATCCTATACGTTACGTTATCCTTGCCAGGTTTGTTTAGGTCAACCACATCTCCGCTTGCCCTGGGGATTCCACTTCAACGCCTGTTTAGGGATGTCATTTTGCCCTATAGTGTTTATGAGTAGTATTTATTAATTACTAGCGGGCCCGGCAGACGTTGTCCCGCCCTGAGTAAGAATAAATCGTTGACATACATACAAAAAGGTTCCTCATGAGTCACTTTATCCACTGGTGAAAACCGCATGAAAATCCGTTCAGTATTTATTGAGTTTATAGCGAACAGACAGACAGACGCGGTAGGGGACTTTATTTTATACTATGTAATGATAATATTTATTATGAGGTGATTTAAAGATTAAAGTGAGAAATATTTGTTTTGTTGTTTCTCATCCTATAAAGGATACCATCATCCAATAACACTATGAAATTGAAAATATGTTGCCAAACGCCTGTTAGTGTGTTCCGGCAAGTGTTCTTGATAACCAGTCTCTCTAATTTTAGTATTATATTCTCGTAGGCCACGTCACGTCAGGAGAGATTCTGGTCTATAAAGTGTTACAAAAATATTATAAAAGCGATAGTATGTAGCTCTGTCTGTTTGTGTGTTAATTTTTCATGATTAAACCTCAGAACCGATTACAATGATATGCGAAACGCATCAAACTTGGAGAGGAATATTTTTTTTATTATCATTTGGGAGAACAAATAATACGAGAAATATGCAGAAACGTCGCGGGAACTATCTGTTTAAATAGGACATATGCCGTGTTATTACAAGAAAGTTAAATACGTATTAAATACTTGGTTTAAAAAAGTTTCCTAATAAATGTACCGCGCTCGGCCTATGCAAGATAGCGTTATCCTTTTTCACAAGTCTAACCTTTTTTTTTTTTACGTGGAGAGAAAAATCCATCATGGACTGTCAGGCCCCCGGGGGAGAGCCTGTAGGGGTCGTCCCCTGGTTGGCGATGCAAAGACCATTCTCTAAGGCCCACTCATGTAGGGTTCTGCCACGCATGTCGGTGACAGGTGATCCCCACGCTGCGGACTTAGCGTTGAAATCGCCTGCCACGAGGATAGGGCTGGGTGACACGCTACCGATAAAGGACCCTAAGCGGTCTAGGAACGCCTCGAATTCCGCCTGCGTCCTATTCGGTGAAAAGTATGTGCTGATAAGAACGATATCAGCCCATTGAACTGCGACAAAGCCCGCGTCCTTAGCAACAAAGCCCGCGTCCTTAGCAATCACAAGTCTAACCTAACGTAACCAAAGCGAGACAAAAGAGCAAGATGGCGAACATTCAGCGACCGCGGTGCATTTAATACGAGACCTTTTTAAAGCCAGGGTTCAATACGTATTTAACTTTTTTGTAATAACACCGCATATGTTTTGAGAACTAATATAAAAGATGAACAAACAACTATTTCCGCTTTAATAATTTACGCGTATCTAAATCACTACTAATAAAGGAGGCCATGGCCGTGGGCGTGAAAATGAATCATTTTTAATTGTAATACATTATGTTGTTTGATTAATTAATTATTTATGTAACGATAAATCATCTACTTTGATTCAAAATAAATATAATATTGCTCAATAAAGACGCTCCGTGGATTTCATGTCAATATTCGAAGCTTTCATAGTTTATTGGTAACGCGTTCTAATATATCTATATAACAAGTTTCTATAGTATTATATATAGTATACATTAGTTATAACCTTTCTCTTCAAAATTTTACTCAATATAAGTCCACCTCCCCCTTCCCCCTAATCTTTCTCCTTTCCCTACCCCTCCCCCATACACAGGCTTGCAACGCACTTGCGACTCCCCTGATGTTGTTAGTGTCTATGGACGGTGGTGATCACTTAAAATCAGGTGACCCACCTGCTCTTTTGTCTCCTTTTGAAATAAAAAAAGAAAAAAAAACTTCGCTTATGTAAAAAGAGTTTTTTTTTCACAATAATTACATTTTGTTTTTTATTTTCAATGTGGACTGCCTTCTACCTTTTTCGTGACTGTTTTATTCTATCAAAAAGCTTAATGATATTATTAATGTCATAGCTATCTGAAAAGTTCTTTACACACCTGTAAAAGTTTCATAGGAATCGGTTTAACTGTTTACAAGATTAGCTCGGACGACTATAGATATATAATAACATTACTTTTACATATATATCATCATCATCATCTCAGCCTATAGTCGTCCACTGCTGGACAAAGGCCTCACCACACGTTCTCCATAGCGTACGGCTCTGTGCCGCCTGTAACCAACGGCTCCCCGCGACCTTTATAATGTCATCGGTCCATCTGGTGGGGGGCCGTCCCACGCTGCGCTTTCCTGTGCGTGGTCGCCACTCTAGGACTTTTTTGCCCCATCGCTCATCAGTCCTTCGAGCTATGTGCCCTGCCCAATTCCACTTCAACTGTGATATTCAGTGAGCTATGTCGGCAACTTTAGTTCTCCTACGGATCTCCTCATTTCTGATTCGATCACGTAGAGAAACCCCGAGCATTGCTCTTTCCATCGCTTGTTGGGTGATATTGAGCTTTCTTATGAGGCCCACAGTTAGCGGCCACGTCTCAGTGCCGTAAGTCATCACTGGCAACACGCATTGGTTGAAGACTTTAGTCTTCAAGCACTGGGGTATTAAGGAAGAGAAAACAGTTCTGAGTTTCCCAAACGCTGCCCAACCAAGTTGGATTCGGCGGATACATATATATAAAGAGATTAAATTCAAAATATAATTAATTAAATTGAGTTGCAGAGAATATGATTATATAATATATGTATAATCGATTACACGTGTTGCGCTCCGTCTCTTCCGATCGATGTTAACTGTTCTGATGCGAGCAGGCGAGACAGTAGACAGTCTAATATTATGTATTTATATTTTTAAATTTACATGCTTCAATATTTTATAATGAATAAATATTTTAAACAACAATAATGAAGAACAGGAGTAAAGTTTAAATGACATGGGTAGAGAAACTTCCTTCTCCGTTTCTACAGAGAGACATTTGAGACTACGTCCTTTATTAATTTTCCTTGGTATGCCAGCTTAGCCTCAGAAAAGATAAACTTGCGTCCCTGAATCTTCACTTATTTTCTTCTGCTTCAAAGGCATCCACATTATTCTCTGTCTGACTCCACTTACGGAGGAATGACGTGACACTACATTCTGAAGTGGAATATGGGCTCACACATACATCCATCGGAACATATTTGTGGGAAAATTACTTACAAAGTCATCTAGGCTTTCGTTCTCCGACACTGATTACAAAACTTACTCATAGAACATTAAACAGGTGTATGTTCAAGGATACGCGGACTTTTAACACAACGATTCCCATAGTATACTCACATAATTCTCAAATCATTCTTTCCAAATCAAATGTACACGTAATTTAAAATTGTCGTTCTAAGTATTAAAGATCAATTCTGCAGACAAATAATAAAATCTCCTCTCTGTAAAGCAATCAAGCCCACTTAGTTGCCTCAGCTTTATAATAACCATGTCAAACACCCAAAAAATAAAGTTGCAACAAAAATATTCAGCATACTCACTATATTATAACGATTTACGTTTTCGTAATAAAACTCGTTACATACTGTAGGTAGTTGCCTCTTCATATTAGTTTGCGACACGTAAAAATTGTTTTACCGAATATAGGTATTTGTAGGTGGTAGAGCCACGCTGAAGCTACTACTGGTTTCAGCATGAATGGGTCGGCTCGCCCGGGGTAGTACCACCCTCTCACAGGAAACCGACGTGAAGTGACAGTGTTTGCATTGTTGCGTTTCGTTCGGTCAGTGAGAACGCCGGAGGCCCACCCCCCCCCTTCTCCCCCTCCTCCCCATATCTCCCCCAAACACAGGTTGGCAACGCACTTGCGACTCCCCGGGTGTTGGGAAGTATCCATGGACGATGGTGTTCACTTAACATCAGGTGACCCACCAACCAGTTCGTGTGTCTCCTATAATATAATATATAGCAATTTTTATATGAAATTCAAAAATGTTGCTTAGTTACATCTATTCCTCTCTCCTCAGGATCATAGCTTGAAGTTATATAGCAAAGATTCTTCAATAGCAAGTGTTCATAATCAAACATGTTTTTTCTTAATTGGGCTCATAGTTTCTGAGATTAGTACAATGAAATTGAATCAAGAGTTATTGGGGTAAAGCAACAACATTTATTAACCAGGTGACTGTTTAGACACTCGCAGTATTCTAAGATATGACACTTCATAACCATGACATTGAACATATAAAATAATAATGTTAAAACAAATACTAATAAACAAACAAGAAAACCTAAGTTAGAGTTTGTTCTAAGACTTTTAAAAGTATAGCTACAAACGTGTAAATAAAATAATAAACCTAAGTGCAATGACCGGTGCCAAAAGCTACAATGGGCAACCCGGAGTTAACGGCTTTCGATAGTAAAACGGGCAATAAACCCTTTTGTTTTGTTTCTGACGTTCCCACGGTCCCACGTTAACATATACGCGTAGAGAATTGTGTATAATTTTTTGGATTTTTCTAGATAATTAGGTCAAATATTAAGCACCTATTTTTTAAATTGATTTAGAACGAGAATCGAGTGCAGATTATCCTCCAGAAATATCGCTATTGCCTAAACAGTCACCTGGTATATAATGGATATTATATAAATGTCACGCCTGCCTGTGACCTTGTACTATTACACTGTCTCTATGTGAGAATTATAATATTTTTAAAACAATTATTGATTATTAAAAACAGAACTGCCCAATTTAGATATAAACTGTTAAGAATTGATTCTAACAATTAACCATTCGTTAAATAACCGACACAAGCACGGACAGAGCTATCGCATGATATGCAGGCTACCGAAAGAGTGAGTCAACACGGTAAGCGCCGCTCATTATATGGGCCGTTGCAGTACAACTACCCGACATTTTCATTTATTACCAACCATATAGACTAGTCTACAGACGTGACATTTGTATAATTTCCATATAGTAATATCCATATATATGTACGAGTATATGGATTATGGATTTCTCAATGGTCACCGTTCTTTTAGAATTATACTGTGCTTACCATCAGACACAGTAATCGCTTTGCCATACAATATGACATTTAGATTGACACATTTAAAATGACAATATGTAAACTTTAGTATAAGTAAAAATTTATAAAAAAAAGTGTGTGTGTACTTATGTACACGTGTTAGAAGTTATACTTCTTCGACGTAACAAGATAAAAATCTTTTCAAAAATTTTATCTTTTGCCTTATTCTACGTTTGTAGAAAAAACGACACTAACAATAGAAAAAGGTGACTATAGCTAACTTCAGGGTGTCGGTTTTTCGAGACGGTGTGCGCGCGCATTGTAATAACTTCAGGGTGTCGGTTTTTCGAGACGGTGTGCGCGCGCATTGTAATAACTTCAGGGTGTCGGTTTTTCGAGACGGTGTGTGCGTGCATTGTAATAATTTCAGAGTGACGGCTTTTCGTGACGGTGTGCGCGCGCATCGTAAAAATTTACTCTCATCATTTTTCCCTAACGTGGCACTAGAAGTATAACTTTAAAAAATTATGTAAGTAAAATTATAGAGGTCTGGCGTTGCACGTCTCAGGCTAAAACTAATATTTTTTATCAATTTTTCTTAATTATTACATCTGTTATACACTTGATCCGCATCTAAAAAAAATACAATATCTTCATTTAATAACTAAGCACTATCAACGATATGTTTTCTTGCCGTGGAGAAATGGGGTAAGCAGTGTGATACGCATACGCAGGAGTGGTAGAATATACATATAACATTGTTTACAAAGAAATTTAGTGAGTAAAGTGTATTTCTGCTTCTATTTTTCTATATTTTTTTCTTCTCTACGTAGGTATTATGTATTTTTCAAATAAACAACGAAGACGAAGCAGCGGTTATCAGCTGGTAAAACATACGATTAATTTTATTATATTTTATTCCATAAATCTTGAGCAGATATTTAGTGAAGCTTAAATTAGAAAATTTTAATAAATTTACAAATAAATTCCTTTCTAACACGTTTTACTAAAAATACCAATGTCCTGTCGAAAGGATCTTGTTTCTGAAAAAAAAACTAGTAACGCTTGCAACTCGCAACACACATTTGTGGTTCTTGTTAATTATAGTCATTTCTAAAAGTCAAGGTCGTGACGCTTCTCAGATCTGATCGACTCTCGGATGTTATAGTGAATTGGAAACAAAATGACTCAACAAACAGCCGTTCACCGTGCAATTCTTGTAACTTTTTTTTTCATTTGGCGTTCACATATAAAATGTGAATAATACGATAAAAAAAATTTAATAGTGTATGAACCAACACCTATTCTTTGAAACAATGTTCCTTAATACGGCCTGCGGTTGACTAGTAGATCTCGTCACGTAAGAAAAAAACGTTATGACTCATCCATGACATTCTTTCTCTCTTCGTATAATCTGTATATTATATTTCTTTATTTTCTGTTTTTTTTTTCTTTGTTGAGGCAAACGAACTGACAGCTTACCTGGTGTTAAGTGATAACCGCCGTCCATAGACATTAGCACCACGAGGAGATTCGCAAGTGCGTTGCCAGCCTGTGTTTGGGGGGAACGGGAAGAGGAGGAAGGAGGGAAGAGGGGGGGGGGTGAGGAAAGGTGGGCATTCGGCGCTCTCACTGCCCGAACGAAACGCAACAATGGAATCACTGTTACTTCACGTCGGTTTTCTGTGAGAGGGTGGGTAGAACCCCGGCCGAGCTGACCCATTTATGCTAAAATGAGTAATAACTTCAGAGTGGCTCTACCACCCTCAGTTACAAATATAAACAAACTAAATCTCCATATCGAATTACAATCAGAGTTGAATAAAAAGCGTAAGGAACTTAGAAAAAAGAATAAAAACTTGACAGTGTGTGACTTAAATCTGTACCGGACATTGTAAAATCATCTACCAATATTAACATTCAGACCCGCGTCACACGGCCCCTCCTCACTATCACTTCGTTTTTTTAAGCATTATCCCCGACCTACACTATATATATGGTGATTACTTAGCTCTCGAGAAAACTACAACTATTGAACTTACCAGCAGAGTTTATAATACGGAATAATTACCCGTTTCATAAGGACGATAACACTTGGTTATAAGGATTGTTTGCTCAAAGTGAATAGGAAGGAATTATTTTAAAACGTGTATCGTGTCATATGAAAAGTAAATGTCTCATAGAAGAATGACTAATTATTTTTCTACCCATATATCTACATCCTTATTTATATGCTTAAGTTATGGAATGTTGACTTTTTACAAGTCACAACGTATAATAAACATAACATAGTTAGCTAGCTAAAGGCTATTATAGGGTGGATCAATACGTGAATGATTGTGACGTCTGGAAATGACGCCCCTCTCTGTGCATCCACTAATAACGAATGTGAATATTTATATTACTATAGAAATATATGACATGAAAAAATAAACCAGATCGAGTTTCTTGCCGGTTCTTCTCGATGACTGGGCTGTTTTCCGAACCGGTAGTAGCTTTGACGTTCATAAGCGCCTAAATTGAATAAAGGATATTTTGATTTTGATTTTGATAGTAAATCTCAGGAAGTATCAGCCACTTGAGAAACATTTTTTGTATGTTTAGTGTACTAGTATTAAAATATGGCTTGGCTCACTTTAAAGCAGTAAAATATATTTATTATTATAGTGGACGTTACTTTACACTTGCGCCTGGAATAGATTGAAAAAGAAAAAGTTACCCCTGAAACTAGTAATATGGAGAGAGCGACATATTAATAACAAAAACAATAAAAAAAATTGAAAATGCCTTCCTTGGTACACGCTTAAGACTGGGGGTATATAACTGTAAATTAAAAAAGTATAAAATTAATTAAAATCTCTTGCCGATTAACGTGTAATAGTAACCACAATCGATTAAAAATATATTTTTCTATCCCTCGGAAACAGTAATTTTTTCTGATAGAAAATTATCCTATGTCCTTTTAACACGTAACGCCATTCGCTTAACATAGAAAAGAACGAAAAAACACACACTCGCATTTATAACATTAATTAGGAATACAATGTTCACTAAAGTGTACAAGAAACCAGAACGTTTAGCGATGGCCAGGGCTTTGGTCTAGAAACCTTGCCCTTTATCGGTCGTTCACTACGTGAAACACGACTATAAAATGTCTAGCTTTGTCGACGTTCCGTTCCCATGATTTATAGTAATTACACAGTTCACGTGATAGTGACGAACGAAAATGTTTCTCGTCAATGTAATGGAATGAAATTAATAAAAGTTCAAATATCTCAGCGATTCGCTTCCCGGAACATTAAATTGAATATACGTTAATAAAACATACGTTAATATGTGATGATTATACATTATTAATAAGAGTTGAAGAATTTCGACGGACTGTGAATTTTAACTCAATTAGGACTAACCTAATTCTCTTAATTAATCAAAGAAATTATAGATTTAAATAAAGCTCCAACATTAGATGATTCTGAATAGTCATATTGACATTTAATTTTCATTAGGACAAATATGTGTATCGCAGTACCACGTAACAACAGGCGTTTGCAGAATCGCAAAACATTCTTCCTGCCCAAGTACTGGACTTACGTTGGACAATACTCGCCCCTCTACCGAATATGCCACAAATACAAATACAAGCTAAATTTGATATTTTTCATTGTTTTTAGCCTCCATAAAATCTCTTTAGAAAAAAAAAATGTATCATATTTAGACTTTTACCTTAATTTTTATATATTTTGTCTAAATATTTAATTTCTATATAAATTTCTAAGCTTTCATGTATTGCGCATGTTAGTTTCACATCCACTAGGTTACATTAGTAACAACATCACTGTATCGACGTCAACAGAAAGTATCATCTATTGTAACCAATTTTGTGAAATAAATAAAAAAAAAAACAAAAAAAAAACGTATTTGATTACTATATATATTTACATATGTAAGTGTTTTCTCATAGAGAATATTTGTATGGTATTATTACTCGCCACCAGGTGATATGCTGCAGCACAATCAACTTCTGCACTGTTCAGTCTATCATTATGAAAATTAGTATGCGTCGTTATAATGTACTAGAATCCCCCCCGCTTCTTTGAGCATTAAAGAGATGGCAAAGGATCTATAGAGTCCAAAAAAATAAGTAGTCTAAAACTGTCTATGAAAAATTCCACATCGAGTCACAGTATGCCGATACCGATACATTCAGTAATGCTGACATGATACCACCTCAAATGAACTCTATTTTCTTTTTATTCACTGTAGTTGTTCGACAATTCGGTCTGTATACATAAGTCAAAATCACAAGCCGACTGTCTTTATATCGCGTACAATTTCTAGTATCTACCTTTATCTAATCATTGTCACTAGAAAGACTACGTTTCAACTCAAAAATGGTGTGCATAGATGTGTAAGCACGGAGATTATTATTAACCATTTTCTTTTATATTATAGGAGGCAAACGAACAGGCGGGTCACCTAATTTTAAGTGATTACCGCCGTCCATAGACACTAGCAACACCAGGGGAGTCGTAAGTGCGTTGCCAGCCTGTGTTTGGGGGGAAGGGTGAATGAGGGAGGGAAGAGGATAAGGGAAGTGGGCCTCCGGCGCTCTCACTGACCGAACGGAACGCAACAATACGAGCACTGTTACTTCACATCGGTTTTCTGTGAGAGAGTGGTACTACCCCGGGCGAGCTGACCCATTCATGATGAAACCGGTAATAGCTTTAGCGTGGCTCTACCATCTAGAGACCACCATTATACCATTTCGCTATAACTTAACAATCCGTTACAAAAAATAAAAACAAAGCGCGGGTATAGTTTTTAAGTTCGATTTGTTTGACGTCCAAACGATTTCAAACGCCTACAAATCTATAGTCTGTCCTATATCTAATCCATTTTAGTGTCTTACTGTTTTTCAAGTTTCCTAAAAATGATTTTATTAGCCGTTAATCGTTATTATAACATTTGATACAAAAGATTCACTTCTATTGCGTGCCTACACGAAACACCCTGTTTTTTAAAATAATACCAGCATAATTTTTTAGTATTAAACTTGTCTCTTTCCTGAACCATCCAATCTGTAGTTAATTGGTACGTTAGCTTATACGCGTGATACTTGTAAAATATAATGATATTGGGTAACACAGAATATTTTTGGGATATCATTTTCTCTTGAAACTATATTATGTTTAAACTAATTCAGGTATTGCGGGGGGCCCATCTCCTCATTGCACAGGTCCGGCGAATGAGGGGGGCAGCCGGTGTGTACCCGGTCTGTCCCTCTATAGGTAGGAACCCGGCGGTCACCTTCCGCCGGGCGGACCGTGGGGGCGGCTCTACAAGGTTGATTAGCTTGCACGATCCCTTGCCGCCCCCACAAAACGGTCTGTCTGTACACCGTGGGGTTTTAGTCTGTGCGACTCGGACATAACCCACCCTCTCCCCCGGGAGGGTGGCGTATCCATAAGGGATTTCCCCACGTTAAAAAAAAAAAAAAGGTATTGATAGCAATCTGTGCATAGGAATAAAAATTAAGTGTCTGTATATGATTTCGAAATAAAGGTTTTTCTTGAGCTAATATGGTCGCTTGTACCCGTAAACTCAAATATCCGTTTATAAGATTTCACTCTATTGTCTGTGACATATAATAATGTTTAGCATCTATAAAATTGTTGCCTTTAAAGAAAAAGATATATTTACTCGTTTACTTCGTTTAGGGTATTTTTATCTATCGTTATAAGAATAATGTTACATCTCATTACACGATATAATTAGCTTCTATGGCAGATTTCATTTAAATCAGTTCAACCGTTTGAGCGTCGCTGAAAATCAGACAAACGTACTTTCTCATTTATGATATAAATGTTCGTGTTCTATGCGTTCATTCGATCGTATCGAAACTTCATACAGTTGCTGGTATGCGTATAGAAGATGGCGCGCGAGCCGTTGCAACAAATACCTGTATTTTATTTAGTTTTAGAGAAATTAAGTTTTATATACTTTAAGGAAATAAGGAATAAGTTCGTTTTTAATACAAATAAAATATGTAACACAGCTACCAACTCGTTTTATATAAATATCAATGCAAAACTTATCGACTACTCTTTCACAACACTATTTTAAAGAAAGCCGCAATAAAATTTTCACAACAAAAATTATAATAACTTCCAAACCGTATATTGTTTGCAGGAGCATAATGTAATAAATCAGTAGGTACTTAGTTATCCGTGCTACTTATTATATTGTACTGTTACATCAGAACTAAGCATTTAAACCTTGTAAAGGTCAATCGATGCAAAGAGTTTGCAACATCTTCTCTCGATAGACGAAGCGACTGACCACAAAAATGCGGCTTTCAATCCGAAGGTTGCATAAAGGCTTTGCTTATATTATCATTGTTGGACACTTTAGTGTAACCGGCACGACCGCACAGAGCACGCGCGTTCCGATTTGCGCGCGCGAACCGTTCCAAATTTAAACGTAACTTTTTTTTTATTACGATCGTGTATGACGTAGGTCATTTACTAATGAGGTGATATTGTGAGTGGCTGTGATTCTTTTTTTTATTTATTTAAATGATGTAAGCACGTTTGAGAAAATCTTATTTGCTTAACATATTAACATATATTTGGAATTTCACTATCATTAAAAGCTAATGGTTTTCTTCACTTCTTTGACCTCGACCTTAGTTTGTCGAGTCGTACGGAAAAAAATAACCTTGACGGTTATAAAAAGTCTATCGTAGATACAAAGGACAGTGACACTTTTTAATCTTTTCAAAGTATCAGGCGGTTAAATGAATGTAGTATGTCTAGATTTTTATGGTAATCGCTTGAGATAAAAAGATTGTTAACAAAACTTTTTCGATTGAAAAAAATAAAATACTGAATTAAATTAACTACTGGATATTTGTTCATAACTTGTTTGAGTACTGGCACTGAGTAAATGTGCATAGGTATATTGACTGAGTAGATTTCCTAGTACGGCTTCAGGCGACCGACTACGGAAACTCCAACATCTTGTGAAATCTAACCGGAGACGCGCGACCGGAAACGTTTACCGACGTTATATCTATTAGATTTTCGACATACACCGGATTATTCAAGTTAAATATCAACGAAACATATATTTCTTTATTGTTTTTTTGTAAGACAATTTTAATAAATAACGTATGATTTATGCATTATGAATGATGGACTTATCCATGATGAATGAATAACAATCGATGCTTTTTTTTATATATCATAGGAGGCAAACGAACACGTGGGTCACCTGATGTTGAGCGATCACCGCCGTCCATAGACACCTGCAACACCAGGGGAGTCGCAAGTGCGTTGCCAGTCTGTGTTGGGGGGGGGGGGGGGGGGGGGAGAAGGGGATAGAGGAAGGGAAGGTGGGTCTCCGGCGCTTTGACTGACCGAACGAAACGCAACAATGCAAGCACTGTTACTTCACGTCGGTTTTCTATGAGAGAGTGGTACTCCCCCGGACGAGCCGACCCATTCATGCTGTAACCAGTAATAACTTCACCGTGGCTCTACCACTACTGAAAATGCTCGGAAAATGTTCAGTCCATCGGCATTAATAGTTTTTATGCCGGCCTGCAAACTTCTCCGCACCTGTACAAAAGCTGGCCCCTAGCTACAAGCTAAACGAGCCACTATGTCGAATAATACACGTGATTTATCGCGATTGTAACCTTAAGCTTTCAATGAAGTTTACTTTGTTAATTGATTCAATAGATGATATTTTAATCAGACCGTATTCTTTATATATAGTTATATCCTTTATATATAGGAAGTTACGCGCGACGCCATTGGCACAGAACTGGCCAAAAAATAAGTTTGTACAGTGTTAGCATGCGCGATGAACGCAAGCGGTACTTTAGCTTATTATATTTGCGATGAACCATTTTTTTAACTAGCCTATGTTACTCCTTATAATATAATCTATCTGCCAGTGAAAAGCCCGTCAAAATCGGTAGAACCGTTTCAGAGATTACCCGAAATAAACAGACAGACAAAGATTTAAACAATTGGGTTTTTGTTATAAGTACCGTACATATATATATATTTAGTACAAAACTTTTATTCCAATATACAGATAGATAAATACAGACAGAACGGAGACTTGATTTTTTTGTATACCAGTGGTGGCAAACGAATATGTGGATCACCTGATGGTAAGTGATCACCGTCGCCCATGGACACCTGTAACACGAGGATAATGACGGATTCATTGCCGCAATTGTATTCATATAGATATTTTGTGTCGGTAAAGTATTTTGTATTGTATCCATCGGCTACCTGGCAACTCTCAACTTAAAAGTTTGTTTCCGACCAGATATCGCTGTGCTATTTCACCAAAGGTCACTTAACATCAAATTAAACGTCGTCAAATACCTTTAAATCGATAAAAAAAATCCTTGATATTTATATTTCTTTTAAATTATTGAATATAACGATTTTAAATGTTATTATGATAATGCTATATTCTTATAAAAGTAGGTAATGTTAACTTTTCTTTTATTAGAGTCACGCGAGTTTCTATATTTTTTACTTTTCATATGATTTTGCAGGCCCGGTCCTTTAGGCATACCAGGGTACCAGTCTTAGTGCTAAATAAAGAGGGCGTGAAATTCCTATGTTTGAAAATATCTCACAAAATACATATATATATATATATATGATCTACCAATGAACGTCATACCATGTCATGCCACCTTCCGATATACACGTATGCGTTTGTGAATCATGCAATTTCGATTGTATGTATGAATAGCTTAGAATAGTTTAGCTAGGTCAGATCGGGATTTCAGGTAACAGCCCAAGCCGAGGTGTG
Organism: Antheraea pernyi; assembly: GCA_015888305.1. Taxonomy (NCBI): domain Eukaryota; kingdom Metazoa; phylum Arthropoda; class Insecta; order Lepidoptera; family Saturniidae; genus Antheraea; species Antheraea pernyi. Next base: position 665,859 of record MU158835.1, on the reverse strand, counting down.
GCGTGCACCCTTGAGCATGTTACCTAAATAAAATCGGCTAAGTGCCTTAAGCGCTCGCCTTAGTAGTCCGGTGAAGCTGTAAAGACCTTGCCAGGTCAATAGCATAGTCAGTTCGAGAAAAAAATGTCATGCCACGAAATTTGTTTTGATTTTGGAACGCATCCTTATTCGATTTTTTAACGCTTACATATTTTGTGATTGTTGCTATTGGCGAAATCTCTTGGTATCTAGAAATCTAAAACGGTTCGGTAAATGGTTGCTAATATAAAGTTTTTGGAAGGCTTGACATAAATCGTTAACCACAGATCTAACAACTAGTAGATTTTCATCAAATCAGTTTGATCAGCCCTGGTTTATAGCTTAACAGATGATGACAGAAAAAAATCTATTAGTCTTTCTTTGTAACAGTTCATTGTTACATTTTTCTTTCCTTAACGCTGATATAAAATAAGACATCTTCCTTTGATATACTATTAAAATAACGTTATTATTACTTCCGTGTTCAAGTAAAAATAATCTATAACCACTAATCACATTTTATATGCCGTGCCTATATACTTAATGTCAATAAATTCCAAAGATTATGTTGAGTTGATATTCTATAACAGTTTCGTACCAATTTTTCTTTCGAGATGCTTAAATCGGCAATGAAAAATAATCACAAAGTAACAGACAATTATTGCCTTGAATTAATTTAGTCACCGCTACATACGCAATAAGTAAGGTTCTCTGTTAGGTCAATGTTAACACCGCAAGCAAGAGAAGGCTACTTCTTTCGTTAAATCCGATAAAATCATCGATATAATTTCCAAAAAATGATTTATATACTATTTAAAGTATATATTAGGACAGTTTTCGAACATTATATAAGGTAATATAAGAAGGATAAGGGTTCAATGTATCGTTATTTTTCATGACAAAATGAGTGAAGTATATATCGCAAATACAATGCATAAAAAGAGTCGACAGAAGTGGAATCTCAAATAAATGAAATACCTGTGTTAACTTTTTTGAATTTTTAAATCATTCATAGTAGTAGTCTGAATTAATGAAATTTCACAATTTGTAAACTAAAACTGTTAACATTGGTCTCGTTTTGACATCTATTGTCCCTCCAAAGAATAATTATATATATTTTTATACTGTTTAGTAATTAAAAAAACATTATGGGCTGAACATGCTCGTATTACATGTACGTAGACCGGTATATCGCGCTTCGTTAGTCTGGCGTAAGTGTAATACGTCAAGAGCATGTCGAGTTCATCGGCGACGCGAACCCTTAATTGTTTCCTCTACAAAGTTTTCAATTTAAACACTCAACACGCCTAAAAAGGGTTCACTCACAAAATCGTGATGACTCTAATACCTGCGTTGTAACTTAAAAATCAGTTACCACGGACCTTTAGGTATGTTCCTTCTAGATCTGGCGTGCTACTCTCTTGGCCCACTTTACAGCGTGACTGGTTAGTTGCCAGCAATATTTTTATAGGATAATCATTAGTCAAATCCCATTCTAAATCGATATAAAAAATAGGTGCTTAATATTTCACCTAATTATCTGGAGAAACGCAAAACTGATATACACTCAACATCAGGTGATGTACGCAAAAACGAACTGGTTTAATAATAAGGAAAGAATGCAATGAATCACACCGTGCCGTGCAGTCTCACCCGCGTCCCCACCTCGACCCGTGCCCCGCTTCCCTTTGTTCGAACGTGCGGCGTTTCGACGATAAGTAGTTACGTAATGAATGATTGAAAGCGCCCCTTGAACACTGTTCATTGAACCTAGATGTGATTTTTTACGTTTAAAAGTATCGTTCCCATACTTTTGAAAGTCTTAGAACAAACTTTAAGTTAGGTTTTCTTGGTGGTCTATTAGTATTTCTTTGATATTATTATTTTATTTGTTAAATGTGACCATGAACTACCAAAGGGTTGAAGGGTGTTAAACTTTAAACAGTCACCTGGTATATTTATCTGCCAATTTAATGGCATAAAATATTTATTACAAACTCCGTAGACGATACACGATGTTTAATTATTTAAGTTTCATATTATACATTAGGTTTTATATCCGTGGAGATTTCATAAACTTTTTCGAAAAGATTCGTCGAACGAACTTTCTTTCATAACTACAATTCATATAAATTTCTAAGTAAGCAATACGCTGTATTTTATTATGGTTACATTATATGTTGTAAATTAACGCGGACAAAGCCGTAACCTACTGCTAGTGTTAATGTTAATAAATAATAATAATAATTAAATATTTGTAAATTAGGCACATTACTTTATTTATAGAGTAATATAATTCGTGTACCATTTCAATAAAATAAAACTTTGAACATAAATGAGTACATAAAAATAAAAAGGTAAAACTACGAACAATGACTTGTAATTTAAAGAACACACTGTATATATACCATGTAAAAATGAATGTCATTTTTCTACAAATCTGTCGTAACAATACATCGGGAACATTTAAATAATATCTTTTATTTAAATCGCGACGCTCAATGAAAGTTACGAGTAATATCCTTTTGAATGTCATACCGAGGAATACATTATAGTGTGAGTTATTTTGATTTCTCAATACATGTCTTCGAAGGTGACTCTCGTGTCTGTGATACTCTTCTTTGACTTGTTACATTGAAATTCGACTGACACTTTCATAGGTTAGTATTCGAAGGTCAGGCCTTTTACATTTGCATACCACAATGCGATTGTCAACTAACAGAAACGAGCCTCGTTTGTTACGATTATTGATTAAAATCTACACGCTTTGTAGTCCTAAAAGGAAATCTCAAAGTTTAATAACATACTTCATATCGCAATAAAATGACATGTTAGCACAGATTTATAACATATTTACTGTATTTATGTACTGTGCACTTGATATTAACTAACGATATGGCCGAACATGGTAACAATTTATGTTTAAAAAAACTGCAGCTGTAAGAACACACCTACGTACAGGTGTTTGGCGACAGACTATTAATTTGAGTTTCTATAGTTGCCTATGTTTTCGTCACAATGTTTTTTCTTCAATATCAGAGACTCATTGTAAGATTCGAAAATTTGTCAAACGGCGTGATTTCCGAATACTGTACTACTGAACCTTTTTCTAATTTTTACAAAGAACAATCTCTATTTGACAAAACGAAGAAAGGTAGACCCGGGAAATAAATATGTCGATACGAACCGCAATTTATATGTCGATTCCAACCGCAATTCTTTGCATCGTTTATTAAACGTACCTTAAAATGCGTTTTAATCAAATAAATGGTAATTTCTATATGTGTTCAAACCTAAACGCAACCTCCTTATTTTCTCTCTCTTTGGTTCTTTAACACCACTTTGAAGCCTGAGCCGAAATAAAGGAGAATAGTTTGAAGTTTAAGAAACGGCATCAAGCCACTCGATTACACGTGTTTACAATTTTCCTTGAACAAAAATTATGAAGATTATTGGTGCCACACGGATGCAAAGCTGCGTCATAATTGGTTTGTTGGAAAATGTGTCTTACATAAACCATTTGAGGATATTACCTAGAATGAATTAACTATAACTACGCATTTATCGGATTTTAACATCTATAGGCCATTATATTTGTGCACAACAAATAATCAAAACAGTATTTATGCTATATTATAGAAATATGTTTAGTTCAATTGCCTAGCAATAATGAGTGATGAAGATTCTAACCCGTGGCGTTAAACAATGGCGATAGTTAAGTAATAATGTATCTCTTATTTTCTCATAATTTTTAATAAAGAAAGGATTAAACACCTTTCCGTGTTTATGTTCAGTTCGAAACACGAACTTACAACACTGCAAATTGAATAGATATCTGATTATGTTTCGCAATTTATTACTTCGCAATCGTCCCACTAGTTTTTGTATGAGTCAACGTGCGAATCTTCATGTCTCCGAGGTTTCTGGTAACACCCGCCACATGGAACTTTCAAAACGTTAAAAAATCGATACCAAGGTTACGTCGCATATCTTTACCTACGTCATTATGAATTCCCAACCACATACTTTCAATTCATGATTACTAATTTTTTCGATTCCATAATGCCTTTACTTATGTTTAAATTTACATTTTACGACGTTCTAAATTGGGTCTTAAAAAAAACATTGAAGATATTAAATTATCGTTAATCGCCACGGCAATGGTCTTTACTTTGTATTACCAATATGATTTGCTATATTTTTACATGAAATACTAGAAACCATGACTTCTGTATTATTTATTGAAATTGTATGACCAATTCTTTTCTTAGCAATATAGTGGTATCACGTGATAGTCGCTTAAATCTTTGAAAAAAGACGATCAACTACCACCTGTGTGGCGACGACAGTTAGATATTGTACGGCTGTTTTGTATAAGATCGTCGTATACTTTAAATATAACCTAAATTGAAGTTACCATTAATTTTAAAGTTTTATATATATTTTCGATATATAGTATTTTCGTATATCGATGTCGATATGTATGGTTTTTCGATATATCATTGCAGCCGTAATTCTAAAGTAACTTGTTAGGTTCAGATATATCTATCACAGAAAGTTCAGTTTTATCTAAGTGGAGGAAATGCGAAAGCAGTTTCTGGTCCTTCGCGCAAATATTGCGTTTAGAGGCACCATGATGGCTTTAGAGACTAACACTCCACTGCGATCAGAGAGGACTATCACATATCGCCTTCAGCTGTGAATAAAGTGCCGCTCTGTCTGTAAAACATTGCCTTAAATGTTCCGACCAAAACTCGGTCGTTCGGGCTGAAAACGATACGGTTAAACTTGCTGCGCTATTTAACTCGGCAATATACCGACACACAGTTATTAAAGGTATTATTATAGGTAGATTAAATAGAAATGTATTGCTTCTTTAACAATGTGAACTTATAGGCAACAGATGTAGTCAATTATAGTAGTACTGGCGAGCCCGGCAGACGTTGTCCCGCCCTGATTATAAAAAAATCCTTGACAAATTATATACCATTCCTCATGAATCACTTTATCTACTGGTGAAAACCGCATGGAAATCCGTTCAGTAGTTTTTAAGTTTATCGCGAACAGACAGACAGACAGACGCGGTAGGGGACTTTGTTTTGTTTTATGCAAAGCGCTTATACTTATTTTTTGCTTCATAGGTGGTAGAGCCACGCTGAAACTATTACTGGTTTCAGCATAAATGGATCGGCTCGCTCGGGGTAGTACCACCCTCTCATAGAAAACCGTCGTGAAGTAACAGTGCTTGAATTATTGCATTTCGTTCGTTCACTGAGAGCGCCGGATGCACCACCTCTCCTCCCCTCTGCTCTCACTCTCCCTCCTCTTCCCCCCAAAGGGTGGTATCGCATTTGCGACTCCCTTGATGTTGTTAGTGTCTATGGACGGTGGTGATCACTTAACATCAGGTGACCCACCAGTTCGTTTGTCTCCTATAAAAAAAATTAAGTAAAGAGAGAATAAATGTACTACCTAAGAAGCATCAATGCTCGCTCTATCCTATTCCCTTATCAACGCAAAATAACAGTCGTGGTGTTCCCATTAAGGGCTACATTGTGACCAAAAGTTATTCTATAACCAAAACAATTCCATAAATTACTAATCAAATCATTATATATACGTTTTTAATATATACAATTATAGTTATAGCATATTTATACGACAGTAATCATTACAAATGAATAACATTAGTATAACCATAATACGATGTTGGATTATAATTGATTTATTTAAATACTGGGAAGCAAGGCTGTGACAAATAATCAGCTCATTTAATTAACTTTAAAAAAACGGCCTCGATTCCGCATACAAGCTATTAGAATATTTTAATTTAATTAAATATATGTAATTATATGCATAATTAGATATCATTAATATAATACAAATATATCTATAGTGTTTTTAAAAATGATTAAGACTTAATAGTCGGTTCTAAAAGAGACCGTATTTCTATACAACTTCCCGGATACAAGTTTTTATCTAAAGCATACAGGGCACACGAGTATTTAATCCATATCCACATGGCCTTGATAAACTTATTCTGTTACCTGATCATTAAACGCTACCTTAAATAAACTACATAGAAGTGACTTAACTAAAATTAAATAAAAAATTCGAATTTTTTTTTTCTTTTTTTTTTATAGTTACTCGACAAAATGACTGCACTGTGCCTGATGGTAAGCGCAGTACAATCCAAAAACAATGGTGACCACGGCCTGCGAAAAGCTGGATATGCACAGACTGATCCCGAAACGCGACCCGCAGAAGCGAATCACTATGACGGGCTTTTTCGCCATATACATGGTGGTTGCGACCCAATCAGGCTGTAAAACCCTACCACCCCGCTTTCGCCATTGCCTCGTTCATTTTTCAGCAGGGTGCACCACGTGTAGGTGAGGTTGGCTTGGGTGTCTCAAGTCTTAGATGTTATTTGACACCCCGAAATTTAATAATTAAAATAAATTTCGTATTTCCCTTTCGAATTAAAATAATGGTGTATCCCTTGTCCTTATTTACCAGGTGAACAGCATTATCTATTACAATTCGTTCTCTATGCTATCCTATTATAAAAGATACTTGATCACGAATATGACATTAGAAATCATTTTGTCAGTCTTTAGAAACGGATCGACTGATTAGATTTACATTTTGTAAGTAGGATTAACATTTTGTACATGTCACTATTTACCTACTACCTTTTACAAGCGGGTTTGGATTTAACGTATCTCTATGGAACAGTATTGTTTTTTAAATAAAAGGTATTCTATATCCTTTTATATATCCCTGACGTGTAGATAAACTTTTGATATTTGGTTCAGTAGTTAAAACATGAAAGCGTAATAAACAAATTAACAAACATATAAATTAGTAAGGAGTAAAAATTGCTAAATAACATAAGAGCTATAGAAGATACAACGTCAGTGTCATCAATGACATAAGCTGTAATTTTACTACCTTTTCTGGTTTTTAACACCCACTTTTTTTCTTTTTTTTTCGAACTATTGACCAAGCAAGGTCTAAACAGCTTCACCGGACTGCTAAGGCGAGCGCTTAAGGCACTCAGACGATTTTATTTTGACAACCAGAAGCTAAGCTAACTATTCATACATATATGAGTTGTTGAAACATGTATGTGTACCAAGCATACATAACTCAACAACTCTTATATATATTTCGTATCGGATAATATTCTAAACTATTTCAGTTCGATAAGGGAAAAAAGATAAAACCCTTCCATTTGTATGTATAAGCGTGTATGCGAGCACGTGTGTGGAGGTGATATGAGTAATCTTGTCGCAGTGATGTAAGATTTTGTGTCACTGTATCGCGCGAACAGCGTACTCGCCGCCACGCCGAGGGAACGGACCTAGGCTTGAGCAGCTGCCGAGGGGGGCCTAGTCTGGTGTGCGGGAGCGAAATTTACCCCCAGACCACGGCGTGATCTGTGGTAACGCGGACGTGGGCGTGAGCACGCTCTGTTTGGAGAGACAGGGTGGTACTGATCGTTCACTGCCGTTAACACACACAATTATAATCAACTTATACACAACAATATTATGAAACAATAGTATAAAAACTACAATACATTAAGAAGCAAGTACAGTAATACAGAGAGTACTATGTTTATTGTACTCATTTTATTGCGAGTCTAAAGTCATAGTAGTCGAGCGGTGGAATGTTAATTCGATGTCAGCAGGTTTGAACCAACAAATTTTTCAAAATTTGCTAATTATAATTAGTAACACTATCGGCTGACGATAGATAACGTCGTGAAGAACTAAACCTGAGAAATGCTCTTGTAGTACCACTGTATGTGAGAAAGAAAACTGTGGGTTTTTCGGAGTTTGAAACTGCCAATACGTTATGGGTTGAAGTGGTGGTTATGTCTATGGGATTAGGAATAAGAATCTCTTAGACGCTGTAGTGTTGAATATTTAATTATTAATTATCATCAATATTATTGTTTCGCGTCTACTCAAAAATTTAAGAGCAATTAGTGTCGCCATTTGTATAATTTCGATCGCTTTATATGTCATGAAATATCACCTCATTTGCAAATCAAGTTTAATTTGAATTGTATAATTTAAGAAATACTCGGCTGTAGTGAATTAATTAAGCGCGTTGTGTATCGGTTTGCGGTTGATAACATATAATTAAAGAAATATTTGGAAGTGTGCAAAAATGTATACAAAACATATTCTGTGTGCAATTATTCTCGTGCTGTGCTGGATTGGAGATACGAAGACCGTCGTCAGCTATCAAGCTCCGCTCGGAAATGTTGCGAAAACAGGTAAATTTTCGATTTATTAAAAAAAAAATGTTTTATATCTTAATTTAAGATCAACATCGTGGAAGGATTCGCTCTTGGATGGTTCAATGAGACCGTCCATTAATATTGTCAATAATATAAATTTCCAAGGAACAGCTTCCAACTTAAAATACAGATTAATCGATGCAATAAAATAAACATTAAAATTTTTACATTCTCTGGCAGGTCTTTAATCGTGAACATGTTTCTGCATGAAGCTATGAAGAGTCAGAGTAATAAATTTAAATATAAACATGTATAAATGGAATTACACGTCGTTTAAACGTATCCACGACTGTCGATTTATTCGAAACGAGTTTGCGATTTATTTTAAATTCGTTATTCGTACAACTCAAATACCTTCACGAGGCCTATGGGAAAACAATTTCTGAAACGTGCATACCTGCACGTCCCTATGGTAATGTCGGCACAACTTTATTGACTTTTGTATTTATACGGACATATATTTAATCTCGAATACATAAAAATTTATTGCATTTAAACTTTTTCAAGAAGTTGTTTTGTTTTTTATGATTTTACTATCCATATTTATTCATCCAAGAGCCACTTATATTTTTTGTTTTCCTGATCCTGAATTTGTTTAATCCCTACCGAGATCGACGAATTAATGTATTAACATACATACATGGCCTTAACACAATTCAATTAAGTTCTAGTAAATTCAACTTATTTTGTAGAGTTAGGTTAAAGTAGTTAACAAACGAGTAAAGCATGTCAGTAACGATCGACAAACGTTTGGTCTTTGGTTATGTTTTAGAGGCCTTTGGTCTTTCTTTATGTTTTAAAAACCTTTATGAGACCATACTAAGGAAATGGGAGGGTTGTTGATTCTTGCAAAGTTCACTTTACTATTTGTAATGTTATTATCATATCCCATTCGGTTTGAAAGAAGCCTGAGCTTTCGATGAAAAATACCATAGTGATAAATGATCACTGTTGGTGTGTTCCGGCAGTTGCACTTTTTTTTATTTTTCTTTCGAACTGACTACGCTATTGTCCTGGTAAGATCTTTACAGTTTCACCGGACTACGACGGCTGCACCTGAGAGCCAGTCCCCTCTTTAGACTAGGTACATCAACATTTAACATTAGATGAAATAGAGACTAAGGGATAAAACCTACACGGTGTTATTACAAAAAAGTTAAATACGTATTGAACACTGGCTTTAAAAAGGTATCATATTAAATGCACCGCGGTCGCTGAATGTTACACTTGTGAAAAAGGATAACGCGAACTTACCTCGGGCGAGCGCGGTGCATTTATTAGGAACCTTTTTTAAACCAAGTATCTAATACGTATTTAACTTTTTTGTAATAACACGGATAAAGTATAAAATCAATGTGATAAGGATTTTCCGAAACTGGCCTATCTGGCTACTAAAGTTTAAATTGTAAACCTATCGCCAAGCACATATAGGTCTGTCCCGGAAAATGCATCAGACCTCCTTTAAGTTTAGCGTGCTCAGTAACTAATAATAATAATATTTTAATGTTCCAAGTCAATGTGTACATAATTAACAGTAATATTGGTATCTGCACTGGTTACAAACCGTATCGCAGATATCACAGTTTCATATAATAAGAACTCAAACAAACGGTGACTTAAGTCACTGTAATTACGTATATAATAAAGCGTAATTTGAATTAACTAAATATGTGAGATTATTGCATAACACGGTATTCCGAGAAAGACAATGAAACAGCAACAACTGTAAGGTTCTCCAGAACCTTCTTTATGCGTACGCAGAGATTGTCGAATGGGTTACCCGGTACAGTATTCTCTCAGAATTGATATGGGTATGATATGGGTTTCTCAAGAAGGGATTGAAACACTCTCTTCAAGGCTGGCAACGTAACTGCGGATACCGCTGGTATTGCAGGTGTCCATAGACGACGGTAATCAATTACCATCAGATGGGCCGTCCGTCTGTTTGCTACCTTTTAGCATAAAAAAGTGTGTGTGTACTTATGTACACGCGTTAGAAGTTATACTTCTTTGGCGTAACAAGATAAAAATCTTTTCAAAATTTTTATCTTTCGCCTATTCTACGTTTGTAAAAAACGACACTAACAATAGAAAATGTTTACTATAGCTAACTTCAGGGTGTCGGTTTTTCGTGACGGTGTGCGCGCGCATCATAAAAATTTACTCCCATCATTTTTCCCTAACGCGCCAAAAGAAGTATAACTTGATGTGATTGTTTTCAAATACCAAAACCTACCTACCCTACACAACTCGGTTAACATGAGTTAACAACAACATATTATTATATCCAATCATGTGGTCTGGCACCTCACCTTTCAAAAGTTGTAGTTTGATGTCTACAAGTTTAAAACACGGTACAAGGTTGACTTATACATTAGCTGAACCCTGGCACCGAACGTTTCCATCATCGCTTGAGTGACCTTTAACATGAACATCAAAAGTGTTAACCCAAAATCTAATTTCTTAACTAAATCTCGTCCTACATCAGTGACGTAACCTTTTGAAATGGAACGATACCATATTTATCTCGAAACTACGATTGGTTTCGTTATAAATATGATTTTATATGATTATAATAAATTAATTTATCGAAATACACTAATAAATAATTTAAATATGTACATAATGATTAACTATAGATATTTGTTCCGGGTATAGATTTTAACGTGTATTAATGCCATGAAAATCAAGATATTTATGAGTTAATTTACTCATCTTAAAAACTTGTATTCTTAGGTAATTTAAATTCGAAGTAACGTGATTGGAAAACGTAAGCAAGTCACGGATGTAACTCTTTCTATTATAGCCATTATAAAGAAGTATAAATAAATTCGAACAAGTTATTTAACTTAACAAATTAATATGTTAATTATTATATCAAACAATATATTAATCTAAAATATACTATATTGAATTCTTCAAACAATCTATTTAATAATTTGAACTATAATCCTATTTATCTATACTAATATTATAAAGATTTAAAGTTTGTGAGTAAAGCCACGTTATTTGTAGTCATATTTTGGGGTGTAAGGGGTGTCGAATAACATCTAAGACTTGTGACATCCAAGCCAACCTCACCTGCACGTGGTGCACCCTGCCGAATAACGAACGTGGCAATGGCGAAAGCGGGATAGGGTTTTACAGCCTGACTAGGTCGCAACCACCATGTATATGGCGAAAATCCCGTCATAGTGATTCGCTTCTGCGGATCGCGTTTCGGGATCAGCCCGTACATATCCAGCTTTTTGCAGGCCGGCATGACAACGGCGACCGGCGATGGATTGTGTGTCACTGTAGTGGTCGCCATTGTTTTTGGATTGTACTATGCTTACCATCAGGCACAGTACAGTCATTTTGCCATGCTTCAATAAAAAAAGGTTATATAGTAGTAACCCGAATATTGAAAATTTTTTTTTTTTTTGGTAGCGGATTTGCAAAGTAATTCGGAGGAATACCGTTGGAAAGAAAACGTTTCTTACGAACGCTGCCTTAATGATGACAGATATATGATTGAATTCTAAAGAAAAGTTGTAGAGCTTGCTAATGCCTATTTCATCCCAACGAAGTGGGCACGGGTTAGCTAGCCTATACTAATATTATAAAGTTGGAGTGTTTGTTTGTTTGGTTGTACGCACTAATCTCAGGTGAAGCTGTTAAGACCTTGCTGGGTCAATAGCGTAGTCAGTTCGAAAAAAAAACTCAGGAAGTACAGGTCCGATTTCATTTCAGTGTTAGATAGCTCATTTATCGAGAAAGGCTATATATCACCATCACGCTAAGATCAATAGGAGCGGAGCATCAATGAAGAATGATTCAAAATCGTTTTTTTTCCTTTTGAGAACTTCCGCTACGTGTTCCCGTTAGCCCAAAGTAACCATTCCACGGAGATGAAATCGCGAACAGAAGCTAGTATAGTATAAAAACTATTTAAATCTACATTATAATCAAGCAATTTACATTTATGACGTGAATTTTAGTCGCCAATAGCTAGTAGACTAGACTAAAAATATACAATTCATTATCTTTCAATGAACGCGTTTCGAATATAAAAATGTGGATATTTTTCACGTTAGAATTTTTGTATTCGTAACCTCAAGGACAACATAATAGCTTTTACTAATTTTTAATGAAAGATTGAAATCTATCCTGCAGTTTTTATTTGATGCGCGCACAAAGGATTTTCGATAAAAACCACTCGTGTAAACGTTATTCAAGATAAGTTAGACATGTTTTGAATTTTGAAATTTTGATTTTTTTTCTTTTGCGAGTAATTTACAAAAATTTAATGTTAAATATTGTTAATTATAAAAAAACAATATTCTTAAGTGTAATTTTAATCTTTAAAAAATCTTGATTGAGAATATTAATATAATAATATTGTTTGAAATACTTCAGGCAATTAAGCAAAGGAAAAACAATTGACAGTCAATCGTAATTATAAATTTAATAGATAATATATTTTTTTGTTATATATCATAGGAGGCAAACGAACAGGCGCGTCACCTGATGTTAAGTGATCACTGCCGTCCATAGACACTAGCAACACCAAGGGAGTCGCAAGTGCTTTGCCAGCCTGTGTTTGGGGGCGAACGGGTGGTGGAGTGGGGAGAAGAGAGGGAAGGGGAGGTGGGCTATATAGAAATATAATATAGATATACTATTGAAATAATCATCTTTAACAGATATGATGAAAATAACTAAGAAATTACAGATGATTCTAACTATATCAGTTGTATAACACTGATTATGTTTAAAACTCACACGGTTGAGAATAAAACACAATTCGTTTTCACTTTTATTCTGATGCCTTTCGCATTTCGTCACAAGCGGTAACTATAAGCGAATGTATAATCAAATTAACAGTAATATTTAATTAGAGATTATAACACTGTTTTCATAAACTTTAGTAATACAACGTACACATTGAGTAACACCTCGCTCTGCGCGATTGTCTTTAATTACATTTGCTAACTTGTTGAGTGCGTTTTGTTGTTATTTTAATAAAATCGCATATCTTTTAGTATTTTTTAAATTGTACAATCTATCGGTTGTGCTATTTAAATATTATCTTGTAATATAACTAAAAAACATACTCCCAAATAAACTTGTCCAATAGTAAACTCGTAGACATACCTATTGATAGGTTAATACTAAAGTATACATACAGAATGACGTATTCAGTAGCTGTCGCGTGATACACTCATCAAAAAAGTCTAAGCAACATGTACTAATTTAAATTTTAGGATGGTACTTCACATTATAACGTTGTATTTTATTTTTAAAATAATCTCTTTAGGGTTCTATGATGTAAAAATAACAGCTGTTGTCTTTATAAGTTCTTTTAATAACAAAAATGAACAATATTAGAATATACTGTAGAAACTAAGATACATAAGAAACTAAACTTTTTTCTTACAAAATGAAATTTCTAAAGAAAATGTATTTATTGTGAAAGAATAGAACAATTTAATACAAAGTATGGTCTCCTCTGCTATTCAGAACTTGTCGGCAACGATTATTCATTGAATTAATGAGACTGTTTATGTCATCTTGCGGTATTCGCTCCCAATGGAATTGTAGCAAATCCTTCAGCTGTTGGGTTGTTGTCGCTCCGTCCAAGTCCTTCAAAACACGTCTCTGGAGCATGTCCCATGCGTGCTCGATGGGGTTGAGATCTGGCGATTGTGCAGGCCAGGGCAATACCCGGATGTTCTCCGTTGCAAAGTATTCACTGATTCGCCGAGCTGTATGTGAACGCGCATTGTCATGCATTAACCTAAAATCGGAGCCAAAGGTTTGTGCAAATGGGTAGACATAAGGTCTGAGAATATCCTCAATGTAATTTTCAGCATTCATGTTTCATTTGATATAAATCTAGTGCGATGCGATGATACATAAAGTTATTGAAATGATAACGCTAAGATAAACATACAAGATGACATATTCAATAGTTACCAGGCCATGTAATGGTTTACAGACATAAAAACCGCACGAAATAAGCCGTAAGCTGCACTCAGAAAATGTACCGCGCGTTTGTTTTTACATTCTAAATTCAGAGAATCATATCTATTATTTTATAGTAATTTATGCAGTATGAAGCGATAGATCGTTCACCGCATTACGGAATTAATACATGGGTGCTATCCTAGTACCCTATATAGTATTCTAGAAGCTTAGGGTTGAAAAAAATAGCGAAAATGTTTATTCACAATGCGTGTTACGTTTGACTCTGAACGCGGAGTGTAAACAGCGTGAATAAACATTGCACGGCGAGATTTCACAACTTTAAAGAGATTTGACGTTCAAACAACCGCAGTACCGAACAAACCTGGAAAATGTATCTACTTAGAAAAGCAATAAAATACTCGTATACATCTGTCTCTACTACTTAGTTCGTAATATCTACACCAGTGTTTTTAATGTGTGGATTGCAAGGAAACAAGATATTGTTGATGCCTTAGTAATAAAAAGAAAAACAAAAAAGTTGAAAAATTATTTAACCGCAACCTAAGCATATAAATAAATAAAAATGTTGTATGTATTTGATCTCTGTACATACATACTAAGGGGGTCGTGTCATGAAAAGAATTAAAAAATACTGATTCAAAACATTGCTTATTATATATATTTATTATCTGTTAACTTATCTAATGACGGAGTTAACTGCATTCAATTAATATTTTATAATTAATAATTAAATATTATACCTGATGCCCTGATATAAAAGATTGCCATAAAATATTTTTCCAATCCTCCCGATAAAATAACGGCAGCAAACGATTTGTACCATTCCAACTCTTTGAACCAAGCGTGGGCGAGTCCACGTCCGCGTAACCACAGATCCCGCCGCCGTATTCTGATGGTGAACTTCGCTCCAGCACACTCGTCACAACCCCTTGACAGCGGCGCAAGCCTAGATTTGACCCACCGGACTAGAGCCCTCGAGCACATAACTAGCGCGATAAAGTGACACTGAAAATGTTCACTCACTAATTTAATACACCCAACAGATATCACGTACACATGCACACACATTTGGTGGAAAGGTTTCCTCTATTATTCGAACTTGGTTAGTTTAGCTTAGCCGAGTTGACTGAAACAAATTATATTACATGTTTTTTGAGTTCGTGAGGTATACATATGTGATTTACTCATTCTTATACCTATGATTAGCTTAGTAAGATTCTTGTTGTGGCCTCCTACAACAAACAACTTAAGCCACTTTGGCGTCCTTGAACCTGTCGCCAAGCAACTGAGCGCCGTAAGCGCTCGTCCTGTCTCTCCGGTTGAGCTGTGAAGGCCCATTAAGCCAATACCGTTAATCAGTTCGAATAATAAATAATTAAATATTCATTTTTATACTACTGAATAAATTTATTAACCTGTAGTAATAACATCGTTTAATATACCATACATTCACCCACTGTATAGACAGGTAAATAAAGCTACTTACAAGTAAGAGGTGTTTTGATACGGAAGACTGAAGATCTAGTCCAGTGGCAAGCCTTGGGAGACAACTATATCCATTATTAACTGACATATGATAATAATGATGCTGAAATAAAATAAAAATACATTATAATTTTTTTCATGTAGTCAGGAACTATAAAAATAATCAGAAAACGATAAATGGATTCATATTATTTTATATTTATGGTTGTGTAGGCTGTACAGGAAATCAAACCAGTCGATCTACATGTAATTTATACGCACAATATAGAGCAAATAAACATCGTTATTCGTTGTCAAATTTAAATATCACCACACCATCGATGCTTTTATTTTAATCTATTTTGTATAAATCTGTAATTAAAACAATAAGGTAGGTGGTAGAGCCATTTTAAAGCTGGTTTCAGCTTTGAATGGGTCGGCTTGCCCGGGGTAGTACCACCATCACACAGAAAACCGAAGTGAAGTAACAGTGCTGGCATTGTTGCGTTTCGTGCGGTCAGTGAGAGCGCCGGAGGCCCACCTCCCCTTCCCTATTCTCCTCTCCCTCTCCCACCCCTGATCCCTTCCCCCAAAGGGTGGCAACGCACTTGCGACTCCTCTGGTGTTATTAGTGTCCATGGACGACGGTGATCACTTAACAGCAGGTGACCCAACTGTTCGTTTGCCACTTATGACATTTAAAAAAACGTATAAAAAAACAAGGTGTGTCGAAAAGTAACATGATAGAAGTGACACTAAAGTATTACAGGGAAGCATTTTAATTAAAAGAACACAACAAAAAGCCAACGTCCCGCGGTCCCCCATCCAAGTACTGACTGCGCCCGACGTTACATACCTTCGGTGATCGGACGAGACCGATATTTTAACACTCTTCCCGACACAGTTTTTACCCGCTCCACTTCTCGCCACATAAAAATGTTGTCCATCAGAATTTCAAAGGCCTCATAATAAGTTTCACTTCATAGATATTAATTACTAAGGAATAAATTACAGTTTGTAATTACATAACATTTTTTAATCATCTGTAATTATTATAAATAATGCACACGTTTCCATGGTTTTTAAATTTTTCGTCGGTCTGTCTGTCCGTCGTTGGTGCTTGTATCACGTAAATACTACGGGACGGATTTTGACGAAATTGGTTTGATGATAGTTTATACACCTACATAACAATACAAAAATGATTAAATTCATGTGACATTATTTATGAATATATCTATACTTCTACACTAATATTATAAAGAAGTAAAGTTTGTGAATTTGTAACGTTGTGAGTTTGTGACGTTGTAGGGGGTAATCTCAGGAACTACTGGTCCGATTTAAAAAATTCTTTCAGTTTTATATAGCTCATTTATCGAGGAAGGTTATAGGTTACATATCATCACGCTAAGACCAATAGGAGCGGAGCACTAATTAAGAATGTTTCAAAATAGGGGTTTTTTCCTCTTCATAGACTCCGCTGCGTGTTACCGTTAGGCCAAAGTAACTATTTCAAACGGACGAAATCACGGGCAGAGGCTACTCGTTTAAAAGTTCAACATTTTCAATATTTTAGACGTACCGTTCTATAAGCCACGCTTCTTATATAAAACGTATCATAAAAATAATGACTACCAAAATACGGTTATTGTGAATTTTATAGCCGAACGGAGGTGGAAGTGATCGAAGTGTTCGCGTGCTGGAACAACATATTATTAGTTATTACGGTCACACTCACGTTACGCTAGAAATTCTACGTTACACAACAGTAACCGATTCCCATAATGACATTGTTATAACCGCAAATAACAAAACATTGTCCCGACGACGAATGTAGTATTGTGAAGTCAGTAATCGTTTCGCTTTCTACACCATAAAAGTAAATTGTTTTCTGTTGATTAATTTATAATAATCTATCATCATTTCTTCAGTTAGCTGGAGTGGAAATACATAAGTGGTGACTATGCACCCACTTAGCGTTTATACCTTGAGGCATGTTTTATGTAATAGCAAATATGCTTATAATTTTCTATTGTATTATTTTGGAATATAACTGCCAAATATGGAGTCGAATAAAATAGTGGAGGCAATCATAAGGACTGTCGGCAGAAGTAAAAACTCAAAGCAATTCAATAACTGAGTCCTTTTTTATTTGAAGTTATACTTGTTTTGGCGCGTTAGGGAAAAATTATGAGAGTAAATTTTTACGATGCGCGCGCACACCATCACGAAAAACCAACATCCTGAAGTTAGCTATAGTCAACATTTTGTTTCTTTGTATTTGTTGTTTGTATTTCTTTGTATTAAAACTTTCAATGTATTAAATACCTACTTTCTTTTTATTGTTAGTGTCGTTTTTTCTATAAACGTAGAATAAATAAGGCCAAAGATAAAAAATTTGAAAGATTTTTATCTTTTTACGCCAAAAAAGTATAACTTCTTACGCGTGTACATAAGTACACACACACTTTTTTTTTAATGTATCAAAATTGAGTTAATTAATTAATAAACTGTATAAAAATGTACATACCTATATAGCTTCAAGTGCCAATAGAATGGAAAACCAGAATGTTAATAATTTGAATGAATAAATTATGAAATTTAAATAATTAGGACTATAATTGATTAAAAAAAACAAAACAGTACACAACTATATAATTTGAAATAACAAATATGATGGGGTTGCAAAAGTTCAGTACAAAATCTCAATATTATATATACACAGCCGTTATACATCACAACATTGTCAGTGAAGCTAAATCACGAGATTTTACTCATCCAATAAACTCAAACACACATACGATACATTCGAGTATATACAATGTCTGGTACAAGCGTATTACGTCAAGAGCATGTTGGAAACATCGAAGAAGCTTCACTAGCATGTCGAAGAAATTGGTGACGCGAACGTAAATGCTGAACGTGGCTAAAAAAGTTTTCACTTCAATAATCAACTTTATAGAACAGATGTGTAGCAGTTAAACAGTTTTAAATTATCCAGTTACCGAGTATCTTTTGTCGCGGTATTTGCAACATCCATTGTTGATAAATACGCTGTTAGCAATACGTAATTAGCAGGATGTAGTTAGCAATATGTTGTTTATTTGCTTACATGTTTTCTATACCCGTACATAATAAATACTTTTTTATAACATCACAAAGACGGCATAGTGTTTTTGCTAATCAATAACCTACAAAAACACTATACTGTAAAAGGTCACACAGATCTTCAAATACTTGAACGATTTATTAAAAAGCTGTATAATTAATTACCTAATATCATACATAATAAATTATTAATATATATTTATACATTAATTGACGGGTTCGGAAAAACATTCCACATATATAATATTCAGCATTTAATATATGCCGATTTCATTGAAGTACTTAACCTTTACAGATTTATTGCCGATTTATGACTCAATAAAAATGTTTTTTCTTCGAGATGATGAATTTTAGGCGTAATATATATACATATATATATAACTAATGTATCTCTTCGCGACAATATGTCGACATTGTTGACCTTTCGATCTATCATTCTCTTAAATTATAAAATACGAGATATGAAATGAATTTGTTAATAGGTATGTAGGTGGTAGAGCCACGCTGAAGCTATTACTGATTTCAGCATGATTGGGTTGGCTAGCTCGGGGTACTACCACCCGACCCACAGAAAACCGAAGTGAAGTAACAGTGCTTACATTGCTGCGTTTCATTCGGTCAGTGAGAGTGCCGGATACCCACCTCTATTCCCCCTTCCCCCTCACAAACTCGCCCAAACACCGGCTAACAACGCACTTGCGACTCCCCTATTATTGCAAGTGTCTATGGACGGTGGTGATCACTTAGCATCAGATGACCTGTTCGTTTGTCTCCTATGATATATAAAAAAACTATATTCAAGTATAAAAAATTAACTGATGAATATGTCACGCATCATAATATATTTGATTATATGATTATATAATTATATATTAATTATATTATATGATCATAATTATTTATTACACTGCTTATATAGGTTTAAGGTCATTGTCAAATAATGACCTCAAACTCGTAATTTTTTTTTTTTTTAATATAATAATATGTAAATATTATTACCACCAGAAGCCATTTAAAATATAGTAGCAAGTTTGTTTTCATCTTTTCATATAAATAAAATTGAAATATCTATTACTCACTCTAAAAAGGGCTCTAAAAAGGATAAAGTCATATGGACTTTTACTGGGACTTCTGTAATACTGTGATAATACTATTATAATACTGTGATTTTCTTGGTTTCATATCATCTCCCTTTTCTACAGAGCTTAGGAAGAAATGTTAAAATTTAACAACATTATATAAAAACGGTAAAATGTTTATTACCTACTTTCTTATCTTATTATATCCTAGCAAGCCAGGTGGACGTTGTCCCGCTCAGATAACAAAAAAAACTTTGACAAATTATATACCAAAACTTTCCTCATGAATCACTTTATCTACAGGTGAAAATCGTATGAAAATACGTTCATTAGTTTTTGAGTTTATCGTGAACATACAGACAGACCGACGTGGCAGAGGACTTTGTTTCATACTATGTAAATGATACACGTTGCCGTTATCCGCGCATCACGCAAAAACAGAAAGATTTCAATCGTTTTTTTTTAGATTTACTTCTTAAATACTTCATCCATATCTAAAATAAATTAGTACGATGGGTTCATTAGTCTAATACTTATAAAAGTTTTAAGAAAATACAGGTTTTACAAGCACTACGCGTTTATCAATGTATTTTGTTTTGCCGTGGAGAAGTGAGGCAAGCGGTGTGGTGCTCATGCGCCAAAGAGGGGAAATAAACAAATAACATTGTTTACAAAGAAATTTTGTCAGCCAAGTATATTTTTTCGTTCAATGTTTTTTATGTTTTTTTCCTCTGAACATAAGATATATTTCATATAGTTATAAAATATATAAATATAGATATATATCTCATACTAAATCGCAGATATCATGTAAATAAAAAATAAAAGACAGAAACGTACATTTCATGAAAAAGTATAACAATTATAACTCGAAGGTAGTCAGCCGTTTAACATACATCTTTAGAAGTATCGAATATAATCATTGTATAGCTGATTTCTTAAAAAAAATGAATATAAGATCCATATGTTTTCTTTCACAGAATGCACGAGTTGTAATGACGATGAGCTCGGTGTCACGCGATGGACAATGCCACTTCTCAAAACCGGCGAGAAAAGATACTACCTAGGAATATTCTTTAAGGTGAGTTTTTGAAGATATTTAAGTATATAAAATACATTAAATTGTTCACGTCAATGGCGCGGAATTTTCGCTACTTATTATAATTTAACTATCGAATATTGTTCTTTTTTCTACATATTGCAATCAAGGGGATATTTATTCAACTTTACGAAAGTAAAGTACAAGGGGCTTTAACCTGATTTCATAATATGTGATGTTTAGGGATTCATAATGTATATCGAAAAAAAAATATGTCAAAGTTTTGATTTGCGAATTAATACGATATATCAATTATTTTCAATTCTTAATGCATCGATATATTCCATTCGATGAATCGAGAAAAGGTTTTATATAATAATATTAGTTTTAAAAGACAATAAATTCGTTAATTACTGTTTAGGATTTGAGGTTTTTGACTAAAATTTCAATAATTTATGTATTACTAATTCCTCACTTTTGTTCTATTTTACCTATCTAATTTAGAATGTTCAGACATATGAAAACTTCGAATGTAATTACTAGTTGAATAAAAATTAAATGAACATCTAAGGTTTCTATTTTTGTGAGCTATATATTCTATATTTTATTATATATGGTGATAAGTTTACAGCAACGTTGTTTCTATTCGAAGTTACAATACATCACACTGAAATAAACATCGATACAGTTTTACATGCCCATCTCTAGTAGTAGATAATTGGATTTTTAATTATTCATTGTAACTCCTAATTTTTGACCATGCACACAACAAATATCTAAGTTTCTAAATAGATGTTTGGATGCTTAAAGCATACATGAACATGCATATGCATGTCTCGCTAACTCGCATAGGCATTATTAGTTTAACAAACTTAACTTAGTCAGATTCACGATAGCGCATTTCAGACAAGAACCGAAGCCAAGGTTCACCCACTTTGGCGCCAGAAGTTATTGCCATACGGCTGGGTGTCTTAAGCGCTCTCTCAAAAAACGTCCGGTGAAGTGTAAAAGCGAGAATAAGTCTGACCAACGGCGTATAGTCAGTTGGAAAAAAAACAACCAATATTATGTTAAGTAAGGAAATTTTCGAAGACGTAATACGCTCGGAAGAATGGGATTTCATTTATATGTAGCTAGCTACCTTAATACAATGTTGACAACAGGCTTGTAACTTAATAGACGTAAATAGTCAGGTAAACATTACATGTTATGCCATAAAAATATGGTTACATCACAGTGTTTTCTCATCTACGTTCATTGTACGTATTGTAGCGAAACAAAGTGAACCAAAGTTCACTACTATCACGTCACCATCAAATCAGACACATAGTTCTTGTAATATTGTTTATATATATTAACCAAAAAACGATGTACGAACTAAAGCGATAAAATCTGTCGAACTCTGCTATATTGTTTATACCCTAAATTAAATTCATAAAAGAGAACAGAGTGTATTGTATGTACGGCACACGATAGAAGTGAAGGTTTTGTATTACAGACAAACATTTTAATTTTAAAAAATACAACACAAAGCCAAGGTCACGCAGTGCTCCCAGACGGTGACCCATCCAAGTACCGACCGCGCCCGACGTTGTTTGATTTTGGTGATCGGACGGGAAACGGTGTTTTCAACACGCCACCCTACACAGTATTTACCCCCACCACTTTTCGTCACACAAAAAGGTTGCCAATGAGAATTTCAAAGCCCTCTCATAAGACGTTTCACTTCAGAATCGATGTTTATTTTTCGAACTGACTACGTTATTGGCCTAGCAAGGCCTTAACAGCTTCGCCGGACTACTAAGGCGAGCGCTTAAGGCACTCAGCCGATATTATTATGACAACTAGCTCAAGGGTGCACGGCACACCTCGGCTTGGGCTGTTGCCTAGTTCATGCAATCAGAATCGATGGATCGCGTCACTGTTCGTTGATTACATGACCGATTGCAACTAACTGCGTACACGCATCTCTCAATGTCGGTAACGTAAGAACATGGCGGTTGTAGTTACGTATGGTTACCACGTCTATTATTTTTATTATAGACTAGCACTGCCCGCGACTCCATCCGCGTGGATCCTATTGTAAAAAAACAGTGACAGTAAAATCATCTGAATATATTAAGTCCATTTACTTATCTGAAATCGCGTCGTCAGTAAAATTACAATAACTTTTGATAGAATGAACCGATTTTAATGAAACTAAGACTAAACGTTACTCGAGGATATGCTTTATGATTTACTGTGTGAGGTTTTATCGTGCGCATAGTACTTTAGCAGTGACGCGTGCCCAAACAAAGAGACAGACATTTCTAAAAAGGATTAAAATATATTTATTACTTATTCCACGACACCTGCAACTATTTTTTTCATAGAAATCTAAAAGGACACGTTAAATTTAAGTCCTTATTATATGTATGGAAGAAGATAGATTTTCTCATTTATCACTATTTCATATTGACAAGAGCTTAATTAATTGCATGCATTAATGCAGTATGTTATTTATATACAATGCCTTAATTTATTAATAAATTATTATTAAAGCATGCGTTGTTGTTACAAAATAAAAAAAAACGTATCAAATTCAAATTTTTATTAGTAAAAACAATCGGGGCAGATAACAAGTTTGGCCTTGCGTGGAATACTGCTCGCACCTCTGGGACGGTTCGGCAAAGTACCTCTTGGATACCCTGGATAGGTTGCAGAGACGGACTGTCCGCATTGTTAATGATGCAGACATTACAGAGTTCATAGAGCCGCTTCAGTTGCGCAGAGACATTGCTTCACTGAGCGTGTCCTACCATCTTTATCATGGCGAGTGTTCTGAAGAGTTATTCAACTTGATCCCTTCGTCTCCTTTTCATAACCGCACCACCCATGCTGGTCTTCGGAGCCACAGTTTTCCTATCTGGGCACGAACTAAAAAGTTCGCAACATCTTATATTTGCCGTATCGTGAAGCTGTGGAACAATCTCCCGGCCAGTGTGTTTCCTCCTTCCTATGACATGGGGTCCTTCAAGCGCAACGTGAAGAGATACTTACGCAGGCCGGCATGACAGCGGCGACCGGCGAGGGATAGTACGTCTCTCGGTGGTCGCCATTGTTTTTGGATTGTACTATGCTTACCATCAGGCACAGTACAGTCACTTTGCCGAGCTTCAATAAAAAAAACTATTTTGTTTATTTTTTTATATTTTTATGCTCCTTAATTTATGATGTTATTGCGCTAACGGAAAAAATATTCAAATGTCACAAATATTTTATAAAGGGAAAAATTATGCACGCTATTATTAAGGCAACATAATGATTGGAATTATCAGCAAATTTGCAAATTTAAGGCATTTTAACGCAAGGTATACTCGTTTCTGTAATTCGATATAGAATTTACATATAACATACATACCATTATTATAATTAATTTCCATGGTTATTTTGAACATTTCCAATTTACATAATTCTTATATTACTAACCGGTTATAATCCTGTGTTGAATAATAATTTAACAATAATAGTTAATGGGATTTTATTAATTTAATAGTTAATTAATCAAATAATTACAATACAATTATTATAAATTTATATTTAATCTGTTGTGTCAACTGTAAATATTACAAAATAAGGTCGCTTTTCGTGTCTGTCTGTGTTTCCTCATTTCTTTTCAAATATATAACAGGTTTTGATACGATTTACACTATCATTTAGGCATTTTCGGAAGGTTGAAAAAACAAAGTCATGAGATACATCAAAATAATGTACTACAGGATTCTATATCTATAAAATACCCATTGAAAAGTCCGAGATTGTATATGTCTATCTTCTAAGGATAACCCACAGTAAACATTTTTATCTTTTCACACGTTACTCATTATCTGTTGCTGTTATGGCTTGTTATGAATACTATTTATTGAGACAATCTGTGGCCATCGGTTGAACGGGATGGACGTTGATGTATTACAGCGTCATCTAGTTATGAATTATAGTAAAATGAATAACATAAAAAGTATCACCGTAGGTTTAGAAAAAAAACTAGGGTCCCGCGAGAATGTTATAAGTCAAAAAAGCAGTGTCCAGAACCGGGTGGACACAACATTTTGTTCTGAATTCCACACGGCCGAATTCGCAGGTAACATCCAGTCTAAATAAAGTAAATTTTCAAAAAAAAGTATTAACCGACTTTAATATCAATCAAAAACCCATAAGGCACTGAAAAGCGGAAAATAAATAGTTTATCAAATTAACCAAATGAAATAAAACATATGAATATGTGTGCTACCTAGAGATGTATTGGAAGTCGTTACCAACCAAAATTTTTGTATTACAGAGACGCGAGATTGGACTTAAACTTTGTACTTATGTAGATGATATGATTTTCGGTTTGGTTGGCACCGACTTCCAATACATCTCTAGGTAGCACACATATTCATATGTTTTATTTCATTTGGTTAATTTGATAAACTATTTATTTTCCGCTTTTTAGTGCCTTATGGGTTTTTGACTGATATTGAAGTCGGTTAATACTTTTTTTTGAAAATTTACTTTATTTTTCCATTTTTAGTGTACATAAATATATTTTACTGGCAGAGCCCGCGAACAACGTTTCGCCTTAAATATATTAAAATATGCGCATTTTTGCGGTATAGTATCTATCGGTATGGTATGCGATATGGTTTCAATTGGTTGTACAATAAGTAACGTTTGGTACGAACGCAACCTTATCAATAAACCGCGATAGTTTCTACCACCAACTCGGCTACCATCGCTTCACATATAATACACCTTAAGTAATGTAATTACAATACTTGCGTCATGTTGTAACACAGCGAGGAACATAAGCACAATAGGCTCCTAAGAATTGAAGAGTTTTTTTTATCCTTTTTTTGAAGTCGGTTAAAAAGTAGCCTAAGTTACTGCTTTCACCTATTTGCTGCAAATCCCGTCAGAATCGGTCCAATCGTTTCCAATTAGACAAAACAAACAGACAGAAATTTTAAAAAGCTGTTAACTTGATATTAAAAATACACTATAATTTTATTTATGTGTACAGATAACATAAATATGATTTACTATCGTTACTATAACATTGTAGATACATTTTTTAGTTAGTTAAAACAACCAATAAGTATTAATTACTACGCAACAAACTGACCAACCGACAACCCGACATAACAGGTTATTTTGATGGTTAGATTGTAGCTTTCTCTAACTGACAGGAGTGATAGTGGTTGCCCATAATATGTGTTTATTGTGTACCTTTGAGATTAAAAGTGCTTCACTTTCTTTAATACACTAACGGAAGAGGTGTGTCGGTGTATCTAGTAAATTACAAGTTAATAACAATTGAAAAGTTATTAGAAAATTGCTGTAGCACTAGTAAATATATCATTTACTGAGTAGACAGAAATTATTTAGTTTTGTTTTTCTCGCAATACATCTTTAATTAGCTGAATGTCTAACATAGTTAAGATCTTAATTATATTACGATTTTTTTTTATGTCATAAGGAGGCAAACGAACAGGTGGATCACCTGATGTTCAGTGATCACCACCGTCCATAGACACTAGCAACATCAAGGGAGTCGCAAGTGCGTTGCTAGCCTGTAGGAAGGGGTAGGGAATAAAGGAGAAAGGGGAAGGGCAATGGGAAAAGGAGGTGGGCCTCCGGCGCTCTCACTAATCGAACGAAACGCAACAATGCAAGCACTGTTATTTCACGTCGGTGTTCTGTGAGAGGGTGGTACTGCCCCGGGCGAGCCGACCCATCCATGCTGAAACTAGTAATAGCTACAACGTGGCTCTACCACCTTCTTAAATCATAAGATCATACTATGTTGAAGGACATAGTGCGCGCTTCAATCAAATACTACTGGATAGAGTCCGATATTTTTTTTTAGTTCTAGTTCTTAGACGTTAGGTTATTTTATTTAAAAAAATATCAAGATATCTTCACTTAATATAGAGTTATTAAAGTTTTATGAAATTGCGATTTCTGTAGACACTACAAAAGGAAAAAAGTTTTGCGAACAAAAAATATTTTTTATTTAATTTTTTTATGTTTCTTTCTCTATACATATAACACATTGTTAGATAATAAAAAAGCAGACATAGTTGCGGGTATAAGTTAGTAATATATAAAAGATAATATATATCTGTTAACTTTAGGATATAGACATATACTTTTCTATAAGCATTTTTAATATGTAAAATTCTGTAGTACCTTATTTTATTTAACTCATAAATTTAAGCCAGCATGGTCGATGTAAGCGCCAGATGATACCTTGTTATGGCTTTATTAGAATACATCAACTTTTCTTTAGTTAATGGAATATATGTTATGTCCATTTATTATATATTATATATACATTATAAATCTTCCAGAATAAATTCTCTAAACGATGGGTAAAAACCTTTTCGTTGCGTAATTTAGAAAAACTAAGCGAACACAGACGGACGTGAAATAGCGCTTTATTATGTAATGTCTAAATAGGTACTTTACAACAGAATTGAAATAATTATCCGTTTCACAGTCTGCGGAAATCCGATAAATTATAAACAGAAAACTATGAATTAAAGAAATAATTTTCAATAATTACACTAACTTAAATTATGCCTTTGCTGGCATGTTTCTCAGAGGAAATCGATTGTCCAAAAATTGAACATACATACAAGATGTAATATTATTTAACTATCCTTACTAATATTATTATTATTTTTTTACTTTATTGGTCTACAAAACTGACTACAATCTAGTTACATACATAATTTAGTAGTATAGAAAAACCATGTTATGATTGTACTCTTCTAGATGTAGACACAGCATGCATATAAAATAAAAAGAACAGACATTAGGCGGTACACAAACAAAATAAATATATCATACAACTAACAACCTATAAACGTAAACATCAGTTTCTTTTGTTTTCACAAGTATCAGAGACCTAGTTACCTATTCCGAATTTTAGGGTGAATACGCCAAATTACTAGATTTTCTTTTTTTTCGAATTGACTACGCTTTTGCTCTGACAGGCCTTTACAGATTAATTGGACTACTAAGGCGAACGCTTAAGGCACTCAGCCGATTTTATTTAACAACAAGCACAAGGGTGCACGGCACAACTCGGCTTTGGCTGTTGTCTAACAACGCGAATCTAACTAAGTTATCCATACATGTATAAGTCTGTGAATTATACAGTTTTAATTTAAAAAGGACATAAGGTAATGGAATTGGACATGAAATGGATGAAAGCATCCAGAAACAATGTACTGTTTGTGAGGCTAAGCCAAATTTACATAAACGGGAGAGAAGTCGTGAGCAACGACTAGTTATGCTATAATGTAGTTTTACGGTTTTGTCACGATGCTTTTTTTAATAGAAAAATTATAAGATTCAAATCGTACTCGTATCATCGACATCCAAATAAGAAAAACGTAGGCTCTCTATACTTCTTTCACAAAGACTTAGAAAACATCTTGATTCAGGAATTCCATTAAATAAAACCAAACTTAATCCAAGTAGGTGTTGAAGTAGGATATTATGCGAAGGAATTTCTTATATCTAAAACAGATGTAAGCACAAAATAATAATAATAAATAAGTAATTCCTAGAATTCCTAACTCTGCTCTCCCAATACATTCTTGATAATTTAATATATGTCTGTAAAAACGTTGAAAACCTGCATTATTTTGTAAAGGACCGGCGTGAAATAAATACTAGAAGCTGTAACAAACTGGTCATCCCATGTTTCAGATTTAGCAAAACCATTAATAGTTTTTTAGGTAATAGTGTTAGGTTTTACAATAAAGTCCCAAAACATATTACCGATTTGCCGGACTATAAATTTAAGCTCAACCGGGTTTTAGTGTCGAAAGGCTATTATAGAGTGGATCAATATGTGAACGATGGTGATGTTTGGAATTGACTCCTCTCTGTGCATCCATTAAAAATGGTATTGTAACGTATAATGTATTCGAAATATATATATATGTTAAAAAGATGATCCGGATCGAGTTTCTTGCCTGTTCTTCTCGATGACTGGGTTGTTTTTCGAACCGGTGGTAGTTTTAACGTTCATAAGCGCCTTATTAGGGCCTAAACTGAATAAAGTATTTTTGCTTTGATTAGAATAAACGATTTTCAGAAATACAACTCCTAAAACCATAAAATAAACGTTTAGTCAATTGTATGAGTATTATGATAGTTAATTGGAATAACATACTGAAGTGTCTATAACTTTGCAATAACTGAATTTATTAACATACATTTTGGTAAACACAGGTAGAATATACTAAGCTAACTAATATATTGAATTAATTCCAAGAATGGTTATTACAATTAAGGTAGCCAACCGAACTTTATAATGTTGTACTTTATGTGAACAACAAATATATAATACTAGCTAACCCGCGCAACTTCGTCTGCGTAAAATCAGTTACTACCAGTTTCTTTTGTATTTCCAAACTCCAAAAATTTAAAAAACCTAGAAGCTGATTGCAGCGACATCAACCGTTTTAAATTGTGAAACCAAACAGTTCAGCGACCCACTCAAATACATAATGTCTTCCCAGTACCCCCTAGATAGCTTCTATGCCACTCACGACCGCGCCTCACTAGTAAGTATCATTCCCATACTTTTAAAAACATACTTCATCTAAGATTCTCTTGGTTGTATATTAGTATTAGTTTTAATATTATTATTTTATATGTTCAATGTGACCATGAACTACCCCACTATTGAAGAGTGTTAACCTTTAAACAGTCACCTGGAATACGTCAGAAATATGAATATGAGAAGTTGTATGACAAAAATGTGCATTTTCATATACTACAATTTTTTTACTTTTGTCATTTACACTGGATTACCCCTTGCGTTTTATGGGACAAAATTACTCTATATGTTACTTTATAATATTAGTCATCAGTGTGTCATGTTTCGTCAAAATTGGATCAGTACTTTCAGAGTGATATGCGGACACAGGGACAGACAGAAAGACGGACAAAAATTCTAAATAAGATATTTTTGCCTAGAAAAATATATCTAAAAATAATAGAATATAAAAGAAAAGCCCACCCCTATTATTTAAAAATATTTAATGTACAGTATTGATCTAGCCACCGATTTATTACATGTATAAAGGTTTTAAATAATAAGTTGAGAATTGTTTTTCTCGTTAAACTCATTAAGAGTTGAGTATATATAAGAAAATGACCGCCAAATTGATCAAAAGTATAATAACATACTTACATAACATACAAAATACAAATTTATACCCAAAATATATACATTTATACACGGTCTAGCCGTTTCGGAGGAGTTCGAACACAAACACCGTGACACATGATTCAAATAAAGATAACAATGTGCATGAAATGCTTAATGTAACTAAAGTATTTAAGTTGGTAATTATTAATACTGTATCCGTCTAATTAGCTTTCAAATTGTACGTCACCTTTTTTTAGAAAATATAGTGAGTATAGTGGGCTACCCTTAAAAAATGCCTTCACAGACTTCTTTGTAGATCTATAAAAGGGGAATATCCCAACATACATTGTTTTGTTATTATTAATATATAAGGATTAGGCAGCGTTTTCGATAAAAACTCTGTGGTGGCTTGACTTTTTTCGACATGTCCAACAATTATGGTTATATTTAAACCCAACCCAATACATCTAAATAGCTTTAGAATTGTATGTCATCTTTTTTTAGAACATAATTGGTATAGTGGGCTATCCTTAAAAGACAGATATATCCTCACAGCCCTCACAGACTCTTTTGTAGATCTATATTTTCTTTGATGTTCATTATTTACACCTGGCTAAAAAGAAAAATGTATCATGTCATTGTCATTATATTAAGTCGTCAATACATTTTGCAATGGACGTAATTATTTTAACCTATACATACAAAAGTAAACCTTATTACATTTACCCAACATACATTGTTATATCTCAAAATGATTAGGCAGCGGTTTCGATGAAAACTCCCAATCGGTTTGAATTTTTCCGACTTGTCCAACAATTATCATTATATTTCAACCAATATATATAAAACCTTGACAAATTTATATACTAAAACGTTCCTCATGAATTACTTTATCCACTTGTCAAAACCGTATGAAGATCCGTTCAGTAGTTTTTGAGTTTATCGCGAACAGACAGACAGACAGACGCGGTTGGGGACTTTGTTTTATACTATGTAATGATGATAAATAAAAAAAGTGTACTTATTACACGCGTTAGAAGTTATACGTCTTTGGCGTAACAAGATAAAAATCTATTATTAATTTATTGAGAAAACTAAAATGTTGACTATAACTAACTTCAGGGTGTCGGTTTTTCGTGACGGTGTGCGCGCGCATAGTATAAATGTACTCCCATCATAGCTAACTTCAGGGTGTCGGTTTTTCGTGACGGTGTGCGCGCGCATCTTAAAAATTTACTCTCATTTTCCCCTAACGCGCCAAAAGAAGTATAACTTCAATAATAATTTTTGAAGTAAAACTTTTTTAGGCGCGACTAGGTTAATTTTAGGTAAATTTCGGTAATTGGACGAAAATGCAACGGAAGTCCATTATGGCAATATGGTGTCACGTTTCTGTACCATTCGGTTATATAATAATTAAACATAACCAAAACTTCTATGAAATCATAATTAATTTAATTTGTTACCTATCATAGTAATCTGTTCGTACTTTTCTATATTTTATTTACTTTATAACAAAGAGTTGCTAATAATATTTCCTGTGTTATTTAAGTTCCGAATTATCTGATAGATGGCACTACAGATAATGAAGCTTTGATTTCATTTGTTACTTACTTACATTGAAACCAGTTGGCTGCACGGTTGCGCGCCCATAAATCATACATAATTAATTCTATTGTATGATTTTTGTTATTATTCAATTTTTTTAAATTAATTCGTTTATAAACTATTTATTGATAAAATCAAAAATATTTAAAAAGCTTTACTTCAATCGCGTGTGACGGTTACACGCATTCATTTTTTTAATTTCACATAGTTATAATTCATTTTAGGTAAATCCTTAGAAGGCCACTAAATATTGATAGCAATTTAAAACAAAACTAAGTTACTATATTTTGTGAAAACCCTATATACAATCAAGATAGTAGACAACAGTACATTTTTTCCAAACTGATATATAGATACGTGCTAGGATCTTCTTGAACATTCTAATGTAATTATCATTATCTTGAAATTTTCTAAATTATCCACGAGAACCTTCAACCCCACTATATATTTAGGTTTCCAACACCGAGAAATCTACCCTACTATATTTTCTATACGAAGTTTTTATCAAGCGCCTTCAGCACCTGCCTTAAACATTAACTCTTAATATTACTTACTAAATCGACTTACAAGGGTGTAAGGGGTGTCGAATAACATCTAAGCCTTGAGACACCCAAGCCAACCTCACCTACACGTGGTGCACCCTGCTGAATAACGAACGAGGCAATGGCGAAAGCGGGGTGGTAGGGTTCTACAGCCTGACTGGGTCGCAACCACCATGTATATGGCGAAAAAGCCCGTCATAGTGATTCGCTTCTGCGGGTCGCGTTTCGTGATCAGCCTGTGCATATCCAGCTTTTCGCAGGCCGGCCTGACAGCGGCGACCGGCGATGGATAATGTGTCACTCGGTGGTCGCTATTGTTTTTGGATTATACTGTGCTTACCATCAGGAACAGTGTAGTCATTATGCCTTGCTACAATAAAAAAAAATCAAAATGGATAAAGAAATAAAGACATAAATATCTAACTTCACAACGGCTTTGTACTCTTTGGTCATTTTTGTTACATTTTTTCTTTGTTACATCCTCGATAACTAAGCAGCTAGTATATTGTTTATATTTATGTATGGACCCTTGATATCTTGGGAATAGATAAGAATAATAAAATACTTCATAAGTCTCATCGCGGCCATCTCAAATATGTTAGCGGACTTCTTCAACTGCTATTTACAGCTTCTGTCATTTATACCAAACGGTTAATGCGTTGTACGGTTAACCTGATGAGAATAATTTATTAATAAACTACCCAGCGCATCAAAGAGAAGATTATTTATAGGCGTTCTGAATGAAAGAATTTTTCAAATCGGACCAGTAGTTATTGAGATTGGCGCGTTCAAGCAAACAAACTCTTCAACTTTATAATATTAAAGTATAGACTTTATTTCCTAAATATTATGAACATGCATGAGTCAACTTTTAAATGTATTTTACAACTGTAATGCTTGGGATATGAATAGCACAAGAAAATGTCAAATCGGTAATATTCAATCGCATTATGTTAATTGCCATGTATAATAATACTAACTCATGTTTGTTGACTACGTGTTCTATCTGGTTTAATCGTCCGCTGTCTTTTATTTTTGTGAAACTTCTTATAGGATGGCTTTGAAATTGTGATCGGTAACCTTTTTGTATGATTAAAATTGGTGGGGGTGAACGCTGTGTCGGGTAGAGTGTTGAAAACACCGGTTCTCGTCCGATCACCGAAGTTAAGCAACGTCGAGCGCAGTCAGTACCTGGATGGGTGACCGCCGGGAAACATCGCGTGACGTGGATTTTCCTTGTTTTTTGAAGTTAAACTTCTTTTGGTGCGTTAGGGAAAAATGATGAGAGTAAATTTTTACGATACGCGCGCACATCGTCACGAAAAACCGACATCCTGAAGTTAGCTATATTTCTTTGTATTTATTGTTTGTATTTCTTTGTATTAAAACTTTCAATGTATTAAATACCTTTTTTCTATTGTTAGTGTCGTTTTTTCTACAAACGTAGAATAAGGCGAAAGATAAAATTTTTGAAAAGATTTTTATCTTGTTACGCCTAAGAAGTTTAACTTCTAACGCGTGTACATAAGTACATACACACTTTTTTTTGTTGTCTTTATGACACGCTATGTATTTTACTACTGTTTAATTCGTATTGAAACTAGAAACGCATAATGATTTGTAGTCTGTATAATAGTATGAAAAGTTCTCTTCGTCTCACTAAAAAACGAATCTAATCCGATTCAAGCGTTTCGGAGATTATCTATACAACATACACTTAAATATTATTCGCATAAACATGTATAATCATTTTTATGCGTAGTACATTGGACACCGCTCAAAAACTACCTTTAATGCAACTTCCCACTTTCTAGAATATCGGCTGTACAAATCAGTGGACCGGAAATTAAACACCGTGCATCGAAAATAATGCACGACTATCAGATGTTCGCGATCTCGTTCACGTGAATAAACCTAGTAAAGTTTCACGGAACTACATTACTATGTTATTTTTATTTTTTAAGTTTTTTGCGGTTATCCGATTATCTCATCTGGTGTTAAATGACGTAGTCTAAGGTGGTAAACACGCTAAACTAAAATAAGGGCTGGTTCTCAACTGCAGCTGCCAGGACACATAAACGTAGTAGCTATCCTACTTGCTTAGAAAAAGCCTTACCACCATACTTATTTAATCGTATGGCTGAAATGGAGTAATCCGTTCTATTTTATTATAATTGGAGATTTAATTCTCTCAGCCATTTTAGGGCTTCGTCAGTAAGAACGATCAGGTCACCTAGAGAACCATTATATTTTCTTAATGGGCATTGTTGTATGATGTGTGCTAAGGATTGGATATCCGCACCGCAGTCACAGCGTGGCGAGTCAATCCATCCACACCGGTATTTAAACTGTGCACACCGGCCGTGTCCAGTACGCAATCTGTTTAGTTTGCACCAGTCACCTCGGGGCAGATCAGAGCCCTGTAATTTAACACATGGGTCGATGGCGCCCACCATACTATGATTTCATTACAATATTTACCTTCACCAGAATTTCCAACTCAGTTGCAAAGATTCGAACTTTTTTTTTTCGCGGGGGAGTCCTCTTGTAGATCTACACCTAGCCGGGCAGCACAGGTGAGAATACCAGATCTCTACTGACTAAGCCCCCTAGGTGTTCTTCTCGCACCATTTAGCCGGGTGGGCAGGTACGGCCTCTGCAGTGCTTCTACCCGACCCGGCAGGTGTTGCCCCCTCATCAGGGCCCCGACTCGTAGTCTGAAGAGGGAAGACCTTGACCCTCCCTGGCGAACTGATGGGAGGCGCGCTGAACACTAATGCGCCTTAGCCACTTGGGCCTGTGTTAGAGTTGCCAAGGAGTAGTCCGGTGAAGCTGTTAAGATCTTGCTAGGTTAATAGCGTAGTCAGTTCGAAAAAAAAAATGTTCCCAGGGCGACAAACATGCCCGTGTCCATCGCCCGCAAAGATTCGAATCTAAGTCAATTGGCGCGGTGTCTCAAATAAGCCATCATCACTTCTTTATCTACTTTAAGAGTGGTTCTTTATTTTCTTTTTATTGTAATTTTATAATGACTCCCTAGCATTCGAAAGCGTAAAGATGTCGCCTTAAACTTTTCTTGGTTTCAATTCTATATTAATCTGAAAACAATTGGTTCAGTGCTTTAAACTGTGTGATTCTGTTTCATATATATACACATTGCATACATTACATAGTATGGATTCGTCTCTTTTGCTTGTGTTTAAGTTTTGTTTAAGTATTATTCTGATGTTTTATTTTATTTGGTGAAAATTTTTATTGTGTTTTTATTATATTATTTATATTTGGTCATTGTCATGTAATTTAATCTCTAAACCTTTTATTGAAAATCAGCATTGTATTATTGCAACGTAATGCTGGGAAGCCATTGGTAACACCAATGCTAGCAAATACTTTTAAGCTAAATCTTGCAACAATAAATTACCATTTTTATTTCTCTATTCAAGAGATGTTGAAGTTTCTTTTCATAGCTCCATTACACTCAATATCACTGTCGCTAACTTTAATGTTGAAAATTTTGTTTCTTATAATATATCTTCTAATACCAGGAGTGTAGATAAACATTCTTATATTGCGTACTTTCTAGGTTAAAGTTTGAAGAGTAATTTAACTATTTTCATAACGGTATTAATAGTCACGACTTCTGAAACATTCGAAAGGCTGTAAAGAAAACCCACAATCACTGGTTACTCTTGACAAATAACTAATATAATAATAGTTTACTTAATGGTTTTGGTAATAGAATATTTTTTACGTAATTCTATTTCGTCTTCAAAAGTGGCTTCACCGTATCTGGTGGTAGGCACCGTCCAATTAAAAAACAACGACGACCGACGATAAATCTACGATCCACCAGTGGTCGCCGGCCGCTATCATATCGGTGTGCAAGCTATTACATATACACCGGCTCTGCAAAATGTGACCAGCTAAAGTAGACTTACTATTTTCTATTCTGCCTTGATAATAAAAAATAAAAGTCAACGGCAGCGCCACCTACCGGGTCCAATTGGGAATCTAAACCATTCTCGGCCCCACTTGAACGCGCACACAAAATTGCATCAAAATCGGTCCAGCCTTTTAGGAGGAGTTCAGTGACATACACACGTACAGAAGAAATTTATATGTAAAGAAGATATATATATACATAATGTATAAAGTTTTTTAGTGTTTTTTTTTCTCGAACTGACTACGCTATTGACCCTGCAGGGTCTTTACAGCTTCACCGGACTACTAAGGCGAGCGCTTAAGGCACTCAGCCGATTTGGTTTTTAGGTAACATACACAAGGGCGCATGCACACCTCGGCTTGGGATGTTACCTGAAAAAAGTCGCGTCTGACCTAGCTAACTATTCTAAGCTATTCATACATATATACATTTGTGAACCATACAGTCGAAATTGCATGATTCACAAATGAATACGTGTATATCGGAATGAAACGAACTAAACCTATTCGATTCAGTTCGTTGAGGGAAAAAAAAAACAAAACCCTCCCACCATGTGTATGTATGTGCACGTGTGTGAGAGAGATGATCTCATATGTGTGTTCAAGTGATGTAGATGAGTCACTGTATCGCGAAAATAATATCACGAGGGCTCCGCGCGGGGACGACCTAGGCTCGAAATATTACTGAGAACCGCGATGTGTGCGGGAACTAAAAAGGATCGATTACAAAAGCGCGGGCGCAACACGCATTTAATAAGATCGAATTTAAATTTACTTTACGGCGACGGCGCCGAAATCTAAAAATAGACATAACAAAAATTATTATTATTGAACGGTCGTTTTTAGGGGAAGATAGACGTAAATACGCGATTCACTCTATCTTATATGAGTTATTTATTTTGAACAGCTGCGCGCGCGAGCCGTTGTAATGTAGCCGCGATGGCTGGAAACCTATGTATCGCAGTGAGGTTTTTTAGTGTCTTCATTATTGTACTATAGTTTACTGTATAGTGAATATATATAATTGCATTGCATTGCATTATAAATACAGTTTCATAACAATTACTATAATCTACGTCACTATGAATATTTATCATCTTACGCGGATGATCTCATTGTTATGTTTATGGGAACGATAAAACATATTTATTCTTATCTGTTGGTAATATATTGCAAAAGAACATTCTTGCCGTGGCATGGAAAATTATCAGAGAAAAGAATCTCAAGAATGGATGAAAATAATAACTTACTGCTTCGCGTCACCCTACGGTTTTTTATAGATTGCAAAGACACGTTTCCATTACATTTAGGGTAGACAATATTTTTTAAATAATTGTAAATTAATGAGTAAGTAGGTCGTATTATAATGCTATGAAATAAGAGATGGAACAGGTGATAGTTTATTCCAATTATTATTTACTAAATTGTATGGTAAAGATTCATATTCACCATTGAGTCGTGTGGATATGTGAATATGTGGACATCGTGTCTATAAACGGAGGTCTGAATCCCTGCAATAAGCCGCAGCTTTTGCTAAAGGAAACTATCGTGGTGTAACCTTAGCATGGTGTAGGGTTTCTTGTTTTGTTCGTCGCTCCGGGCAGTTAAACTGCACAGCTCCATGTGGTGGAGGTGCATTATGCTGATGCGACTCCCACAGTTCGTTAGGGGGAGTAACACCCATTTCCCCTGAGGGGTCCACCATCTTGACCCCTCAGGCCGCAGTTTGTGTCCCTTAGAAGGGGACAACACCTGTTGGAGGAGCAGATGTCGATTAGACAGTCCCTGCTCCTCCAGCCAAAAGGTGTAAGAAGGTACCATGGGGTTTTAGTCCTTGCGACTCGGGCATATCCATCCTCTGCTGCCCGGTAAGATGGATATCCATTAGGGATTTCCCCATGGAGAAAAAAAAATGGTTTCTTGTAAACTCAAGTATGTCATCCTTTTTGGCAGACTGGCCGAAAAGTTTAAATTTATTGTAAATCGAATATGTCATTCAAACAATTGTATTTATATATTGTATCTATAAACACCATTTTGGTCTTAAATATACAGTATATTAATAAACGGTCTATTTTACGCACTCCGAGTTTTACTTTTTACGATCTCTAAGTCAGTCCTACAGTGGTGACCCCGACGTGATAATACCGAAGTTCCTACCAACTCATCTTGTTACTTACCACTCACATCTATCGCAAAGCATCTATAGGTTTGTTCCAGGGTCTGAACTTGAAAGCGTCCTCTAAATTTTCAAACTTAATGTCTTAGACCGTACTGTCATTTAACATCAGGTGGTATTTTGGTCAAGTCAACCTCACTTGCACGAGGTGCACCCTGCTGAATAATGAACGAGGCAATGACGAAAGCGGAGTGGCAGGGGTTTACAGCCTGACTGGGTCGCAACCACCATGTATATGGCGAAAATCCCGTCATAGTGATTCCCTTCTGCGGATCGCGTTTCGGGATCAGTCCGTGCATATCCAGCTTTTTGCTTTTTGCGATGGATAGTGTGTCACTCGGTGGTCGCCATTGTTTTTGGATTGTACTGTGCTTACCATCTGGCATAGTGTAGTCACTTTGCCGAGAAACAATAAAAAAATGGTCATATTCATGAAACTACTAAGTAAAAAATATACCTTATAAATTTAGAAAATAAACGTTACGACAGTTAGTGCCTTTCCTAAAATATTAATGAATAATAGCTAAGGGATACCTTTTATAGTTTCACGATCTCCTAGGACTAATAAAAACGAATAAAAATTCTTAAGACATCTTGTGGTAACCCTATAGACTTTATCTGCATCAGGCACACTTATAGTAACTTACAGTCTAGCAATCTCATTGCATTTTGTCTAGAACTTTCTATACAACCGGTTGTAAGATTGCATTTTTTTTTATAACTAATGCTGTTAAAACAACTTCTATTGTTGTTAAAATGACAATAGATTCCAATAGAGTATACAATAATTATATTTTTTAAATCACTTTTATCTATTGTCTTAGACCGTTTGACTGTGTTAGTGAAAAAATGACTATTGAATTCTTTTATTATTGTTTGTGTTTGGACAATTTTATGTTAGCACTTGTATTTGCAATTATTTATAATATAGTAAGAGTTTGCCTTTTTTAATATATAATAGGACACAAACGAACAGGTGGGTCACCTGATGTTAAGTGATCACCACCGTCCATAGACACTTGCAACACCAGGAGAGTCGCAAGTGCGTTGCCATCCTGTGTTTGAGGGAAGGGAGATGGGTTCCTCCGGCGCTCTCACTAACCGAACGAAACACAACAATGCAAGTACTGTTACTTCACGTCGGTTTTCTATGAGAGGGTATTTCTATGTAGTACACCGGACGAGCCGACCCATTCATGCTGAAACCAGTAATAGCTTCAGCGTGGCTCTACCACCTCTAGCATTTGCCTTTGTTTCAACATTCATCAATTTAGTGCAAAGTGGAGTAACATGTTAGCCATAATTAATAACTTCCACATATTCCACGTCTAGTTTAATATAATTCAAAATATTTATTTTGTTCTATCAAAAAAGCTGGATAAGGCAGCCTAAAATAAAACAAAATCATCTAAGCCTGGCACACGTAACATAGAGTAATTAGTTACAAAATATACTTATACCCATGAATATGTATATGAATTTCCTTATATATAATTGTAGGAATGTTACATTGAGTTTTACTTGAAAATAAGAGTAATCTTTGTATTTATAATTTTCGGACAATGTGGGTAACATAAGTTAGTAATTTTCAGTTGAAAAGTGAAGTAAAAAGATCACTAATTTGTAGTAAGTCGTTTGTAATGACATTATTTTTATATTAAAAAATAAAACACTTTTCCTTTGGGCTAGATTTTTTGGGTTTTCAAATGCGTCATTTGTTTTATGCAAGGTTTATAATTTCATAGCCGTGATTTAATTTTCTATTACTTTTATTTATCATATGCTAATTGAAAACCTGATAACGTTTGTTGACCATTTATCATTTTATATTATTTTATTTGTAAATATTCGTGCCTATAATAAAATTCAAATAGATTAATTATCTTTTCCCTCCTTTACTTCCTAAACCTATGTATAAAACTTTTTTCAACATTTATATTTTTTGCATCTATATTTATATTTTTCTGCTTTGATTATGTTATGTTTATTTTAAATTAACGTAGGAAAATATTTGTTAAGCGGTATTAAAAACTGAATCAATTATCACATATTGTAACGTTCACTTTTTAATTCAATAGGAATAAATTAATTTGCTCTCGTAATAAACACATTAATTGCAGACCATTTGTTTGAACAAAGCATAAACAACATTTACAGTAAAATATATTTTTTATTAAAAAAAAATGTAACTATTTCTTAAACACAATGACAAAATATCCGCAGTCATATCTAGAATTACGTACAATTAGCTGGTCTTATTTAATGCTACAATAACAATTATAGTTGTTACTGCATTTTCTCATAATAATTAAATCGTTATACAAT
The DNA here is from genome assembly GCA_015888305.1 of Antheraea pernyi. Taxonomy (NCBI): domain Eukaryota; kingdom Metazoa; phylum Arthropoda; class Insecta; order Lepidoptera; family Saturniidae; genus Antheraea; species Antheraea pernyi. The sequence continues at coordinate 625,078 of MU158835.1, read as the reverse complement.
CGTAATTTTACAACAGATAACTAAACTCTGTACAGATTATGTAATAAAATCGACTAATAGTTGAATGCAATTTTTAAAAGGTGTTGGAGTTTTTGTCGGGGTCTTGGTACGTCATGTAGTGAATTTTATACCTTATTCATAACTAGCTATACCCGCGACTTCGTCCACGTGGAACGTTATGTACAAAATAGTGATTAATAAAATCATCTGAATGTATTAAGTCCATTTACTTCACGTTTCTCTCGTACTTACGCCGCGTCGTCATTATAATTTTAATAGCTTTTGATAGAGTGGAACGATATTAATGAAACAAAGACTAAGTTATTCTCGAAGATATGCTTTATGAATTTCTTAGTATGTCTTTTTAGTGAAACAATTACTTTAGCAGTGATGCATGTTCATACAAACAGACAGACAGACAGTTAGACATTTCTAAAAATGGTTGAAATGTATTTTGTTACTTATTGCTAGACATCTGCGACAATATTTTTCACGAAAATCGTAAAAGTATAGATTTCCATTCTTATTATACGTATAGAAGATAGATCTTGTCTTATTTAACTCTATATTTTGTATTATATGATGGTGTTTTACGTAATATAGTTCCGTTGTTGTGCACAATTGATAGCACTATAATACCACGTACCATGAATTCTGAGATGCCATAAAATCTCCTTGGAATTCTACAAAGGGAGCCACCATCTTGATAGAATATTGGCATTATAACAAGGCACTTGTAACATTTATTGTTTATTCAAAAAGGCAGTAATAATCTGGAAGAATTACTAGGAATTTAATAAAATAAAACGTGGTGGACTTAACGCTTTTTGTAAACAGTTACGATAATCGCGACAACTCCCACATCTGCATATATCGATGCATGTGTTCTTGAAGTTTTGTATGGTCATAATAAATAAACACGGGGAAGACATTATCAACATGCATTACGAACTATCACGCTGCGTGACAATAGACGGAGCACGATAGCTGGGCCCGTGGTTTATGCACAAGTTAAAGAAACTTAAGAAATGCTAATTTAGATTTATTGAAGTGAAACTTGTAATGCGACTTCCAACAAGGTTGCGTTAAACGTTTAACGCTACCATGGAGGGGGTATGAAAGCACTCTTGAGTTAAACGTTCAACGCTCCTGGGGAGGGGGAATAGCATTCCACATTCATTTCCACATTACGAAGTTTCACTTCTTCCGCGAGGAGGGACTCCACGCACTATTTTTTATTAGAATAAACTCTGTGGGGAAGTTTTTTTAGCCTTTATCAGAATTAATTTGAGGTTAGTTCTATCGCGACAAGTATCCGAAGCTTTGTCACGCAAGAAGAGAAGTAGCATAAGACAAATAGATCATTTTATGAACTCTTACACGACTTATAATTTATATATAAGCATTTTTTATAACAGTGTATATATAAAATATATATAAGAATGAATGACGGTATATATACATACGAGACCGATAAACTTAAATACCGCTTAATTTATGACCAAGAAAGTTGTCACTGTCGAGTGTTTTTAAGAATTAATTTTTATGCTTTACAATTTATTATATGTCGCTATTAAATGATACTGCAACACATCGTGTTATGTACTCATCAACACAACTGAAACTATCTCAATAACTGTTCAATGTTATTTTATTAGGGTTAATGTCATTGTTGAATGTAGAATGAAAAAGGGTAATTGGAACGTAAGAGTAAAATAATACATACAGTCGAGCATAGCAACCTCCTTCACAAACTTTTTTAAAGTCCTTTATTGACAGATGTCAAGATATCTTTTTTATTTACATGTGTGTATATGTTGTGTAAAATTGAAGCAGTAGTGTGAGTAATGCATATTTTAATTAATTTAATGTACTTCTAATGTATTTTATATAAAATAAATAGCTTTCTGCACTTCTCCTCAATATAAACATTAACTATGCCAAATTTCACGTTCATCCGTTCGCCCAATTCCGTTAAAAAGGCATACAAAGTTTAGGCTTCACGTATTAATATATAGATTCCGAAGGCTAGGTCAAATCTACATTAAGGCGAGTGAGGCCGTGGACAAATGCTAGTTTTTTGTTATGTAATAATAAAACTACAAAAAGAAGCCAAATCATCGGTCCAGTTAGCAAATATTATAAAATATGCTAATGTAACGTAGGTACATTTGTTTGAATATTTTCCATCATCCAACTTCAAACGGCTAGAAGGATTCTAATAAAATTTGACATAAAAGTTAATGAAAATTATTATTACTAAAATTTAATTTTAAGTCCGTCGGAGCGAGCGAATAACGAACAGTTAAATTATTATCATAACAGCACGTATTTTATATTATTAGCTTAGCTTACTCATGCTTAGTATTTCACATACTTTACTGTGTTCATTGAACGAATCGCTTTTATAAAATATGCCTAATATTTGAATACAGCCACCAATAATCGATAAAAAATAAATAACATTAAAAGAAGCTATAAGTAAACATTGAAATACATAAAAGTGAATATTAATAAGTTTAACCATCAATGCTCTAAAAACAGTGTGTACTAGATTAAACTTTATACGTATCATTAAGATATTGCAGGATACTTTTTATGACAGTTTAATATTGGATCTTTTTTTATACCCGGTGAATGTTTAAACAGTAGCAATATTTATGGAGGGCACTCTGCACTCGATTATCGTTCTAAAACAATAAAACAATAGATGCTTAACATTTGACCTAATTATCTAGAAATACACAAAAATGATACTCAGTCCTCTAAGTGTCAATGACCATCGGATGAAGTGAAAGTGAAGCCAACGATTACTTTAAAAGGACATTTTTTCGAAGTTTGAACAAACAAGGGCTTATTGTCCGTTTTATTATCGAAAGTTAACTTTGGTTAAAGTTATTAACTTTGGATCGCCGCTCGCAAGTTTTATCACCGGTCATTCAACCTAATTTTATTTAAGTTATTATCTATACTTTTGAAATTATTAGAACAGACTTTACCTAAGGTTCTCTTAGTTGTCTATTGGTATTTGTTTTGGTATTATTATTTTATGTATTAAATGTGACCATGGAGCGTCATATCCTCGAATACTACAAGTACTACAATACCTTATATCTTGTAAAATTGATCCGTCGTGCCATTTTTATTACTAATTCAGTATATTTTTAATCTATTGTAAAATTAAATTCAAATGTTGACTCAAGTATATACAGAATGCTGTTTAGTATATCTTCGGATGATGTATTCACTAGTTAATCTTGTTTCAATAACAGTGAAATTGGGTCTGCTTTAGTTGTTGCGTAGATTTCTATATCGAATAGTTTAAATGTTGTTGGATTATAATTTATAATACATTCATACCACATAATAATACGTATTTTGTCATAACAGTTATTTTGCTATTGCTATAATTTCGTTATTTTTGACAGCAAATAATAAAAACCGTGCGTTGTGCCACGGCCACAGCCAAGGTAAAAACTATCTTCAATAATAAATTAGTACGTTATTATTTAATTAGAATCCCTTTTTGTAATTCTAATAAACATACACATTTTTTCGTTGTCTAGAATTCTGTCGAACTAAAGGGTGACGCATCTGCCGTATATTCGTATCAAAGACAAACGTGCAAAATCGTACATTTTGATACCTATGAGTTTCTCTTCTCAAATTAGACAAAAATGAGTTAGAGATACCTACTTCTCTCAAACTAGAGACTACAGAGTTCAACTCTTCTCCAATTTATGTTTTTATAAGATACATCTTTTTACTTACAGCCGTAATGTAGTTCATTTTAAATAGACTAAGTAATGTTGTTTTATAACAATAACTTATTATTTTTTGACAAAAATAAATTATAATACGCTCAAACGTATCAATTTAAATATGTTCTTTGTCTATTTTATACACCTATATCGTTATATCTAAATTACCAAAAATATTCCCAAAATATTAAAAATGACTACTTTTAATAAACAGCTAACAAAAGAAAGAGTAAATGAATGTGATACTAGCTGTATTAATTTACTATATTATGATACAACCTTTTTAATTGTTTCAATAGAAAATGCTTAATTTGAACCCGCGTATCCATCTATTTCCGAATGAATTGGCTAACCATTAGCATATCCTCGTTGAATTAATTGGTTCTGCCATTCCACGGGTTTTCTTACGTACGCCACGATGCATATCAGTTCCTGTATAACTATTTACTACTACGAAAAACTCGAATGGGATTTACATTAAATTAACCTAGATTTTTTATTTCTTTTTGCACGTTGTTCCCGTAATAAACCTTTTCATATAAAGAAGCCTTTATGCAAGTCGTAGAAACTGATTTGCAAATTTTTTGATTGTTAGTTTTGGTTTTAACAATATACATCAAATACATGTGTATGTCTAAAACCAGTATATAAGCCAATATCTTGATTACCCATTTGGTTTCCTTCAGTTAATCCTGTAAGAAATACATGATAAATTTTTAATCGTTCTTGTTACAGGCAAACTGGTTCAAAGCTCAACAATACTGCAGATTCCATGGAATGCACCTCGCTTCTATAGCATCTCAGCAAGAGAATGACAAGCTCGAACAGTATGTTAAGGATTCAGGTATGTCTTCATTTAATTTTGTTTTAATATAATAATTTAGTGTAATATTCGGCTTGTGATTTGTTAGAGAAGACTATGATAGTTAAGTTTGGTTTCGTATAGTGTTCTTCTTCTTTGTCTATCACAGTCATTCGTAGTCAGACGTCACACTCTTCTTTCCGACGTGCCAAATCAAACGCTAGGTACTTTGGTAAATCTGGTAAACAATCTTAAAACGTATCAATTTATAAAGATTAATAATATTCAAAAACATTACTGCCATTGAAATAACAAATTTCAATAACGAAATTTAAATAATATTTAAATTATACGTTACAAATTAAATCATCTGATCTTGATACTAGAATTTATATACAAAGTTGATTAGTCCGTGGCATAGGTCGACATTCATATTGTAGAATTCAGACTGGTTTTAAATTGTGAAAGTTAAATAACATATTGAAACTTCATGGCCAAGAACAAGGAATAATATGGCAGATATTGGAAATTCAATCTTTCATTGCACCGTTTCACTCCGCTACACTTATGAATAACACACCTGACGACTTTGTACAGTCTACATACTCGACGGTAGCACTGATACTAAATGAATTACTTAAGTAATATAAAGATATTAAAAACATTGATCTAATTTGAATAAAATACACCAAAGCTTTTAAGTGGAATAAATCCTTTCTTCCTTATTTTAATATTATAAATACGAATATGAGTCTGTTTAAAAAGCTTTAATTTATTACTGAATTGATCATAATGAAATTTTTCATAAAGGTGTAGAGAAGCGCTTATTCCATCTTGAAAAAAAAAAACAGTTCTTAAGTCATAGGTCAAATGTAGAATAACACGAACGATGCAGTGAGCAAAAACTAGTTCGATAATAAATATGTAAGGTGCGAAAATCCAATAAATACAAAATGGTGGTCGATGCTGAATTTATAAACATCGTTAAAAATTGATTCTCAATTAAAAATGGTTTACACATGATGCCTATACTTAATAGTTAGACTTACAGGTAAAATACAGTAATAAGATATTTTTTTTATATGCAATTACCTTTTGCTTGAGGCATAGCGAATGTTTATGTAGTTTGGAGATATCTCTTTCGAAGCCACTACGTCGCTAGATTAAAGATTTTCAATCTATACTAATATTATAAAGATGTAAATTTTGTGACGTTGTAGGGGGTAATCTCAGGAACTACTGTCCGTCCGATTTGAAAAATTAATTCAGTGTTATATAGCTCATTTATCGAGGAAGGTTATAGGTTATATATCATCACGCTAAGACCAATAGGAGCGGTACACCAATGAAGAATGTTTCAAAATCGGTATTTTTTCCTCTTGAGAGCTTCCGCTGCGTGTTAGCGCTAGCCCAAATTAATTATTTCACACGAGCGAAGTTGCGGACAGAGGCTAGTTTTAATATATATTCTTTTCTGTACCTCTGTCAGCGTGAATGCAAAATGTCATGATGATCGGTTAAGTAGTTAAAGTGTAACATACAAACTCACATTCACATTTATAATATTAGTTGGAACTGGTTAAGGTAAAGGGACCATCATTAAAACATGTATCTAAAGATTTAGAGACACTTTCCCTAAAGCAGCATCACTTTACTTTGTTATTGGTGCGTTACTTTAACATATTTACAACGATATACTTATATCTGAAACTAGATATATCGATCAGTATATGCAGAGTTCCACACATACTTACAGCGGTCTAAAATGAACGAATTGTTATGAAACTACATATAGATATACGGAATAACAGCTTCTGCTCGCGGCTTCGCTCGGGTGGATTTTGACCCAACTCTATAAAAGTAGCCTACGTCCTTTTATGTACCTTTAAAGACGTACATACAAACTCATTTTTGATTTTGATTTGATTTGATTTTGATTATTCGCATTTATAATATTAGTAAGGAATAGCGTTTAAAGGTATATAGAATAATCGTTTACACCATACTTAACTTCCAGGCTACGGTCGCGAACATTTCTGGACATCAGGCACCGATTTGGCTGAGGAAGGCAACTTCTTCTGGATGGCAAACGGTAGACCGCTGACATTCGTCAACTGGAACGCCGGGGAACCTAACAACTTCAGATACGAAAACGGAGAGGAGGAAAATTGCCTGGAACTGTGGAACAGAGACGACAAGGGTCTTAAGTGGAACGACTCGCCGTGTTCTTTCGAAACATTCTTCATCTGTGAAGTCCGATCGGATTGATGACGTAGTCATTAGGGTATTATCTTCTCGTGTGATACAATACTAGTGTGCTAGATGACACCATTTCAAAATCCGTCAATTTGTAATATTTTTAAGAAACCACCGAACCGATTTCTCAATGCAAGAATAGTAATTAAAACCCATTCGGAATTACAGGATTAATTTTGTTTTCTAATATTTTCGCAATTTTTTAATTCGGATATCATGACGCTTTAAAAACTGCGATGAATTTTAAAGCGTGTACTGTTTTTTTTAATACTTCAGTGTCTGTATGTAATACAATATAGATTCTTTATTATTGTAAAGATAATTACATTAATGATATCACAATGAAACTTTTTACTTTGTAAGTAGCGACCAAAGCGCTAGGTTTTTCAAAGTATCTGAAGATATGGTCTTAATCATTTCGTTTGATATACAAATTCGATGGAGCCTTTACCAATTTCACTATACAGCGTGTTCTTTTACAAACATAAAAATTAAATCAGACTTTTTTCGCATTTCATCAATTAAACCCTAATATGAGAATTTATAATGATAATTTTATATGTATTATATATTTTACAACCGTGATTATAATATAAAGTTGGAAATTATACTTTGTATAACGGATAGACGCAAAGTGATTAGTTTGGTTATTTATTTATATACTCATGCGACCAATCTTTGGTTGTTGAATTTTAATACTCTTTTTATATTTTTGCATTACAATCACTGCCTTATAATGTAGATAACCTCTGAGCCAATGCTCAGGACACTGTGTGTCCATAGTCAAAAATAGTTGATAAACAAAGTTACCTTAGAAGTAAATGTAAATAGTTTTAAGTGCCAACAATAAATTTTACATGAAACCATACCCTGACTTTCATTTACACAAAAAACTATAAAATGTTAAGTGGTAATTAAATACAATTCAGAGTTTATTAACGACAACTATATATTACTCTCTCAGGTTGAGTGAACGACCATTACAATACTCTACTGGCAAAACTACATTGCTCGTTTTATAGAATAAACAGAATGACGCAATATAAAATAATGTAGTATGGTTAAAGATATGCAACATATTAAATATAATTTAACAGTTCGCGCTGTTGTTTTTCAAGTGTATGTGTACTTTTATTATATTATGATATTTAATTATGACATCCGTGTACAGACAAAGACAGGAGTAGCAAATATTAGGAGTAAATTATACATATGAATAGAACTTTAATTTATATGTAGATAGTATTGTATAAAAAAAATATATAAAAGGAATTTTCTTTTGCATTTGCAGTCGGTTTTTTTTACAGATAAATCAATTTGCTAATGACCGTTATTTTTTATTATACCTAGTCTCGTCATAAACTGAAACAAAGAAAAAACAAATCTATTGCAAATAACATTTATTACTTTTACAGTGTGTTAGTTTAATACGTAAATATAAAACAATTTAAAAAGCTTATTCGAAGTGGTCTCCATTGGCTGCAATACAGCCCTTTAAACGCTGAGGCCAGTTATCAATAGAAGCACACACTCTTTTCATAGGAAAATTCTTCACTGCCAATCGTACGGATTGTTTTGGGGACTCCAAATTGGAAAATTCTTCACTGCCAATCGTACGGATTGTTTTAGGAACTCAAAATTAACATGGAATTTAGAACATGCCGTACTCTCTAAAACTGACCATAAATCATAATCCAGCGGATTAAGATCGGGGCTAGACGACGGCCAGTCTTCAGCTCTGATAAAGTCCGAAACGTTCGTTTCCAACCAAGACTGCGTAAACCGAGCTTTATGACCCGGCGCCGAGTCTTGCTGGTAGGACCATTCTTGGTTATTGAACATGGTGTTGTTAAGGGGCTTCACTACCTTCTCAAGAATGGTATCTTGATACACTTGTGCCGATGTTTTGATACCTTTCTCACAAAAGTATGGCTCAGTCACTCCTTCAGCTTCAGCTAATACCCCAGCAAACCATCATTAGACCTTTTAACATAAATACGGTCATTTTGTTTGTTAAAATGTTGCTCAATTGTAAAAAAAAACTCATCCTTAATCAATTTTTTTCTGTGACCTCCCTTTGCGTACCGCTTCAGTAGTTGTTTCGATTTTACCAACATGTTCTTTTTTAAATTATCATATAAGAAATGACCAGTAGGCTGCAAGTGCTAAGTCATCTTTTAAAATACACGACATGGTTCTAGGTGCTATCTTCATCTCCCGAGATAAAATCTTTTGCTTTCGGACAGGTTTTTTTCGAATTCTTTCCCTTACTTCTTTGACCACCTTTTGTCACAAGCAGAGGAGGTCTCATTGTACCTATTAATAGCCCGCTACATAAACATTTTACTAATACCAAGCGTATGGTGAGTTTTAAATATTGCATTTGGCTCCATACCTACTTTGTGTAATGTAATCACAGCGATTCGGTTATCTTTATCACTCCACTCCATTTTAATATCGCAAAATATTGTGCAATGTATTGGCGCCAAAGTGAGAAAACACAATGAATAATCATATAAAAATGACAGATTCCCAATTCAAATGTAATATTTTGTTTATTTTTAATTGTGACAGTATTTATGGCCAGACTAAGTACAAATAACTAACACATAAAATATAAAAGATATACAGACCTATAACCATAACCTCCCCAGTATTTTTACATTCGTTTACAAATCGAGAAATCAAAATCAAAAATACTTAATTCTATTTATGTCTTGAGAAGGCGCTTTGGAATGTCAAAATTACCACTAGTTCGAAAAACAACCCAATCATCAAGAATAATCGGCAAGAAACTCGATTGGGTTTATCTTTTAACGTACATATTGTACAATCGCATTTAGCGGATGCACAGAGACCGGTGTTAATTTCTGACATCACTATCCTTCATATATTGATCCATCCTATAATACCTTTAGACATCAAAACAAGCTTTTTTATATTATAGGAGGCAAACGAACAGGTGGGTCACCTGATATTAGGTGATCACCACCGTAAATAGACACTTGCAACACCAGGGGAGTCGCAAATGCGTTTGCAGCCTGTGTTTGGGGGGAAAAGAGTGAAGGGGGAAGGGAGGGTAGGTAGTCCTCCGGCGCTCTCACTGGCCGAATAAAACGCAACAATGCAAGCACTATTACATCGGTTTTCTGTGAGAGTGTGGTACCCCGGGCGAGCCGACCCATTCACGCTGAAACCAGTAATAGCTTCAGCGTGGCTCTACCATCTACAAAAGCTTGACATGTAGCTTAAATTTACAAGACACTGATGTTACTTATTTATTGATTAAGAGTAGAATTATTAAGAATAGAACCGATATGACACTTAAAGAAGTAAATAAAAACAAAGAGAAACCTATTACTGAGTTCTACCCTTTTTAAGAATTTATTAGATCTATTTCGAACCCCGATGGCGGCGAATTTCTCGGAATTTATCACACTATCGTCTGGTGCTGAAGGAAAACACAGGAGAAACGTAAACCTAAGACATTTTCTTCTACTACTATCTTTTTCTTCTTACCCTTATCCCACCTAAGTAGAGTCGGCACAACATGTTTTCTTTTCCACTCTCCCCTGTCAGACGTCGTCTCGGTATTCACATCTTTTATACATATATAATTATTCACACAACCTACTTTTTCGGTCTTCCTTTTATAACACTAACATATTATGTAGAAAAATATAAAACTATGGATTTCTCAAAGTATGATATATATCGCGAGCTGACATGGTGATTATGCCCGCACATTCCAAACAGAAACCTTTAGCCCAGCAGTGGGACTGTTACAGGCTGGCATTACTATTATTTCCTCGTTGTTTACTTCCATTTAGTTGTACATAGCTAATCATTAAATTTTCATTTGAAGATGTCTAATTGCAATAAATTTTCTGTAATCAAATAGGGATATTTCAAACTAAAGCTAAATATTGGACGTTAGAAATACAAAGGCGTATGTCAGGAAAAATCTTCTTTCAACTAACGTTCTTGTATTTAAAATAATAGATAGATAAATGAGCTATCTAATAATGAAATAATTTTAAAAATCGGACCCGTAGATTTAGATATTACCCCCTACAACCTCACAAACTTTACCTCTTTATAATATTAAGTTTAGATAAAACCTTGAAGTAGCGATACTTGATTTAAAGAAAGCGACAAAAACACTCGTCTGAATTCAGGCGAAGAAAATCGTCAATACTATTTTGTTAGAAAATTTCACCGTCGCTTTGCAAGCCTACGAACGAATACGTTGCCTGTTGGATCTTTATCAGGAAATTTCATGCGTTGTCAGGCTTGTAGGCTATATATGCTAATGCGATGTACCATACTGAAGCGGGAAATGCAAACGGGTTATTTGAAAACAGTACGGGAGATGTCTCAATGAATACCGTTTTCCCAATTACTGTGAATTAATATCGTAATATTATATTTTTTTTTTGATAAGTTATTGTAATTATAGATATTATTTTTCAGGTTTTCAATATTAGGGGCCGTTCATGTATTACGTAAGCAGAATTACCAGACTAGGCCCCCTTCGGCAGCAGCTCAAGCCTAGGTCCGTTCCCTCGGCGTGGAGTAAGCAAAAGTAAGCAACACACTTACCCCCATGCCTACGTAAACATTTATCTAAATCTGTTTCGGTTTAATGAAATATTACTGACGTTATTACTATCTAGATCCCCTCCAACCCCTATGTCATCAAAAATAAGCAAACCAAATACCCCCCAAAACCCCATCAGTGCTTACGTAATATATACTTGAATGGCCTCTAATGTAAGTTAATAACAATACCAATAAACACTAAGTGACAAAGACTATTAAAATCCGGCTGTCGCATGTTACTTCATTCATTCTATTTAAGATATAAAATTTAATAACATTATTTTGTATTTTTATTTTGCCTAAAGAAATTACTTCACGCGGACGAAGTCACGGGCAGAAGCTAGTCTATTAATATGAGCAATTTTGTGTACTTTTTCTGATGACATAGAAGAATTGTAAGCGACTTCGTCTGCACCAAATCGGTTATTACTGGTTTCGATTGTACTTTTAAACGCGAAAAATCTAAATAAATTTCAAAACCCGATTGCAGCGATACTGTTTCAAATTGTGAATCCCAACTATCCAGGGACTCACTCAAACATATACCCAGTTGGTATGTGAGAAATATTTTAAAATATGCTTAGAACCCATTCGCAGCATCACCTACCAGGCCCAATTAAGATAACAAATCTGTCCCAATAAGCCTAGAACCCGTTCGTAACATCATCTACCGGGTCCTAGTCCGGTGAAGATGTGAAGACCCTACCAGGTCAATAGCGTAGTCAGTTCGAGGAAAAAAAAAAATCATCTACCGGGTTCAATTAAAATAAAAACTAACCTACGTATATTGGCAGTAATGTAAAAAAAGCTTGAGAGGTCCATGGACCTCCAGTTGGAACGTAGTTTCTTTCCCTTTTTTGTAGGCCCTTACTATACAGTCAATATAGTTTACATAATAAAATATCAAGTTGATAGAGTTAAATTGTAATTTAAATGTTAAAATATATTCATAAAATAAATAATGATAAATTAAACACTGAATGACATCATAACTTGAATTAAAACTTTTTCACACTACATTGTATTAAAGAAAAACATAAATATTAAAAAGATATGAGCAACATGTGTCATCTGTCACTTGCCTGTGACTATTTGTCTAAGAGCTAGGCAACGGTTTCGACAGCGAATTGGCTGCCGGTAAACCTTTACAGGCAAAAATATTGAACTTTATATAATTTTAGAATGTTTTGTTTTTCACTAACTTTTAAACGCTACTAAAACGTGAATTTATTATTGCCAGACATTTTTGATATTAACAATAATGTGCCCGATGCAATTTTTTGTAAATAAAGAAGTATGTTCAAACCATGTTAAGATATCTGTAATTTTATTGAAGTTATATTTCTTTTGGCGCGTTAGGGAAAAATGATGAGAGTAAATTTTTACGATGAACGCGCACACCGTAACAAAAAAATGATGAGAGTAAATTTTTACGTTGCGCGCACACACCGTCACGAAAAACCGACACCCTGAAGTTAGCTATAGTCAACATTTTGTTTCTTTGTATTTGTTGTTTGTATTTCTTTATATTAAAACTTTCATTGTATTAAATACCTTTTTTTTATTGTTAGTGTCGTTTTTTCTACAAACGTAGAATAAGGCGCAAGATAAAATTTTTGAAAAGATTTTTACTTGTTACGCCAAAGAAGTATAACTTCTAATGCGTGTACATAAGTACACACACACACTTTTTTTTAATATTATTTTATTTCAACATAAAAAAGGGTAAATTAAAAATATAATGTATTTTTTTATGTCATAGGAGGCAAACGGACAGGTGGGTCACCTGGTGTTAAGTAATAACTACCGTCCATAGACACTTGCAACACCAGGAGAGTCGTAAGTGCCTTGCCAACCTGTGTTGGAGGGGGAGGAAGCGGAAGGGGAGAGGAGGAAGGGGAAGAGAGGTGGGCCTCTCCGGTGCTCTCACTAATCGAACGAAACGCACTAATGCAAGCATTGTTACTTCCCGTCGGCTTTTTGTTAGAGGGTGGTACTACCCCGGGCGAGCCGACCCATTCATCCTGAAACCAGTAATAGCTTCAGCGTGGCTCTACCCCCTACCAAAACCTATGTATAGAATAACTTAGTTATAACTCTAGCTTAGCGCAACACTGGCTGTATAATAAAGATAGCCATAATTGTGGAAGAGCCTGGTTAACAAAATGAAATATGTTCTTTGCAAGGGAAAAAATAAAATGGTTTGAAATGAATTATTTTGTTTATAAAGAATATCACCAGGCACATTATTGTCAATAACAAAATTGTCTGGCAGTGAAAAATTCATGTTTTTAATAACGTATAAACGTTAAACTTATAAAAGTTACTGACAAAAAATGTTCCTTAAATTATTTATAAATCAAAATGTTGATCTGTAAAGGTGTAATTCGCATTAAAAAATACAACGTTAACCGGCTACCAGGTATCCTGAATCGTGTTTGGAAGGGCATAATATATCTTCATATTAAAGAACCAACTTTTCTCAAATTCTCGTTCTTCCAACGTTGCTGGCTCTTATACTAAGGTGTCGCAAAAAAGTCTAGTTACATTAACTAATTTCTTTTCTTTCGTTATCCTGGAGAACCCCTTGCGTTTTATGGGTCAAAAAGTATCCTAAATGTAACCTTGTAATGTACAGATTTGGCTTTGTTACAGTTTTATTATAGTATAGATAAATAAATAAATCTTGTCACCTTTGTTTAGCAAACATTTTTTTATACAATGAAATAAATGTAACAACATAAGTGACAGTTTCGTCTACATAATAGTGGTCGATAATTACGTACAGAAATGTCGTGTAAGCGTAGCTCAGTTGTAACGTACGGGGCTTTAAATGTTTCGACGGGGCCGACGGTTCGAATCACGGTGGTCGTTTTTTTTGGTATATTTTTTTTTGAAGTAGCATATGGAAATATAGCTTAATTTTTTAGCTAATCTGTCTGCTATATATAGCACAAAGAAAATTTACCAAAATTCGTCAAGAATATCATGAACTACATTTTTTTTACTTTCGTCCGTTATCCTGCAGAATCCCTTGCGTTTTATAAGATAAAAAGTATCCTAGATGTAACCTTGTGATATTGGTTATAACTGTGCCAAATTTCATCTAAATTGGTTCAGTACTTTCAGACTGATTCGTGTTTAAAGGTATAGACAAACAGGCAGATCTTGGAGAATCCATTGCGTTTTATGGGACAAAAAGTATCCTAAATGTAATCTCGTAACATTAGTTATCACTGTGCCAAGTTTCGTCAAAATCAGTTCTGTACTTTGCAAGTGATGCGCGTTCACAGGGACAGACAGACAGACAGACAGACAGACAGACAGACAAAAATTTTAAAAGGGTTAGTTTTGGCTTCTATATCGATAACAAAGCCTACCCCCATCAAAATTTTCAAAAAATATTTAATGTACAGATTTGACTTTGCTACAGTTTTATTATAATATAGATTTTACAATAGAGTGACGATTAAAGCGATGGTGGCTTAATTGAGAGCGTGTTCAGGTATTCCATCGACCGAAGTATGTTCAATCCTTGCACCTTACCTTTAGTGAAGGAAAATATCGCGATGAAGTCATAGCATGGTTGGTTAACTACCACCCTCAAGTGGAAAATCTTTCACCAAGTGCCTCTTGGAGTATCCCGGCAGCTTTACTTAAGACCCAGAACCCCACTAGGAATAACGCGTTTACCGTCTCAGACCACTTCGTAATTTAACATCAAATGAGTTAATGCTCAGACACTAAAACTTATAAATAATTAAAAAATAGCCTGTCGAGGTCTGTATTAACATTCATTTGACCCGATCTTATTTCAGTAGTCTAATTAATGACTATAGAAAAATGGATTATAAATAATTAATCGCAGGTACAACTATGGCATACACTATTCACAATATGAGAAAAAGTCGCAAAAGTTTGTCAAATAACGTATTGATTATGTTATCCGGAACATTTTATTTCACAAATTTACAGTTTTTATTTGTTTTCGAATATATCAAAGATTAATTTGTCTAAACAACGATTTAAAAAAGTTCAAATAACTAAGTAAATGTTTTATTTTGTTAAGTGACAGTTAAGTTATCAACACCATACTATTTTTTTCAGCGCCTGGTATTTTCTTCAAGCAATTTGGCATACAAACAAATTATGTATAAACTCGAGTAGTTTGTTTTCATATTTGCGTGAACATTTTTAACTTTCATTAATTTTGTGCCAATATCTAAACATTACACAAAATGTCTTTTTCCTTGTATTGACTTGAGTCATTCAATCAAATTTAAAATAAACAACAATTTATAATTATAAAAATAATATACACGGTCGCAGAACGCCTGACAGATGTGAAACATGGAATTTATGCTGTACAATTAATATGCATAAAGGGATAGTTTACGACGGAAATAAATAAGGCATATTCGATAGAAATAAAATATAAGATTTTTTTCAACAAAATCATGACTATTTATATTAATTAAATACAAAATGTTTAATTTGAACTTCAAATAATGTGGTGACGCGTCGCCACGCCAACAGGTGGTCAAATAGCCGCTATAGATGTTTCACAACAATATGTATGAATCACGTATAAGTTCAATGTAAATTTATGTTATTTTCTAAAATTTTCTGATCCAAACAAGCTAATTTTCTACTTCGATTCTTACGTTGACATACCACGAATCTTTCTTTCGGTTTCCACCAACCACATTTAAGTATATACTAATTCATTCATTCACTCAGTTTTAGATTTAATACAACAAAATATAATGTGGTTACTTTATACTAACTCTGACAATAAAACGCTTGCACGTGATAGAATATAATTACAACATATAATGCACGAATAAGCAGTGTGATGTCAATTATTAGTTCGATTTTCATATGAAATTTTCTATTATCCATATTTATCATAACGTGGCCTGAAAAACAGGGACACGGACTCATTGCAAGCAAGTCACGTATCGTAACCAAGGTATCGAGAGATTCACGCCGCTTCTGGGAATCCAAAAAGCCTGTTATAGTGATTTATTCTGAAAGACATGTGTATCGTCGACTTGCGGGATTTCGTACACTTATGTTTTGTGCTTCTCTATTCAACGTGTTATGGAATGCTAGGTTCTGCCCGCCACTTTGTCCGCGCGTGGAATATTGGGCTAACGCTAACAGGCAGCGGAAGCTCGCAAAAGGGAAAAAATCCCAGATTTTCAAACATTCTTCATTGGTGCTCCACTTGTATAGCCTTCCTCGATAAATAAGCTATGTAGCACCGAAAGAATTTTTCAAACCGGACCAGTAGTTCCTGAGATTAAAAACAAATTCTTCAGCTTTATAATATTAGTATAGATCGTACCTAAGTTACCCATTACCCATTTCCCGTTTCTACGCATTTCTAGTTAATAGTGTTAAATTCTACAATAAGATCACAAAGTACGTTAAAAATTTGCCAGGTAATAGATATATTCAAGCATTACGAAGAATAGATTTAACTTTCTATACATTACTAAGAAGAAAGAAACCAGAATAAGCGAGATTTTCTTAAAACGACTGACCGGTCCGATTACTTTTTTTATATCATAGGAGGCAAACGAACAGGCGGGTCACCTGCTGTAAAGTGATCACCGCCGTCCATAGACACTAGCAACACCAGGGGAGTCACAACTGCGTTGCCAGCCTGTGTTTGTGGGAAAGGGGGATGGGGTAGGAGGAGTGGGAAGAGGAGAAGGGAGGGAAGGCGAGGTGGGCCTCCGGCACTCTCACTGACCGAACGAAACGCAAAAATACAAGCACTGTTACTTCACGTCGGTTTTCTATGAGAGGGTGGCACTACCCCGGGCGAGCCGGCCCATTCATGCTGAAACCAGTAAACTACAACGTTCCAACTATATTTATATACAATGTTATTACATTGTATATAAATATAGTTAATCTTATTTATAGCTTATATTTTATGAGCTTGTCGGCCTTAATTGTGACTAAATACGAAAATAGACATTGATTAAAATTCTATCAATTGGATAGAATTAATAAAATATATTGTCAAAGACATCCACTTACAGATCGATTCAGTATCTCATTTCCTGAATGTCGGCAATCTGCCTCTAAGCATACCGTATTATCCCGGACATGGGCACCCTGCTTCTTTGTTGATTCAAATGACGAAACTAAACAAATATAAACCTTATTTTATACATCATAAAATTTATATTCCATTAAACGTGTCATCGTAACAACCAACACCTTCAGGGTATTAAAGTTATTTATAAATTACATATATAATACTGCTAAATAATGATTATTATATATATATAAATAATAAATATTTGCTATACTCAATGTGTTATATTTAACTTATTTTTCTTAAGAAACACAAAGATGTTGGCTAAATAAACTGTAGCCAACATACATAAACATTTTTCATAGACAATTTAACATTCTTACTTTATGTAAATAGGCAGTGGGGAAACGGCTAAGAACATCTCCCTCCTCTGTTTGTCAGCCAATTTTCTTGATTCTTTTTTTATTTTGTTATTATAAAAAAAATGGAAAACTTTTTTTTCTCTATGGTTGAAGTTCGGCTACTGAAGGTGCACTCGTATTAAAAAATATACCTTAAATACCTACAAAATATGTAACTCTAAAACGAGATAGTGGCAGATTCGATAAAAACGAGGGTGCTTTAGACCACACGACTGAAGTAAAACTTCTTTAACCCTGCCTGTATCTGTATATATATATAAGTATATTAATTTTCTACAAATATTTACATTGATTATGGGTTTTCATTGATATTACGAAACGTAACTGTCTCTCTTTCTATATCTACTAACGTATATCTCCATCACAACTTCCGCTCGCCTTGCCCGATCACACTTTTCGTAACGCTCTCGTCACGCATACACCAGCATACTCTATTTTTTTTTAATATCGTACAAGGCAAACGAACAAGTGCTGATGTTAAGTGATCACCACCGTCCATGGGAGGAAGGGGCAGGGGGAGTGGGAAGGTGAGGAGAGAAGAGAGGAAGAGGATGTAGCCTCCAGCGCTCTCACTGACCGAACGAAACGCAACAATGCAAGCACTGTTTCTTCACGTCGGTTTTCTCTGAGAGGGTGGTACTACCCCGGGCGAGACGACCCATTTATACTGAAACCAGTAATAGCTTCAGCGTGGCTCTACCACCATTAAATACCATACCATATTACTCCCCAGGTCATGCGTGCGTAAAGAGGTTTTACTTCAATAACGCCTTACTAACGTAACCGAAATAAAACTGCGGTTCTAAACTATGCAATACATGTTACTTTGAGATCTGAGGTACAATAAAAAAAAAATAGTAGCTAACATTGTACGTTGACTAGAAAAATAATGAAAGAAGATTTGACTTTGAGAAATTTAAAGAACATTACAAGATCTCCACTGAACGCGATTTAAGAAAACGATTAATATGCCACATATTTCTTCACGTTCATAACGATACTGATTCAATAAAAACGACGCAGACGAAATGGAAATAGAATTACGCACATATTGCATTTGATGAGGATTTTAACGAGCATAAAACTCGACGCTGATTTCAAAATATTGAATAAAGATATGATTCGTATCAAAATACCTGGATCGTAAGGGGTGTCGAATAACATCGAAGACTAGAGACATCCAAGCCAACCTCACCTGCTGAATAACGGACGAGGCAATGGCGAAAGCGGGGTGGTAGCGTTTTACAGCCCGACTAGGTCGCAACCACCATGTATATGGCGAAAAAGCCCGTCATAGTGATTCGCTTCCGCGGGTCGCATTTCGGGATCAGCCTGTGCATATCCAGCCTTTCGCAGGCCGGCATGACAGCGGCGACCGGCGATCGATACTGTTTCACACTCGGTGGTCGCCATTGTTTTTGGATTGTACTGTGCTTACCATCCGGCACAGTGCAATCATTTTGCCGTGGTATAATAAAAAAAATCATGTGTCTGAATCTTCGCCGTACGTTTATAGCATTAGATAATATATCACACTCATTATCTTTTCTTTATGCGCCAAAAATAAAACATCTATTTTCCTCCACGCTTTTCTATGTCTCGCACGTACACAGCAGTCACTAGGTTAGGTATCATTGTAATTAAGAAATAAATGGAATATATTTACAAACAAGAATATAGAAATTAAAACACAGTGTGTACACATGGAGGACGTGAAACTTATTTAGCACTAGCTGTGCCAGCAGTTGCGCACGCGTTTTTTAAAATTGTTTTAAAGAAATATAAAATTGCGAGACCATGTACAATTATAGAAATGCTCTTTAAAAACAATTGTAAGTACGTACGACACGCACGCCACTTACAGTAACATGTAACGTGTATTAGTTATATAAATATTAACAGTGTATCAAATGAGGTTTATCATCAGCAGCATATTTGAACCTTAACCCACCATATAACTACCTCAATGCTCACTTACACTGTATAAGGAATTAATGAAACAATGACTTAAAGATAGATAATGATATAATATTCCCATATTGTCAAAGTCGGTCCAGCCGTTTCGGAGATTACCCGGAACAAACAGACAGACAGACAGACCGACAAAAAATTTAAAAATTGCATTTTTGTTATGAATTGCGTGTATACTTTCATACCCAATCAGTAAAAAAATATTTTGATATTACATACAGACACTTCATTTTTATTATATGTATAGAAGATATATGTACTAAACTAGCTTCCGCCCGAGACTTCGTCCGCATGGAATAGTTACTTTGCGCTAACGCTAACATTAACTCGCGACTTCGTTTACTTAGAAAATGAAAACATGTTTAAATAATACGTGTTAACCCCAATTTTGAAACAATCTTCATTGGTGCTCCATTCCTATCGGTTTTAGCAATAAATGAGCTATCTAACACTAAAAGATTTTTTCAAATCGGACCAGTAGTTCCTGAGATTAGTGCACTCAAGCAAACAAACTCTTTATATATACATTTCTTCTGTACGTGTGTATGTCACTGAACTCCTCCTAAACGGCGGGACCGATTTTGATGAAACTTTGTGAGCGTGTTCCAGTGGATCCGAGAATGGTGTAGATTCATAATGGGACCTGGTAGGTAGCGCTGTAGTTTTTATTATTTTTTATTATAAAAGCAGGACGACGTCCGCTGGGTCCTCTAGTATTAATATAGAATGCTCCTAAACTATATACTAATAGCGGACCTGGAGGACGTTGTCCTGGCTTGATAATAAAAAAAATCCTAAAAGTCAACCGCAACGCCACCTACCGGGTCCAATTGTGAATCTAAACCATTCTCAGATTCACTTGAACACATACACAAAGTTTTATTAAAATCGGTCCAGCCATTTAGGAGGAGTTCAATGACATACACACGCACAGAAGGAATATAAAGATATGAAGTCCTTTAAATTACTTAAGCCCAAAACAAAAATCGGCTGAGTGCCTTAAACGCTCGCCTTAGTAGTCCGGTGAAGCTGTAAAGACCTTGCTAGGTCAATAGCGTAGTCAGTTCGAGAAAAAAAAAAAAAACTTAACTATACATTTTGTACCTCTTTTTTGTATATTACTAGAGTCAGACAGACATTTATGGACACTTAAACATAGATAAATACCTACCTTACGTTTAACGCGTAACGGAAAAAAATTCCTACCGTGCCATAAGAAATTTCACTTCAAAAACCGTTATAAAAAAAAAGTAATTCGAAAGTTACATAAAGAAACCTCTGGTTTTAATTATGACCATTTCAGTACTTGAGTAGGCTGTCTTTCAAAATGTAGCTTATTGCAAAATGGAAACTAATTTCTCGCAGTGATTACGTACATCATTGTTCCTGACATAACTAAACGAGACGACTGAACCGGCAAAATGCATCGCTTCTAATTATACGCTTTGTAGGAACAGCGAGGTTTAATACTCATCAGAGTCACTTGTTTTGCGGTTTGAATAGCAGGTACGCTATAATTATGAGGTTTGTGTTTAAATTATGAATTGAAATAGGAAGAAAACTGTCCGACCGCAATTTTGCCTCGCATTTCGTTAATGGTAATGCAAGTTATATAGATAATGCAAAGTGAAATGAGTATTAATTAATAAAATATGTATTGTCTGAATATAAATTGTTATGATTTTTATAACCTTAAAATAAATAAAAAATGCGTGTAACCGTCACACGCGATTGAAATAAAACTTTGTAAATATTTTTGATTTTGTCAATAAATAGTTTATAAACAAATCAATCAAACATTTGTGAGTGTGGAATAGACTAGAATCAATTATGTATATATGAGCGCGCGACCGTGCTGCTATCTGGTTTCAATGTAAGTAACAAATTAAATCAACGCTTCGTTATCTGTAGTGCCATCTATCAGCTAATTCGGTACTTAAATAACACAGGAAATATTATTCGCAACTTTTTGTTATAAAGTAATTAAAATATAGAACGAATACGAATAATAAATACGAACAGATTACTATGATAAGTAACGAATTAAATTAATTATGATTTAATATAAGTTTTGGTTATGTTTAATTATTATCTAACCGGGTGGTACAGAAACGTGACGCCATATTGCCGTAACGGACCTCCGATGCAGTTACCTCCTAGTTGCGCCTAAAGAATATTACTTAAAAAAAAGTTTTTTAACGTGTAACAGATTTTTTTTTCTAAACCGTCTATGCTAAAAGACGGCATGCGTTTTTGTTAGTTTTTGATTTCCTCTATTTGGCACAGGATAAATACTTAAAAACATTAGTGTAGTTTAATTTTATTATAGAAAATGGGTAAGTTTTCTTAATATCACAACCCTCTAAATAACTGTCACATATTTACGCGTCTGCCGCCAAAAAACAAAAGAAACAGATTCAATTCTATTTCTAGCAGCGCTATCTAAATTTAATCTACAAAATCATTTTTTTTTATAGTAGCACGACAAAATGACTGCACTGTGTCTGATGGTAAGCACAGTACCTACAATCCAAAAACAACGGCGACCACCGAGTGACACATTATCCATTGCTGGTCGCCGCTGTCATGCCGGCTTGCGAAAAAGCTGGTTATATACAGGCAGATCCCGAAACGCGACCCGCAGAAGCGAATCACTATGACGGGCTTTTTCGCCATATACATGGTGGTTGCGACCCAGTGGGGCTGTAAAACCCTACTGTACTACCCTGGGCGAGCCGACCCATTTATACTGAAATCAGTAGTAGCATCAGCGTGGCTCTACCACCTTACCACCATAGTGCAGTAATTTTACCGTGCTAAAATAAAATAAAAAAAGATGGTAAACACGCTAAAGCTAGAGGGGACGGTCTCTCTAATGCAGCTACCGGAACACACCCATAGATGCTTGGCGACAAATTTGCAACTTGAGGGTGGTGGATAGCAAGGCCGTCTTAAAAAACCCTTCTACCATGCTATGAATCATAGCCTAGGATCCCATCACGCTGTTTTTTTTTACCGGAAGCTCCGACCCAGTTGCAACGAAACAAATCTACGTTCATCGACGCTGTGCCCGAATACGCTATCAACGAAACCATCATCGCGACATATACGTTAAGGCTTGTATTTAAAATAAAATTGAAAAGCTATAGCTAGTCCGTAGTAACATATTGCTAATTTGCTAGGTAGTAGAGCCACACTGAAGCTGTTACTGTTTTCAGCATGAATAGGTCGGCTAGCCCGCGGTAGTGCCACGTAAAGTACAAGTAACAGTGCTTGTATTGTTGCGTTTCGTTCGGCTAGTGAGAGCACCGGAGGAACCCACCTCCCCCCTTTCCCTCACCCGCCCTTCCCCACTTCTTCTGCCACCCTATCAAACACAGGCTGGCAATGCACTTGCGACTCCTTTTTTGTTATTAGTGTCTATGGACGGCGGTGATCACTTAACATCAGGTGACCCACCTGTTCATTTACCTCATCTGATATTAAAAAAAACAAAGACATACAATAAATAAAATGAAAGTTATTCTGCTTTGTCTAAATACATTTTAAAAGAGTTCTAATGTTCTCGAATATCAACTTCGACGTGTACTGAAACGATTAACGCAAAATAAACTATAACTCTAATCAAACATTGGTAAATAATTTTTCACTATATTAAGCATCCATTTATTAAAATCTAAATAAATTTTAATATTTTACTCTAATCAATTTGGGCTCCTACGAGTATATAAAGCTCACTACGTCAGCTCCTACTTTCAAGGAATCGATGAAGCCTGATGCAAAACGAGGACGATGCAGCGGCTTCAACCGCTAAAAGCAACGTAACGCACAAAGAGTTGTTAGTGTTCCACAAAACTAACGAGCTTATTCCACACAAGCTATAGTTATTTTGCTAAATTAAACCTCTTTTAACTCTCATTAAACTCGATGTTTCTATCAAATTAATCTTTGACCTATCGTGAGTGTTCTATAACGGTGACTAAACACCTAAACTACTATTTAATGACGTCACAGGTAAATATTAATAAAGTATATCAGCTTGTCCGGGTGACACGTATATCAACGTGGTTTTGAAAAGATTGAAGAGCCTGAGGAAGATATTTTAAGAATATAGCCATTAGTAATTTCCATTATGCGAGTTACACTTATTTTTTCCGCAAAACAAGAAAACTAGGCTGCTGTGTTGCGATCAAAATATGTGTTTCAGTACACATACTGGTACAAAAGGTGTTTTTTTATATCATAGGAGCCAAACAAACAGGTGGGTCACTTGATGGTAAGTGATCACCGCCGTCCATGGACACTAGCGACACCCGGGAAATCGTGCGTTCCAAGCTTGTGTTTGGGGGGAGGGGGGTGGTCCTCCGGCGCTCTCACTGACAGAACGAATCGCAACAATGCAAGCACTGTTACTTGACGCCGCTGTTCCTGTGGGTCGGGTGGTAGTACCCCGGACGAGCCGACACAGTCATGCTGACATGCTGAAACCAGTAATAGCTTCAGCGTAGCTCTACCACCTACCAAAACTGCTTCTTTTTCCAACTGAATTCTAAAGGAATAGTTTCTGGCACGAAGACTGAGCTCCTATTGAGTTTGGTAATACATAGCTATAAGTGCAATGAGCATTTAACATCAGGTGGTTTTTTATATTCCTATCGAATTATATTATAATATGTGAACTATATTACAAAAAAAGAATTCTAATATTAGACAATATTAGTTATCAAAGAATATTAATTATTAGCCGAACGTATGCAAACCACTTCAGAAGGTGCTGCCCATATATTTGGCTAATTCTTTTTTCTTTATGTTGGTAATTGTCACGACAAGATATGTATGAAAGAAAATGTTTAAAAACAGTTGAAACTATTTTGGTGAGACTTTTACGAGAAAATAGAGATATGTTCAGTATTATTTACGCTATATATCATTACGCTTTTCCAAAGCGGCTGATCAGAAATGTTAATATTTTACAGAAGTAACTTAAAATCAGTGAAAAGGATAGTAGTAATTATAAATGAAAAGATAAAGGCCGGAAATAATCCAGATAAAGAAATAGTTTCAATGAAACAGCAAAACTATTTTCAGTTAATTCGTATAGAAGGCAAAATAAATAAAATCGTCCCTGTCCATAAAAGAAGTGATTGATGCGATGTAAACAATCTTCAATTAAATCGTGATCCGGACTTCCGAATAGGACGAAATTGTGTTACATGATACGTTGGGTCAACACAAAGGAAATCCCGGTCCGGTCCACCTTACCAATTGTGTGACGTATTTCCATAAACATCAACTAGACTTATCCTGTATTTAGTTACACCAAACATCAGATATTGTTATATTAGAAATGAAATATAAAAAGGATGCCATTATTATACAATCTGTCATCTCAGTGTCTTTCTCTTTAAGTGGTAGTTTTGCCATTCATGAGTGCCTTCTTAGGGCCTAAATTGAATAGAGTGATTTTGATTTGAAAGGAGTGATTTAGAAGAAATTGTCCTATATACGTCGTATCGTTTTATACGTCCTACATCACAATACTAAAGTGACTTCAAAAGTTTTGTATGTATATTATATGTTTGTATATATGTTTGAAATAGTTCAGTCCAGTCCAGTCCAGTCCAGTCCAGTCCAGTCCGGTCCGGTCCCATCCAGTCCAGTCCGGTCCAGTCCAGCCCAGTCCAGCTAAATTCGAATATGACTTTGTTTGTTTGTTAAGCTTACACGCCTTAAATACTCAACTGAACATCATTGTTTTCGCATAAACTTTATCAGCGATATATAAAAGAATATAGGTACTAAATTTAAGATTCATCCAGAAAAACAGTACTATTTCCAAGGGGCGCGAGCAAAGCAACAAGCAAAAGCATGTATACAATATCTGTACAATAATCAATACAATTTGTACCATGTAAAAGGTTTTTATGTCGCCTATTTCATTCTAACTCGCCACTGTTGTAATGTAACGCGGACGAAGTCGCAGAATTTTACTAGTATGTTATATTTAAGTTCAAATACATATTCGAAGCAGTTATACAGTACAATGAACTTTAATAAATATAACCCTCTATTTCAACCACGAACCGCCCTTAGACGTGTCTAACACAATTTAGGTAAATAATGTACAATATCGAATTATACGTTGACTCGAACGGTTCAGAATACAGACTCCATGTCGCGTTGCTCCCATTACATTTGTTCAGTATGGAATGGATACATACTGTTCTCACACCCTTTTAACGCCACACAAAGAACGTCATCAGAGTCGCCATACCGATTGCTCTATGTCGCCTACAAATTAGAGATTACTCTGCCTATGATTACACTGTGCTATGGAGAGCTATATCGTAACACTATTAGAGAATAGATATAAAAATAGCTCTTGTCGATTGAATAAAATTATATTACCAAGGTTTTACTATTTCTTTTTTTTTTTTTTCATAGATGGCAAACGAACAGGTGGGTCACCTGATGTTAAGTGATCAACACCGTCCATGGAGACTAACAACACCAGAGGTATCGCAAGTTTGTTGCCAGCCTTTGGGGGGAAGAGTTAGGGGAATGAGAGGAGAGGGGAGGGGAGGTGGGCCTCCGGCGCTCTCACTGACCGAACGAAACGCAACAGTGTGAACTGTCCAAAACTGTAACGGTGTTATTACAAAAAAGTTAAATACGTATTGAATACTTGCTTTAAAAAGGTTTCGAATTAAATGCACCGCGCTCGCCCGGGGCAAATTCGCGTTATCCTTTTTCGCAAGTCTAACCTAACGTAATCAAAGCGAGACAAAAGAGCAAGATGGCGAACATTCAGCGACCGCGGTGCATTTTATTCAAACCCTTTTTAAAGAGGTATTTAATACGTATTTAACTTTTTTGTAATAACACCGTAAGGGTTTAAGCCCCATACAAACAGATCTAGACTTATGTACTGGTTAATAAACAGATAACGGTAGAAATTTGAAAAAATACCGTATTTATTACAAAATTTGAAATATTCGAACAATAACAAATAATGTAATATAAAATCATTATTTTTTTTTTGGCGAGATATTTAAAAGTATGGTCCGTCATTTTGAGATCTGTCTCTTAAAAATAAACCGAGGGGTTACTAGCTTTCTCAAATGTCTGGTTTGGCAAAAAAAAATAACCGAATTTTAACTAATTTCCTAATATGCTAGATACGATTCATATGTGATAATAATAAAATAATATTAACTTATATAACTTATATCTCAAGTGTTAGATGTTATTTGACACCCCTGACACCCCTCTTGTACCATCAACGCGATATTCGAAAACTTCTTTGAGCCATCGTCGTTTCAAAACATGATCTGATGTTGCATTTGAACTTGTAGAATCGAACTCTACAATGAGCATTATATTTTACCGTATATAAACCGACGACGATAGTACGTACTATTTAAAGGTATGTTTATTTACGGTTATCTGCTAAACTAATATGTGAAACTACACTACCGAATGTTTATGATTATTTTATTAGGGTAGTATATAAAAGGTTAGGACGGTTTTAAGGTATTAATGTAACTTTATTACATAGTATAAAACAAAGTCCCCTATCGCATCTGTCTGTCTGTCTGTTTGTTCGCGATAAACTCAAAAACTACTGCACGGATTTTTATGTGGTTTTCACCACCGTTTTGGTATATAAATATAATGTGTGAAGGATTTTTTTATAGTCAGGGCAATCAGGGCGGATCAACGTCTGCCGGGTCCGCTAGTTTATACATAATATACGTATTATAATAGTGTTTATAAATCATTCTTTATAAAAACCGGGTTGTTTTTATTATATACTAGCTTTTGCTCGCAGCTTCGCTCGTGTTAATGTAGATTTGACTTATGTCTTGGAAACGATACTATTCTCTGGTAATAAGTACTCCAGATTCATAAAGATTGATTACGTAGTTCAAGCGTGAAAATGTAACAAAGAAACAAACGCATATTTACATTTATGATGACAGTATGGAAGTGTAGATTTCGCATATGAAAAATTTGTAACCAATTATATATCAGTACAAGCTGACCCGTGCGCACTTCGTTGGGCGATAATAGGCATTATCAAGCTACAACTTTTTTCTTGAACTCAATCATATATTTCTCATCGTTAAGGCAGCGTTCGTAAGAAACGTTTTCGTTTGACCACTTTTTCTCCTACTCCCCAGATATTACCCCCTACAACCTCACAAACTTTACCTCTTTATAGTATAATAATAATATAATTAAATAATAGCTTCTGCCCGCGACTTCGTACGCGTGAAATAGTTGTTTTGGGCTAACGCGCTGAAGCTGTCAAAAGGAAAAAAAAACCCGATTTTAAAACATTCTTCATTATTGCTCCGCACCTATTGGTTTTAGCGTGATGATTATTAGCGTTACATTGACAAATAACGCGGCTTTCTATTATCAATTTCTATTTTCTATTTTCAAAATCCGTTTAGTACTTCCTGAGATTACCCCCTACAACGTCACGAACTCACAATCTTTACCTCTTTATAATATTAGTATAGATAGTTAGATTGATGTTTTTAACTACTTCTGCCTGTAGACTCGCCCGCTAGCTTCGAAACAGTCAACAACGATGCAAGGACGCATAAACAAAACACGTGTAATCGATTGCAGTCTTTACAAGTCCATCTGTAGACATGGCAACAGCCAATCAATTTCATACGACGAATGTAGTGTAGCGAGCGTATAACTAGTCTACTATACTAAGGAATAGGATAGTAGGCTAGTCCGTTCAAACGCTCCATGAGCGATAAGAAGTAATTAGAGAACAATGGGATAAAACACGCCCTTTGGAAATGGCCACACACGATGGCCAATCGCCGTGCTCAACGCGCCAGCGTCATAATCTGTCGACCGACATAATTATTATTAATAATTATATGTTATTTAAGTTAATGCACTTGTACCGCACACTCTCTTGAGAAATAAATCGTCGTCCGCCAAAGTTGTGTTTTATTGCTTCCATACCCTCGACTTGAAATAAAATTCAAATAAATAAAAATTAGTGGTTAGAGGTTTGAACACGCATCCTAAACCACTAAAGTAGCAAAGCGACATCGAATTGATTTGTTACGATGGATTTCCATCAACAAAGTGGAACAAAGTGACATTTTTATCACTCAAATATCTGTTAAGAAATCTGCATATGAAAACCGTATATCTTTTAATCATAGTAATTGATCAAACTATTGTGACAACTATCCGCGCCAAACTTTTTGAACGTTGAACACAAATTTAATGAAACATTGAAATGAGACATCATTTATCACAATTAATCAATTCCATTTATATTAACGTCACTGTTTAGAAATTTATGTAGTTCTGGCATGGATATGTGGACATAGTGGTATCAAGGGTAATGAAGCTGTTGATTTTATCGCTAAAGAAGCTATCCAGACTGGATATTCTGATCACTATAAAACCTATGTTAAGGATTTATCCTCCCCAAACAAGACTGATTTGTTTCCATTATGGAACTCAAACTGGAATGTATCCCACCTAATTACAGGCACATCATATCCTTCCATTCAGAACAACATTCTTGGTAAGCCATGGCCATATAAGCTTCGTGACTGTTGCAAGTTTGCTTCGTCTACTATATGTAGACTGAAGATTTATCTGTAGACGTGTGCTCTCCAGTCCATCATGAAAGCTCAGAATCAGGGACAACTCAATATGTGAATGTGGTTTGGATGAAGACACTCTAGATCACATTTTTTTCAATTGCTCCGATGTAGTATTGTATTGTGTGATATTTTACCTAACAATATGCTACATCCGCCTGATTTTAACAAAGGTATAAAGGTGTGTATTTTTTATTTTCTCTTTTTGTCAGTATTCTAACTAATCTTATATGTTTTAACATAACACAATCACTAACAGTAATTTTTATGTAAATATATATTTATATAAAGCATAATGTCTGTAAGTGTTATGTTTGTCTTTATGTATCTCAGTGGCCCAATTTGGAAAAACTAAGTTGTACAAAACAAAAATAATACTACCTATAAAGTGACTCTCCCATGACTGCCTTAACACTGGTAGAATTTGTATCTATGTAACTCTAATATTAAAAAGTTTAAATTGTACTTTGTGAGTTTGGATATTCGATATAAACTCTCTCCGATCCGATTTTGAAAATTCTTACATTATTAGAAAGGTATATTAGACTACTTTTTATGGTATATATCTATATGTGTTCAATAATTAAAATTAGCAAAATTGTATAATACGGCGTGCGTTGCTGGAATGATTTGAAATAAAGTAATAATATCCATTGCAAAATTGATTACTGTTAGCTTTACAAAAAAATACAACACATATATATCGAAGTTTAATATATCAGCCAAAAAGAATGATTATGTTTATGTGAAAAAGAAAATAAATGTTACAATTACTAATTACTAAGTTATTAGATACAGGTTTCATGTATACTTTACAAATTCTTAGTAGAACAAAGAGCTAAATCAAAATGAAAATTTAATGGAGACAAAGTTTACTTTTTTACAACATATTAATTAATGGAGTTAAGCCAGTAAAATTATGTGTTGTAGCGAGGTTAGTAAATTGGGCGTGGGGTGAGGGTCAAAGAAGCAACCCAGGGGATACCGGGAAGACATTTCTTGCATATATATAGGATAGTTTCGATTCATAATTGGACCCGGTAGTTCCAATCATCGGGATCTAAAGTTTTTAAAGATTTTTTGTGTTACGAAACAACATTGGGCCAAGTAATAACCGATTTGGTGTAGACGAAGTTGCGCAGGTCAACTAGTTTGGTATGAAAAAGAATTATCCTCAAATACAGTAATTGTGAGTTGCAGAAATAAATAAATAAGGATATTCGACGATCGTTTTATCTCTCGGAAATTTCGTTGCGTAGGGAGGATATAGGCATATTTTTACATCAATACGCGACAATAATATTATTGACGGCAGCGAATCACTCTTGCTTATAAATATGGTTCACTTATTATTCGAGGTCATATCAATGTATTGTTTTTTTTATACTGTGTATAGAATAAATAAACGTATGACCTCTTTTTATATTTCATGTTTTAGCGTTTGAACACATCTAATGGTTTTAATGGTGGTAGAGCCACGTTGAAACTATTACCGGTTTCATCATGAATGGGTCGGCTCGCCCGGAGTAGTACCACCCTCTCATAGAAAACCGACGTGAACTAACAGTGCTTACATTGTTGCGTTTCGTTCGGTCAGTGAGAGCGCCAGAGGCCCACCACCCCTCACCCCTCACCACTCCTCTCTCATCTCCCTCTCCCTCCCCTAATCCTTTCCCACAAGGGTGGTAACGCACTTGCGACTCCTCTGGTGTCATTAGTGTCCATGGACGGTGGTGATCACTTAACATCAAGTGACCCACCTGTCCGTTTGCCATAAAATGACATAAAAAAAGTCTGATGTTAAATGACGATGTAATCTAAGATGGTAAACACGCTAAAACTAGAAGGCCACTGGCTCTCAAATTCAGCTGCCGGAACACACCAATAGGTACTTGGCATAACATTATCAACTCGAAGTAGTAGTTAACCAGGCGGGATTAGTACAGACCTACCATGGTATGGTTTCATCGCTATATTTTTCTTCACCGAAAGTTCCGACGCAGTTGCAAGGATTGAAACATACGTGAATCAATCAACGCGGTGCCCGAACGCACTATTAACTAAGCCTTCATCGCTCTACACAGACTTTTAATCAATTTTTTCTATCATTTTTTTTTTATATTATAGGAAGCAAACGAACAGACGGGTCACCTGATGGTAAGTGATCACCGCCGTCCATAGACACTAGCAACACCAGGTGAGTTGCAAGTGCGTTGCCAGCCTGTGTTTGGGGGAGGGAGGAGTGGGGGAAAGGGGAGGGGAGAAAAGATGGGCCTCCGGCGCTCTCACTCACCGAACGAAACGCAACAATGCAAGTACTGTTACTTCACGTCGGTTTTCTGTCAGAGGGTGGTACTATTCCGGGCGAGCCGACCCATTCATGCTGAAACCAGTAGTCGTTTCAGCGTGGCTCTACCACCTACCACGTGAAAATGTTCGCATAATAGTATAATATATAACGATTTGAAGTGTTGTTTGACGCTTCAGCAGTGACACTCGACTTCAAACCACTTTCGTCATTTTTTTATTTTTTATAGTAGCACGGCTAAATGATTGCACTGTGCCGGATGGTAAGCACAATACAATCCAAAAACAATGGCGACCACCGAGTGACACACTATCCATCGCTGGTCACCGCTGTCATGCCGGCCTGCAAAAAGCTGGATATGCACAGGCTGATCCCGAAACGCGACTCGCAGAAACGAATTACTATGACGGGCTTTCTCGCCATATACATGGTGGTTGCGACCCAGTCTGGCTGTAAAACCCTACCACCCCGCTTGCGCCATTGCCTCGTTCGTTATTCAGCAGGGTGCACCACGTGCAGGTGAGGTTGGCTTGAGTGTCTCAAGTCTTATGATGTTATTCATATTCAACGCACTTGCAACTCCTCTGGTATTGTAAGTGTCCATGGACGGTGGTGATCACTTAACATCACGTGACTCACCTATCCGCTTGCCACCTATGACATAAAAAAAACGTAAACATGTAATATTTAAAATCCCAGCAAAATGTAAACACCAGTATTTGAAAAGAAGACAATTATTAGATTATTTAACATTTTTTTTTATAAAAATAACTGTACATTATAAAATGTAGTCTCTGAAACCACAATCATCATCATCATCATCATCATCAGACTGTAAGAGACTAACTGCAGGGTCATAGGCCTCTTCCCGAAGGAAGGTATGGGCATAATCACCACGCCAGCCCACGACGTATTGGCGATTTCAAACTCTGAGAAATTAACAGTTCTATATTTTTCCCCACATACAGTGTACCATGTTTTCCTTCGCCGTCAGCCGATAGTGTTACCAATTTAAATTAGTAAATATACGCGAATTCCGAAAAATTCGTTGGTACATGCCGGGGTTCGAACCTGCGGACATTCAAATAATATTCCACCGGTCAAATCACTACACCACCACGACTTCACGAAACCACAATACTATGACGAATTTCATATATAGAGATTGAGTTGTTTCTTTAAAAATAGGGCGAGAAATAAACATTTGTCACCTGGTATTTAGGACTCATTCGCTACTCCCAGTGATCTTCCTCATACCAGGCCACAGTACTAAATGAGGCCAACGTTTATTTGTTTTCTACTCTGAGAGGACAGTTAGAACATCTCGTATTTCAGTACCTACGTATTGTCAAACACAATCACAAACCGGAATTTAGCAGCTCGAGCGCTTCTGCTTTGCGGTAGAAATAGACATCGCTGTGGTTATATCGCTGTGAAACCTTGCACGAATTCTAACACTCATATAATAATATAATGCCTACTAATATTATAAATGTGAATGTGATTTTGTTCGTTTATTATGCTTTCACGCCCTAACTACTCAACCAATTATCATAACATTTTGTATATAGCTTTTTCTCCTATGTTTATCAACCATTTTTTTGTAAACACCTTCTTTCATGGTAATCAGTCAAGCGGTGTTGGATTTTGATAACTTGAGATATACAGATGAAGGATCGGCACCGTACTCTGGCTTCGGCAGTAGATGACGATCTCTTGCTGCCGATTTTGTTTAAAGCCATTTTCGACAGTGAGGCTGGATGGAGCTCGGTGGCCTACATCGGCGAGGAGGTCGTCCTGATAGAATCGTAGAATGTCCAGAAGGAGGCTGCGGATAGGGTCCGCGAGGAGGACCCTCTAAGCGGCTCTCTCCGCCAACGGAGAGTTGATGGTAGGAGGAGGCGTTTTACTCGCCTCCTTCCGCCACCATAGCCGAACCTGGGGTAATCGGTCTCCCGACCCATATCGTCATTACACAGGTTCGGGTGACGGATCTCTTCATTATTCTCATCCCGGTAATGCGGTGGATGAGAAAAAAAGATATACAGACGAATGTTTCCAGTGAGCGTGTTTGGTAAAATACAAAACTACAAAAATTCGCAGAATTGGATTCTTGTTAGCTACACTGTCGGATGGATACAGAGTGTGTTTTTTTTTAACAAAAGCATTAGGTTAGTTTTAGTTTTCATCAAAATCGGAATCAAGAAACCTTTAAATATTTTTGCTATTCTAACTAAAATTATAAAAACCAAAGCGTATCTGTATGTTTGTTACGTTTTCATTCCATAACTGCTTAATCGCTCATCGTGTAATTTTGTATAGATATTCTCAGGGTTACAGAATAGGGCATAGGGTACTTTTTATCCAAAATTACTGTACTAATCCCGAGGGAGAATAATTTTAAGTCTATATTAAAGAAAACGAAACCGCAATCAAAAGTTAGTTTGTTATAGTTTTAAATTCGGCCATTTCCACATACACATCTTTATAAACAAGTACCTATAGATGATATATTTCTTTAATTAATCGGTTTAAGAATTTATTAAAGTAGTATCTACATACATACAGTTTTTATAATAAACATGTCTGGAAAAGTTCTCCCGAGCAATATGCTGAGTGGTGTATTTGCGGTGCTCGCATTGTTCAAACGAAGCTCTGTTAAATATTCCCAGATATGTAGCTACGATTGTAACTCTTCTCGGCTTACTATTGTATAGTCTGAATGTGAAGAGCGACTTGGAAATCTATAAAAAGTTCCCATTTCTATTTTCCTGTTTTAATATTAGACAAATTTATTGACGTTCGATCTATTTATCTGACTACTCACTGTGCTAGCAGATTTAATAGTTCTAATAGCCGTCCTTTAGTCAAATTTCGGCCATAATTCATTGATATTTAATTATTATTGAGTTTATTTTTCACCAAAGAATGTACACATATTGTATATTAGTGGAGGGAAAGATCGTTTAATATAGAAATAGACTTATAAATAAAGAATTGAAGTCGTCAATGGAATGTAAAAAAACAGGGTTTGTTATAAAAACACATGATAGAAGGGAAACTTTAGTATTACAGGAATTATAAGAGAAAGACAACGTCACGCGGTGTTCCCAGGCGGTCACCCATTCAAGTACTGACCGTGCCCGACGTTGCCTAGCTTTGTTGATAGGACTAGAATCGGTGTCTTCAACACTACTCGACACAGTGTTTACCACCACCTCTTTTGTTCACACAAAAAGGTTGTCCATCAGAATTTCAAAGCCCTCCCACAAGAAGCTTTATATCCAAAAACGGATTGTTCTAATGTTTTTTATTGATAACAGACATGACAACCGAAGTTTGTCGATAACTAACAAAAAAAAAAGAAAATCGGTCAACAAACAGAGGATGAAAAGATACTTAACTGATTTGTGTTCGCCTAATGTATGTATAGATATAACAAAGAAAAAAAAATGGAAGTGTAGTAATTGTAATCTAACGAATTGGTGTAAGTGCACACGATACACTTCGTACTCCATAGCCCTGACGTCATTATAAACTTTTAATGCCGCGACACTGCGGGCGTATAACAGCAAACTGACACGGTGTAAATATAACGTATATCAAAATTTATATATGACGCAAATGTGTGTATGTGAGTGTTGCCCACTCTATTAAAACTCTATAAAACCTTTTATAACAACTATTATATGAAATAAAATAAGTAATATATGGGTGAATAAAAGTCAAATTAAATCTTTAGACGTCAACCAGATTATCCACGAAGGAGCAGTTCAGTCAATTTAATTTATTCGAAAATAATATTGAGTAATGTTTTTTTTTTAGTTTCAACACTATCGTTTTTTTTTTTGGCAAATTATTGTACCGCTACAATTACTACATATATAGTTTTTTATTTTATTTTGCACTTTCACATAAATTGTAAGCATGTAGAAATACGTCCTTATTAACTTTGAATTTATTTAAATACATATAATATGGACGATGGTATGGAAAAATGTAACCGTTTTCAAATGTTTGTGTTGATAACACTAAAGCTCCTAGATAATTCCGAAACCAAAATAAAATATCAGAAATTCGATTTACAAACAAATGAAAAAGCTTATTTGCTTGTTGCTTTCTCTTCGTGAAAAAGGTTACTGAATTGCTTGCTCTTTGTGAAAAAGGTTACTGAATTGCTTTCTCTTTGTGAAAAAGGTTACTGAATTGCTTTCCCTTCGTGAAAAAGGTTACTGAATCGCTTTCTCTTCGCTTGATCATATATTAATATAAGTTATTTATCTATGTAATCAAACTACATCTAATATCTTTCAGAATACCTATTTCATTATACAACGACATTATAGCACGAGACAATGACAGCATGCTAAATGATTGTGAGCGTAGTGGAATCCAAAAACAACGCGACAACCAAGAGATCCACATTACATAAGCAGTCATCACTGTCATACTAAACAACAAAACCCTAGAAACGCAATATATTAAAAGAGACATTACCTGTGACGGATTCATCAATATATACATTGTGTTAACAGTACACAGACATACACCATACATTCCTGCTTGATTACTAGCCGTACTAATCGTGATACTATCGCGGTTGTTTTATTTAGTATATGGTAGTCGTATCCAGTCGGGCTTTACTGCCATGTCCTGCTATCAGAAAGTATAGTTATCTAAATCCCCAGCTTCGCACGGCTGTATTAATGAAGAAAATGAGGATTGATATTTCCTGTTTAAATTTATTTCACGAAAATGGCAACTGGACAATTGAACGGGAATGTGTCAATTCTGTCAGTATTTTTTAAAGTCTCCCAGTTGTTTCCTGTCTCACTCACTCAATTAGTTTTTATAGGATAACTAGCGGGCTCAGCGGACGTTGTTCTATCTAGATAATAAAAAAAAACCTAAAAGTCAACCGCAACGTTATCTACCTAGTGCAATTGTAAATCTAAACCATTCTTAGATCCATCTGAACACACACAAAATATGTCATCAAAATGTATCCAGCTGTTCAGGAGGACACACGGACCAAAAAATTATATATACTTATAAAGACTAGCAGACCCGGCAGACGTTGTTCTGCCCTGATAATAAAAAAAAACTAGGTACAAATTATTATATACCTAAACCTTCCCTATGAATCACTTTATCTACTGGTGAAAACCGTATGACAATCAGTTCAGTAGTTTTTGAGTTTATCGCGAAGACAGACAAACAGACGTGGCAGAGGACTTTGTATTGCGTTCGATTTAGAAACAGTTTCTTTCATAAACTAGTCCTGACATTTATAAAGAGAACTAAAAAAAAATAGCCAAACAAGTAGAGCCACTTTTAAGTGTACGCTTACATACATTCGACAAAATGAAACGCTATTCATTGAACCGTAAAATCCTATCGATCAGCATATTCTGTATAAGTAAAGTTTCCCTTCAAACGAGTTCTCATTCATACGCCTCGGTCCTCATACAACATAAGAGCTTGTAATAAACTCCTAATACGTCAATTCAATATCTACACGGGAATCCTAAAGGGCAACGAATAAAGACACGCAATCAAAGTTATTGAAAGAGCCTCTGGTAGATCCTGATCCGCTCTGATCCGGCCCACTATTCCGAACGTTTCGATGAGGCCCCTCTCACCCATTTATCGACCAGACCAATCTTGAACTGTGACCTTTTTCCTCGAGAGCCTGCAATTAAATTTCCATAGCTTTGAGGAGCCCAATTTGTTGGTAAATTGTCAAAGAAATGCCCCTGCCAAAAGTTCCTTATTCACGGCGGTCATTTATTTTCAATTATTAAACCTTACTATTACACAAATTACATGAATTATGTTTTTATGGATGGATTACTAAAAACGTCTCATAATATACTAAATTAATAACCTTGCTGAAGAACAAAAACATTACAAGAGTGGAGTGGAAAGGCGCTCGTGCCCAATTAAATCAACGATTCTGAATATCTTCATGTGTGAAGATGCCTTTACCTGGTAAGTACTCAGATATGTCTACTTTGACTCATAATTTATACCTATATAAATGGAATTAAAGACATGCTCTATATACACTAAGTACTTAAAAGAATACTATTCTTCTTATTTCATGGTAACGTGTGTGTAGACATAACTTGGTCCATGTTATGTCAATAGAATCATATACCCAAAAAAATTAGTCAAACGTACTAGTTAAATTACGTTGTGATTGAATATAAAATCTCACTTGTGGTCGTACCCTAAATACCTCCCTCGTAAGTATTTATAAAATGGCGTCATCGGTATAAAGTTATAATATACTAGAGGGTCGTGTGATCGGCAGGTACTAGAAAGGTTACGTCTGTGAGGACGAACAGCAGCGCCGCACGAGGTCTGCACTCCGCCTCCCCCTGACCTTTACGAACGTCTCCCACGGGAGAGTGTAATCGCAAAGCATTACCATGCGACACAACCCTGGAACGGTCTCATAACATCGGCGCAGCGCGGATTAGAGCTTTATTCCGAGCGTACCTGTATAGGTGAGTGAGTCGGAACGCTCAGCGCACACTGGTGCAGGCGACCGCGGCCGGCGCGTCGCTGCGCCGTCCCCCAGTCTGCGCATGCGTGCCTCTCCCGCTATTAAAAAATGAATTCCTGGTTCCCGCACTGTCAGCCGTACGTTCATCGGCGCCGCCGCGTTTAGCACGTTGTTAAAGCGCGGTGCCTGCTCACCGGAGACAGTGCCGGGGTGTGGCCGTGTGCGTGTGCGGGTGCGGTGCGGTGCAGTGCGGTGAGGTGCGGTGCGGTGCGAGTGCAGTGCGGTGCCGGCTGATGCGGTCGGCGCGCTGCTAGCGGGCCGCGACATGGCGCGCCGCGCCGACCGCGCTCGCGCCTTCTCCGACAGATTTACACCATGAGTGACCTGCAGGCCACGTTTGAGTTCTCTGTAGAACTATACAAATTCTACAATGTCGACCTTTTTCAGAGAGGGTAAGCATGTCTATGAAATATTTGATAAAGAAGATATGTAACTTGCACTGTAAATGTCGTTGAGATCAGCTGATGGCAATTAAATAGTTCTTGTCTTCATATCGGAAAACTTAACAAATACTCTCATATCTATATTACAATTTCGGCAACAAAAAATAGACTTTCGTCTCACAATTAATAAAAAAAACGAGTTATATGTTATGTATATTCCCAATGTTATTAAATATATTAAACATAAAAAGGTAAACGACACTAATATACTTCAATTTATTAGGTCTTACAGAGATATGTTAGATATAATAAGAACCCTGATTCAGTCTAAAATCGAATCTATTAAAAACATGGTAATTAGCGTTCGTTGATACCTAAATATTATCAGTTACATATTACATAATAGAGTATTGACTAGAGGGTCCTGAGAAATATTAGATCTTCTAGTTGAGCAAAATGTTGTGACGTCAGCCTGTCAGAACTAGTTACCGAGTGTTTCTGAGAACAGGCCGCAAGGGAATTTCTAAAGGATGAGCTGACTTTCATACGTCCCTATTAGATAAATATTTTTATTATATTAAAACATAGCAACTGAAAATAAATAAACAAGTATTGACGTTTTATAAAATTAATAATTTTATTCATTTTCATTGATATATCATTTTCGTACTTGACATTTGAAAGTATATAAAGTAAATAAATTGAAGTCTAATTAACGCCATCTAAAAATAGTGTAAAAAGAACAATCTACCTTTTTTGTAGAACGACGCAATTACTTTAGACTGCCAGTCACAATGTTCCAAGAATAGGAAAAAAAGTACAAATACGTTTTCTTACAGATTGAACAAAATGTCTGTCAGAGTACCTAATCAATATTTGAATAGAATTTTTCAAAAATTTATTACAAATCCGAACAAAACTGATTGCTTCGAATATCATCACATAATTATCATAAAGAAGTGTTTTTTACAATCAAGTAATATAATGTCGCCACCTCCAAGCTCTTTCAATAATAAAATATGTTATTTCTTTATCAATCCTCTCCCCTTTACGGGTAATGATAGTCGTTTGCAATTTGCAAGTCTTTAATATCACCAAGCTACGGAAGGAAGCAAAATTGCACCGCTTAATTGCCAATCATTGGGCTTTATGTGTGCTATTGGACGAATAGCACGCTATTTCGTTGAAAGTGAAACACTGCAATGAATGTCTTGTTTTATTTAAAATATTCTCAGCCGAATTTTGTTCTCTTTAGATACTATAAATATTTTCATATAGAAGAATTATTCTGAGTGTATAAATTCTATTTGTTCTCAAAGTGTTGTTTTGAAATCTAATGACGGAAATTAATCATCTTCACTCTTAACAGTGTGTAGGTCATAGACGATCGTACTCTCCGATATATTTTCTATCTTCATTTTGCTAAGATTCCTTCACAGGTTATTTAATAGATTAAATTAACAGATACCACGGTTTTTAAATTGAACTGAAATGGATTCACATTTATTTTTCTAACAAAAACCACTTCCATTCTGTACTTAGTTAGTGTTTTAATCACAATCCCCTAAAGTTTATACTCTGAATCCTGGAAAAAAAATTATTTTCCAATGATATGCATAAGACATTAATAATTACACCATATGCAGTCTATTCAGATCGTAATCTATGTCCATGTATTTGATGTTTGTTTATATGTCGAACATATTCTGGAAGGATCTTTCACTGGTATATAGAAGACTATAGGAACTAAGTAGTAATAATAAAATCGCAGAGGCAACATAGTCCAGATAAAATACGTAGCCGTGAACTATTTACAATAACTATGCCCGCGACTTCGTTCACGTGCAAACTGATGTACAAAACAATGACTAATAAAGTCATCTGAACGTATTTAGTCCATTTGCTTATCTACTTGTATCTCATACTTAAGGCGCGGCGCCATTAAAATTACAATAACATTTGATAGAATGGACCGATTTTAATCTACCAGACTAAGCCTCCCTCGGCAGCAGCTCAAGCCTAGGTCCGTTCCCTCGGCGTGGAGCCCTTGAGTACGTTGCTCGCGCGATACAGTGACACAAAATCTTACATCACTGCGACAACATTACACATATCACCTCCACACACGTGCACGCATACACGCTTACACATGCAGGGGGAAGGGTTTTATTTTTTCCCCTTATCAAATTGAAATAGTTTAGAATATTATCCGATACGAAATATATATAAGGGTTGTTGAGGTATGTATGCTTGGTACACATATATGTTTCAACAACTCATATATGTATGAATAGTTAGCTTAGCTTAGATTAGCTCAGATAGGTCGCGAATTGCATGTATCAGGCACCAGCCAAAGCCGAGGTGTGCCGCGCACCCTTGAGCTAGTTGTCAAAGTAAAGTCGCCTGAGTGCCTTAAGCGCTCACCTTAGTAGTGCGGTGAAGCTGTTAAGACCTTGCTTGGTCAATAGCGTAGACAGTTCGAGAAAAAAAAAAGACCGATTTTAATGAGACAAAGACTAAGTTACTTCCGAGGATATTATTTATGTTTTTTTTTTTATAAGAGATCTTATTGTGTTCTCAGTACTTTAGCAGTGTTGCGTGTTCCTACAAACAGACAGACAGACAGACATTTCTAAAAATGATTGAAATGTATTTAATTACTTATTCCTAGGCAACAATTCTTTTTACGAAAATCGAAAAAGTACGTTAGATCTACATTGATATTATATGTATAGAAGAAGACAAAATGATTTTCATGTGAACCGAGTAACGTACTAGTCATCAGATAAATATACTTGCCCTCCAAGTAGCAATACAAACTAATTGAATATTGTAATTAGTGTATTTTTGTTACAAAATATAACAGAAAAGCATGTATGGAATGAATAGGAATATAGAGAAATGAAATTTCATTTGCTCATATGTTTATTTGCTCCAACCACAGAACGGTAAACGGGGGCATTAACAAAGATGTCATAGAACTTTGCGCTAATATATCACTTTTCTTTCACAAATCACTAACATTTAAGGCTATTGAAATACCTTTATCACTACATATTATAAAAAAAGGCCTCTGTCTGTCTGTCTGTTTGTTCGCAATAAACTGATAAACTACATAATATATATTATATTATACATAATAATATCACGTTATCTTCTTTACAACATAGTTCTGTTTACTTATCTGTACATAAAATAAATTAATATAATAAATAACGCAGACAAAGTCGCGGGTAACGGCTAGTTTATTATATCATAAATTTAAAACAATCACTCATTCTAAT
The DNA here is from genome assembly GCA_015888305.1 of Antheraea pernyi. NCBI lineage: Eukaryota > Metazoa > Arthropoda > Insecta > Lepidoptera > Saturniidae > Antheraea > Antheraea pernyi. Next base: position 583,013 of record MU158835.1, on the reverse strand, counting down.
ATCATACATTTTAATATATTTGAGATAACCTCCTTTAGTGTTAACTGAAGTAGGAAAAACGCGTAAAATTTTATATTTTGAACAAACACAACTACTATTAAGTATTATATAAGTATGGTAGACAAGTTAGCTGGTCACCACTGTATAGACAAAGCCCAAAATAGAGAACAATGGCAATTCCTGGAGGAGGCCTTCACCCGAGAAGGGGTTCTGGAAATATAACATACAAGTATTTACATTTAAAATTAGAAACATAAGTTACTTAAGTTAGAATAAGAATTTAAACCATGTAAAAAAAAAATATAAGGCTTTTTATTTTTATTATTATAAGTATGGTAGAATGATTTCTGCACAACGTTACTAATAATAAAGACATAAATACTTCCCTAACTACCCATTTTTCTTATATTGTAGTAGTATATTGGAAATAAAATAGTTCGTTAAGAAAAAAGGAGTGCGTGTAACCGTCCACATGCGATTGAAATAAAACTTCTTAAGCATTATAAGAGATTGCCATTAAGTTAATTATAAATAAATACATCATATGAGAATTTAAAAAGGCTTTTATTGATGATGTAACACTAGTAATATATATATTTATTATCGTCGACCACTATACGTATACTATACTATACAGATACTGACTACGCTATTGGCCTAGCAAGGCCTTAACAACTTCACCAGACTACTGGATGGCAGCACGGTCGCGCGTCCATATATACATGACATAATTAATTATATTTTATGATTTTTATTATTATTCAATATTCAATTTCATATTCCTTATTAATTTTATTTTTCAAAATTTTTGATTGATTTATTTATAAACTAATTATTGACAAAATCACATTGCCGTGACGGATTTCCGTTGCATTGTCGTCCAGTTACCTCCTAGTTGCGCCTAAAGTAGTTTTACTTCAAAATATTTTTTTACACATATAATTGTATACATCTATATATTAATACGTGAAGCCTAAACTTTGTATCGCTTTTTAACGGAATTGGGCGAACGGATGAACGTGAAATTTGGCATAGTTAAAGTTTATATGGAGGAGAAGTGTAGAAACCTATTTATTTTATATAAAATGCATTAGAAGTACATTAAATTAATTAAAATATGCATTACTCACACTAATGCTTCGATTTTACATAACATACACACACATGTAAATAAAAAAGACATTTTGACATCTGTCAATAAAGGACTTCAAAAAAGGGTTGTGAAGGAGGTTGCTATGCTCGACTGTATGTATTATTTTACTCTTACGTTCCAAATACGCTTTTTCATTCTACATTCACAAATATTATTATATTATAATATTTATCCCTTTAAAAAATCAATGAACTATGGTCGATTATCGACCACTGGGCGCCCACTATTTAAAGTTGCAAATGTTTGACGTATACAGTTTTCATAAGGTTTTTTAATTCTTTCAAATGCTCATACTTTATACCCACACAAACATTTGTCCTACCAAGTCATAGAATTATGAAACCGCTTACATTAACTACGCGCGGGTTGGTTACTCTATGTACCAAGTAATAAAATATTGCTTAATATTAATCACCATAAAGTGTAATAATATTTTGTGACATTTTTAGGGTTCGATTTCCGGACAAAGAACCTTACTACTATCTTTGCACTCAGTCCTACGTTTAAAAGCTTATATTTAAACCGTAATAGGTAGCCGGTTAGAGCTTTCACTGAATATGTAGTATTACGCTGCATATATAGAATGCTGTAGCAGACAGGTGGGGCAACCACACACTGGGACATTGGGTACGCCTACACACTGTGGCGTTATAAAAATAATTCGTCTTCATTCTCATAGATGTAAGTACTAACACTAGTTTCCAAGTTGTATGTATACTAAAGAAATGGACTTTGTCTGCAATAAAACATCTGTGATTTAATTTTGATAAAAAAATGATAAATATATCAAATATATTAATTAACCTAGTCATCAGACAAAATTGTTTCTACCAATACTTCTGCAAACAATTAACAAATAATAAAAACCAACAGGCGCAAATGATCCCGATCTTACTATATTATTGAACAGAACCCGTGACACTTGAATCCGAATCGCACTTAATTGGTTTTTGTTTATGGAAATACGGGTACATGAGACTGCAGAAACTTTCCTCGGTTTCCGGGAGAATTTGCCAAATTCATAAAAACATTTCAAATGCTCGTCGGGTTATGTGAAAGCATGAATGTTTATTTAGTTCATGTGCAAACAACATAACCGATGCGTCTTTCATAACAAGGTCGATGGCGGTTCTAAAATTAACGGCTTTACGTTTTACTGACCTTTATTCCGCTGTTTATTCCGTTCCCGGTCGTTTTACAGCTAAGCTCGTTAGAGTAAGGGCTGCTAACCATATTTTCATATTTAAATTTATAGCTATACGTTATATCTTCTGAATTTATAATACAGGAGTAGATAAACAAAACCTGTATACTTAATTGAGTAGTTAGAATCATTTGCAGATCACCTTTCGTTGGTTTTTGGGGTTATTTTACGTTTTTACGTGCCTTAGCTTAAACTATTGGACCGATGTTGATAATATTCCTTATGGTAATGTTTTATAGACTGGAGTAATATATATGATATGTTATGCACATTTGTATATATGTATATCTGACTTATAAAGATATTTGAAAAATAATATTCTGGTGGTCTTTATAATTGATGTTTTGACTTAGCTTGCTGGATTCTAATATTTTAGTTACGTTTTCTGTAATTATTACATTTAAGTTCTGTAATTAAATTTATTAAAATAGAATATATGAAATATATATTTCAGTACTTTTAAATATTCTGAAATAATTATAAATAAAAAATAATAATATAATAATACTAACACTACATATACAAGATTATTATTATGTTCGTTTAATCTCTTACGAATTTGGTTTAATTTTTTAAAGTTTCGTTTACGGTTTGTTTTAACATTACCTGGTCAATTAAATTAGAGCAACGTGCTTATTTATTGTATAACGGTGTTAGTAGTTAGTTTAACTATGATTTTTATAGCTTTATTAAATTAATAAATAGTGTATTTTTATCTAATATAACTTTTTTATTTTCAATAACCGTGATTGCTATCAATGAGTTTGCTTTTGAACAATTAGTTTCTTCTTATGTTTTCTGAAAAATAATATAGCTAGGAGAATATTATTTAATTGGCAGTACTTTAAGATTTTGTTACTTTGTCATAATGTGTTTAATGTTATAACATCGAAAAACATAAGTTTAGTAGCGATTTAAAAAGTCTACTTTGACTACATCTACGATAAACATACATTTATTTGCATAATGGTAGGGCTTTTTCTATGCCCCTATGGCTTTTTAACACTCTCAAGCTCAATTCACCATCAGACGCCTATAGATGTATTCTGGCAGCTGCAGTTCAGATCCTGTAGATTCAGTCCGTATTATTACAAAAAAATTACATACGTGTTGAATACTTGCTTTAAATAATATTCATGAATTGAAATTGTTCGCAAAATATCGGTATGAAATGGAACGCTTTTGAATGATGAGATTGAATTGAACGAATACTCTTCAGTGTTGCTAGCATAAAAAACTTACACCAGATGTTAAGCTAGAGATCGCTTAGACACGCTATTGTAACAAAGTATTTCAATGATGTGTTCAACCAGATTTAAAATTGTAGGCACTGCTTAGCAAAATTCGTGTTAAACCAGTGCTCATTTTGTTTTTAAAATAAGACTAAGTCTGTTTAAAAAGTTTAATGATAATGATTTATAAATCTATACATTATAACATAACGTAACGTGAGGGGAAGTCGACAACCCTAACGTAGCGTTTTATAATAGAACTAATAAAGCGCATGCTGTATTCATGATTGTCGTTATAACGTAAATCACGATACAGAATATTTTTAAACTTAGTGGAAACGGCCTTAATTTAGAATTGGCTCTAATTTAAAAGTTATTTTTACGTAACATTCTGGACCTTATTTTAATTTGAGTTATTTATAGTTATCTTAAGTGTTGGCATAAAATATACTAATAATTAAAGTTTAACGATTAATGCATTTTAACAAGAAATATAAATATTTGAACTAATTACAAAATTATGCGTAAGTTAGAAGTATCCATTTTAGCATAATATATGCCGAGGGAAGTTATAACATAAAGGCAAGTAGAAACACATTATTTTAATTAATTTATATTACTTTTACTTTTAACTATTAATTTTCCATCTCCATCTTCTTAAATCACTAATTCAACATTTATATCGCTTATATACGACATACAGAGAATAAAAGTCAAATCCTAAAATAGAAACCGTTTAACATTTCAGCCTAACATTAAAATAGCTAACTCCTACGCCTAGTTGACAGTAACCCAGTTTCATTCGATCCGCACAAAATTCTTAGCAACGTAAATAATTTCGAAACAAAAAATTCCTCGTCTATAATTTGATTATACGATGGAAGAGAAATAAAGATATTACATCACACAGGAAACCAAGAAAAAGTGTTTTTTTAACAAATTCTGTATCAAACATAGTTTTCTTAAGAATTAAATTCCGCATTCTACAAATATAAATTTAAAAAGCTTGAAGAAGTATTAAATAAAAGCCACCAGTCTCATTCTAACTAAGATTGAGGTATGTATAAGTAAGTTATTACTTATTGCATGGAATATAATATTTTTAATATCCATAAAATAACAACTGAAATAACGCTAATTAGTAAGTGGTTAATGAACTGACAAATAATGATTATTATTATTAAAACTAAATTTATTACCGTTTATGGCGATAAAACGTGTATTTGTTAAACTTGACATTGGCGAAATTTCTACATAGGCAGAAGCCATACCGAAGAAAAAAAAAGTAAGTACACTGACGAATAATAAATTCGCTTTTTATCATGATTTATTCACTTTAATATCATAATACCTGATAGTAAATAACCATAGAGTATTAATTAACTACAAATTCAGATAAATGAATTATTAAAATAGTTGTCTAGATTTAAATGTTAACAAATTAGCCGAAATGTCAATGAAATTAATTAAACGAATCGTAAAGTTTTAGAACGAGCCGACTGTGCCATCCTTTCATCATAGTATTCACACGAATACGCATCATTAATTGATATTTTTGGACCATATAAATAGTAACCAGTAGTTTCTGCCGCTTCCTTATTGTGGTATTAATAGGTTATTTCATAAACTACGAATTTTTAGAAATATATAATTTAGTAACAGTTAGCCGTTAATTATCATATTTTATTACAAACTTTTAAAAAAACTATACATTTATTATAGTTTATTTTATACATACATAGATTTATAAAAACTTCATCTATTAGTTTATTTATAGTATTCTCTATAGATAGTCGTTTTTTGCGTCTGTCTGTGTTCCTTAATTTCTTGGAAACTATGTTACTGGTTTTAATATAGGTTACAAAATTTCAACCCGAAGATTCGTATAAATAACGCATGTATATTATAGTAGCTGACCATTGCAACTTCGTCTGTGTAAATCAGGTACCTACCTGTTCCAACTGAATTTCCAAACTCGAAAAATCTTTAAAATTACAGCGACTCCCACCGTTTCCAACTATGAAACCAAACAATTCAGAGACTCACTCAAACATATACTTAGTAATTTCGATGAGACGTATAGGATCATTCAGCGATATCAATAATTTCGTTTTGTTTGAAATACGAACTACCGTTGAACCATTTGGACATTGTTCATACAAAAATACTAAAAACGCGAATAAAAAAAGGTTAGGAAAGTGATAATTTGGGGTTGTAGGTATCTTTTGATAGCAAATTAAAAAAAAAAATAGACAAAAAAATTTAATTTTTTTTTTGTTACGTACACCTTAATCGCCTAAAGGTATAAAATATACTTTACGACCTATTCCCAAACCTACCAAATTTACATTTAAAATTTCATAAAAATCGGTGCACCCGTTTCGGAGGAGTTCAAACACTAACACCGTGACACGAGATTTTTATATATTAGAAGAAGATTTATATATAGGAAAGAAAAGTCGATGTATTCTAGTGAAGTCTTAGGATTTTTTTTTTCGCATTTACTACGCTATTGACCAAGCGAGGTCTTAACAGCTTCACCGGACTACTAAAGTCTTAGGAGTTTTTGGGAGTAGCATTGGTAAGGTTGGCTAAACCTTATGAGATATATTAATAGAATGTACTAAGTAATTATACATCTTAAATCCACTACAAATATACCACAAAGAAGTCCATGCGTTATACCAATTTTTTATTTTATTTTTTTATTTAAAACTCTTAGGAAAACTTACAGCCAAACAAAAAAAAAAATCATTACATATTTAAACATAAACGAAGTCCATTTACAAGTTTCCGCATCTATAAGAAAATTTTCATTTTCCTTAAGAAAATTTGACCCAAAGGAGGAAATTGAAAATCAACAAGCTGGAATTTAGAACGCATTTAAGCTTCTGAACACTTGTGTTAAACAGATATACGTTCAGATCACTAACAAATTTATTAGCACTGTTAATTACCTCTGTCTATTAAGGATAAACTCCAGTAATCATTGTTATCTTATATATGTTGTTAGAAGGTATTTATTTTACTCTTGCCCAAGTGCAAGATTAAAAACTGAAGACGAAACTTAGCTAGGTCTTAGTGCCTTGGTCTTGATCTTAGTATGGCGCTCGTTGTCTCGGTCTTAACACGTTGTTTTTGATATTAGAACAGCGCAACATAGTAGCTACATTTTGAGCGTCTAAAATTAAATTATTACAGGAAATTGATTTAAGCACCTAAGCAATTTATCTCGGGCTGCTTGGAAACCTAGAACGAGCCGTTCAACCACTTTATTTCCGTCACGTTTCTAATGTAATTAATTGCTTTACTATAGATTCAATTTTGTCGAGCAGGCAACTAAATGATATAATGACTAGCGGTAATGTAATTGTTGAAGCGATGGTGGTTCGATGGTTATCGTTTTCGGACACTTCGTTAATCGGTAAATTTTCGGGCCTTGGAGATGAATCGGTCATTTCGGTAAAGGTGTGGGGTCGTGAATGATACCACACATTTATATTATTACAATGTTTATTGCATTGAAAACAAATACACACATATAAAATTATATTATGACTATGACGTATCAACCTTTATCGCGAGCCCGTGGGAGTGCATGAGCGCAACCTCACGGCGTAAGAGGTGCGGAGTGACTAACGCTCCAGGGAAAACTAATCACGCACGAAGCGCGACGCGGATCGCAGGCGACCGATCCCGAGCGGTCGCGAGTCCCGCTACAAAGGTAATAAGAGAAAACCATAGCCTGGTGTTAGTTTGTCAAAGTCTTGCATCTTAAAGTTGAAAATCTGGCGCTATGTACCTATTAGTATGTTCTGGTAGGTGCACTTGAGAGCTAGTTCCTCTAGGTTTAACGTGTTCCCATCTTGGACCATATTGTCATTCAATATCACGTGAGATTGTGGCCTGAGGCTAAAATTAAAAAATGGATATCAAAATTATAACAAAAAACAAGTTCTTTCTGTTAAAATTCTTACGTACAATAGTCGTCAATCTTTTTAGCAGCTCTAAATATGCCCGTAAGTTCAGGCTTGCACGTAATATAGTCGAAGAGCTTAATACAAAACGAAGTTAAAATGTTATTATACAATTCTAAAATTAACATTTAAGTTGTCTCGATGTTATACTTATAATACGTATTCATCATTGACTAGAGGCGTCCAGTGGTCGACATTCGACCATAGTTCATTGATTTTTTAAAGGGATACATATTATAATAATAGTTGTATGTCATTGTTGAATGTAGAATGAAAAAGGGTAATTGGAACGTAAGAGTAAAATAATACAGTCGAGCATAGCAACCTCCTTCACAACCTTTTTTGAAGTCCTTTATTGACAGATGTCAAAATGTCTTTTTTATTTACATGTGTGTGTATATGTTGTGTAAAATTGAAGCAGTAGTGTGAGTAATGCATATTTTAATTAATTTAATATACTTCTAATGCACTTTATATAAAATAAATAGCTTTCTGCACTTCTCATCCATATAAACTTTAACTAAGCCAAGTTACACGTTCATCCGTTCGCCCAATTCCGTTAAAAAGGGATACAAAGATTAGGCTTCACGTATTAATATATAGATATATACAAAAACCCAAAATGCACATTTAACATCTCGCAGCCGGCACACAAAAACGAGTGCATAATTTTGGATTATCCAGTCATTTCAAATAGTCTCGCGTCGCTTACGTCCTTGTAAAAACAACTTTAAATCGTTCATGTAAGGTCGAATTAGCGAAATCATAAGTTTATGGCATAACTATAACCACGTACGTATATTGGGGAGTTTTTGCGGGACGGTTTTCAGCGTTACTTTTATTCGAGGCTCTGTGTCTTCGGTTTTTATATGTCAATGGTATTAATACCTAAATTTGCTTTTTGCACAACTATATTCAGAGACATCAAAAAGTTTAGGGTCGACTATAACATCTATGATCTTGGCGAACTATAAATCTAAAAGTTCCAAAGAATGGGTTTTAAGTCGTTTTAATACCTGTGACGTCATTTTAGTACATTTCACCCATGCAAATCCAAGGCGGATCGCCAGTTTATATTAAATAGAAATATCTTTAATCTATACGTATAATAAAAATATACATCTAACGTGTGTATACTTTTACGTTTTTATGTGAAAAGAATTTTGTTGCTGTGTATAGGAATAAGTAATAAAATACATTTTTAGAAATGTCTGTTTGTCTGTCTACCTGTCTATCTGTTTGTATGAAAACAGTAAAGTACTGGTTTCACGATAAAACTTAGTCTTTGTCTTATTAAAATCGGTCCACTCTATCAAAAGTTATTGTAATTTGAATGACGGCTTGAGTACGAGAAAAGAGTAGAAATATCTACTAATGTTATAAAGCTGGAGGGTTTGGTTGAACACGCTAATCTCAGGAACTTTTTCTTTTATGTCATAGGTGGCAAACGAACAGGTGTGTCACCTGATGTTAAGTGATCACCACCGTCCATGCACACTAACAACACCAGAGGAGTCGCAAGTGCGTTGCCACCCTTTTGGAGGAATGGTTAGGGGAGGGAGAGGGAGAGGAGAGAGGAGAGGGGAGGGGAGGTGGGCCTCCGGCGCTCTCACTGACCGAACGAAACGCAACGATGCAAGCACTGTTACTTCACGTCGGTGTTTCTATGAGATACTACCCCGGGCGAGCTGACCCATTCATGCTGAAACCAGTAACAGCTTCAGCGTGGCTCTACCACCACCACCATGGAACTACTGGTGCGATTTGATTTTTTTTTCAGTATTACATTAATTAGATTGAATCATTTATCGAAGAAGGCTATAGGCTATATATAATCACGGTAAGACCAACAGAAGCGGAGCACCTATGAAGAATGTTTCAAAATCGTTTTTTTTTCTTCTGAGATCTTCCGCTGCGTGCTAGCGTGTGCCCAAAGTAACTATTCCACGCGAACGAAGTCGCGGGCAGAAGCTTATTATAAACTATAATTTGGTCAACATTAAGATCGTAATGTTGATTTATGAAGGTTAATGAACCGCGTTTATTTGACGTGATATAAAATACATGCGTGCGCTAAATATACGGAACAACGATATAATAAATAATACTTCAAAATGATTTCACGCGCTTGAATAGAACTTCTTTAACGTAATGGTTTTCATTTGAAGGTAACGCACGTTTTCTATAAAAATAACGCATTTTTTAGGCTTCGCTGTTGAAATTAATGCGTCGTACTATAATAACATATCGAAATAAATGTATATAGGTATTACCGACAAACTGTGACTATCTCTTTTTATTTTCAACACATATGACACGTGACAGAATGGGATAGTTAACGTTAGCTTCGTTTATATGCTTTAAAGGAAAATACTGTCGCCGTAAGTAAAAGAGACGCATTTAACTAAAACACTTTTAGCGAAATACTTTTTTTCCAGTTTTTTCATTAAATGTAACTAGAGAACAGAAAGTCGTAGGCGAAGAAAAATGTTATTAAATGTATTCTTTTCTTGATTACGAATGTATATAAAACTCGATATTGCAAAAATCAGCAGTTGTGCCCCTTTTTCTGTGAAGGGTAAATACATAAGTCGTCGTACTTTTTGACCGCTCTGAATATAGTTGCTCAGGGCAAAAACTTAGATATAATAAATACGTATTACATTATAAGTAGGTGCTAGAGCCACGATGAAGCTACTACTGGTTTCAGCATGAATGGGTCAGCTCGCCCGGAGTAGTACCACCGTCTCACATAAAACTCACGTGAAGTAACAGTGCTTGCATTGTTGCGTTTCGTTCGGTCAGTGAGAGCGCCGGAGGCCCACTTCCCTTTCCCCTTCCCCGTCTCCTCTCCCCCCACCTCCATCCCCCTCCCCCCAAACACAGGCTGGCAACGCACTTGCGACTCCTCTGGTGTTACAAGTGTCTATGGACGGTTGTGATCACTTAACATCAGGTGACCCACCTGTTCGTTTGCCTCCTATGATATAAAAAAAAAACACTTATTGTAATTTTAATAACGACGCGTCCTAAGTACGAGGGAAAATTAGATAAGATTTAATATTATCAGATGATTTTATGCCACTGTTTTTTTAACTATGGTTCCATGCGGATGTAGCCGCGAACACCGCTAGTTGTAACTAATATTATAAATATGAATTGTGAGTTTGATTGTTTGTTACGTTTTCACGCCGTAACTACTCAACCGATCATAAAGAAGGATACAGGTATCTCTACTCCAAAAAAGTGCTGTTCTTGCGGGATAGGTCAAATCCACATTGATTAGAGCGAAGCCGCGGGCAACAACTAAAAAAAAAAAAATGTTCTATAAAAATATCGTGGGTTACAAAGAAAAACTAACTTGTCACTAAAATGAGTATTGATCTGGGTCGAGTCCTATCCAACTCAATTCCGAATTGAACTATAAAAGGTTTTATCGTAACGATGAACTGGAAATCCTTACCTTTTTCTTAACGAGCACAATTACTTCATTGCGGATTGTAAAAAGGAGTTCGCGTTATTCGATACTATTAAAAATAAATCTTATAAATGCTGAATGAAAAATTAAGAATTGAATATCAATTTATTTACTTGGTCACAGGATAAAAATAGATAAAATGTAGGTTTAGTTTTTTTTTAAGTTATATAAATATTAATCAACTTGCATCTGCCCGCGACTTTGTCCGCGTTGAAAGATTACTTTGGGCTAATGCTAAATCTAACTCGCGACTTCGATATTTCTACATAATACGCACGTTGACCGCGATTTTGAAACATTCTTCATTGATGCTCCGCTCCTGTTGGTTATAGCGTGATAATATATAGCCTTCCTCGGTATAATTATTCTGTTGTTCATTATCTGTTGTTCGTTACTTTTTTTCTAAAGATAGTATTAGGTCTGTGCCATCGTACTATATGAACAAACAAGCTTTATGTAAACATCCAAGAAGTGTGATAAGGAGAATATTTCACGTTGCTTGAGTTCGAAGTCACGATATTTTTTTTTTTATGTCATAGGAGGTAAACGAACAGGTGGGTCACCTAATGTTAAGTAATCACCACCGTCTATAGATACTAGCCACACCAGGGGAGTCGAAAGTGCGTTGCTAGCCTGTGTTTGGGGGAAAGGGAGGGAGGAGGAGAGGAGAGGGGAAGTAGGCCTCCGGCGCTCTCACTGACCGAACGAAACGCAACAATGCAAGTACTGTTACTTCACGTCGGTTTTCTATTAGAGGGTGGTACTACCCCGGGTAAGCCGACCCATTCATGCTGAAACCAGTAATAGCTTAAGCGTGGCTCTACCACCTACAAAATTAATTTAATTATCGTGGCATTATTATAAATTGTGATATGATACAAAAGAACAAATTACCCAATAGCAGAATAATAGGCAATAGTTATAAAATAAAACAACAACGTTATTTATAGTTAGTTATAAATCGGATACTTTGAAGTGAAAATAGACAAACATTGAAAACTGTTTTTTTTGGTGTTTAATCCGATATTAAATAACACGGTCTAATTGTTCGTACAGGCTTTATCAGGTGCGCGTGGGGCTTCGTGTCTCACCTAAAGTGCCGGTTCACATCGAGGCTTCGGTGTCGAGCAGCAACGGCGCAGCTAGGACCGGTAGGCCAGCCGCCAATGCATCACTTATTGGTGGACTGGCTGCCTCAAGAGCTTTTCAGATCATGTATAGAAACGAAGAGGTCACGCTTAGAGACATCGTACATTTCAGAGCCCATTTGCTAGGTACAACTAATTATTACATATATTAGTAAATAATTAATGTTATAACAGTGTATTATATGTATGGCAGTTGAGATACTAGACAATACAGATGGCCCCGGAAAGCAAGATGGGTGTAAATCTATATCTATCCTGAACCGCAATTGAAAATGATTAGAGTATATATTTGAAAACAAATTATTTCACTAAAATGTCAATCTCTTACCATCTTGTCCAGCTTTTCCGCAGGCCGGCATGACAAAGGCGACCGGCGATGGATAGTTTCTCTCTCAGTGGTTGCCATTGTTTTTGGATTGTACTGTGCTTACCATCAGGCATAGCGCAGTCATTATGCCATGCTAAAATATAAAAAAAATAATCAAGAGAGCGACATACAATCGACTGTTCGTTTGATTTTATATGCATTTTGAGAGAATTTTCAAAAGCCTATGTTGTCTTTTCTGAAGAGATGATGCCTATGTAATGTATATTCCGATACATAAGACCCTAAATCTAGAACTGAATATAGACCTTTGACAAATCATTTACTGTAGATACAAACATCACCAACTCTACTCTACAGCTTACTCTTGGGCCTTTGATTTTGAGACTTTGGAGATCCCAAAATAGCTAACAGTTTTGGTTTTTTATGAGCGTTATTTGGTTATTTAATGTCTTTACTTTATAGTTCTTAGTCTTTGATCCCAATATCACTTGATATTAAATAACGATGTGGTCCAAGACAGTAAACACGCTAAGCTTTGTGGGACTGGCTGTGAAGTTCAGCTGCTGGAATTCAATACAATATAAGTGCTTGACTATAAATGTTTAACTTTAGAGTGGTACCCAGCCAGTAAATTTAGAAAAAGCCATTATAGTTTCATCGTGCTGCTTTCCTTCACCAAAAGATCCAGCTCATTCACAAGGATTGAAACCTATATCGATCGACGCGATATCTGATCACTCAATCCAATGAGCCATCGTTACCTCAAAATCTGATGCCATATAGTTGATTATTTATATACTCCAGTTGACAGCCGAAGTCTAAAAGAATCCCTTGAGAGAGCGGAATGGAGTCTAGGCTTGGAATTATGGTGCAGCGAAGGTGCTCAGTCGAGTACACTGGCGCTTGTCTCGTGCAGAGTGTTGAAACTGCACTTCCAGCCGTCACAAGGCCTGCATTACCACTTACCGGTGCTGTTCGACTACTTCCACCTGTCAGCAGTGTCAATTACCATACACGCTAGCTTAGTTGCTTTACATCAACCATACATAAAGTAAGTTTTTTCTTTTTAAACGTACTTCTTAACTTATTGGAAAATTTTAATGAGATAGCTAGCTGGGGACTTTTTGCTTGCAATATAATTTACGCATGGTCAACAGTCCACATTCACAAGCGTATTACAAGCTACGGTCAAACTCACATATTTTAATGGAACTCTGTACACAGATTGAAGAAGTGGTTGAATATGAAGTTTATAAGCAAATCTTTGGGCCAAATTGTCTGTTTCTACGTACTAGTGCTTGTCTAGTGGTCGAAATTGGACCAAATTTCAATGATAGAGAAATAAACTATATGGAATATAAAAATATAAAGAAAAGCAGTTAAGAAATAGAAAAGGAAGATACTTTTTTTCCGTTTTCCCTCTACCCAACTATATATAGATAAATTTAATTTCCAATTGAATGAAAAGCAATGTTTTTATAAATGTAAAATATGAAATTACATTAAATTCTGTAAGTACATTAAATGATATTCCACAATATTAAAATGGTGTTTACAAAAATTAAAAAAATTAAAAAATAAGTAACAACCCTATTGAGTATTAAATCTAATTTCATGTCTGTATCCAAAGGAAAAGCATTATGCATTATGTACAAAGTTGGTAAGTATTTTAACCTCTATTAGGTTAGTTGAATATTTATTATTTAAGACCTCAGAGATTGTTTATTGAGAAGCACTAATTTTTGTAAGTACTGGTAAAATTTGACAAAAATGATTTTGCATTTATAGTCTATTTATTGAGAAAGGTTACGGTTCAATGAAAATCACGCCACGAACCTAAGAGGAAACGCGGTCTGCAAGAAATTTATAGATTAGATATTAATAGTAGTTTATTGCTATCTCCCTTTTCCTGAACTATCTAATAGAACGCGAGAGAGACGACTACAATTCGGACTGTTTTACCTATATCAAATAAACGGAACCGTGGATTTGTATTCCCTTGTGTCATTTCTCGAAACTGAACCGAATGTAATTATTTTTTAAAAATTAATTTAGGATGGACTTTGGCTGGTTTTTGTGTCGGATATCTGAAAACGTTGGCGTCATTTTATAAATTGAGGAAAACTAAAACAAATAAATACGCAGTACATGGTATTTCATGTAGTTCGATAACCGACACAGAGGAATACGTTTGTATGGAATAAACTCCGCCCGCATTTTCTCTGAAGAGCCAAAGAAATGCCATACAAAACGTAGGTTACAAAATACGCCATACGAGAAAGAAGTAATATGTGATACGGCGTGGGATAACGGGAACCGAGGATGGGTAAAATTAAACGCAAGTGGAACCGCGGGATACAGCTAGTTAGTAATGAAACCGAATACAATAAGCTAAAGGTAGATAACCTCAATTCGGACTGAGAGATTACGTCGATATCATGATAATATAATAACAAAAAATATAGGAAAAATACTGAAATACCTTTTCATATGTAGTCACATAAATTATGTGTATTTTTGTTTATAGATAATCCGATATTAGATTTTCACCTATCAGTTTTTATAAGCACTTAACCAACACAAGTGTAGGAAACATTTATGAGAATTGTATTTTCAATATAGCTCGCGTATATAACTTATAGCTAACGTATTACACACATTTTATTGAATTGTGATATTATATAGTACACATATATTAAGTAAGGATAATATTAAAAAAAATCATAAATGATTATGACGATATAAGGTCAAAGTTGAAACGATAGTCAATTTCGCGATATTTTCACTTTTACTGAGAATATTATATCTTTAGCACTTATGTATATCGATCTTGAAATGCATACTTTATTATTATTATGCATAAATGCATATTTCTTCCGCAGTACATTTAGAAAAGTTAATATATAAATAATTAATTAACAAGGAACGAATTCGTTTTAATCTAGAATAAAATAATATATATTTAAAACCGACTTAAAAAAATTTACTCTAAAAATGCATTAGCCTAGTTTTGAATTATAATAATAGGTTTATTATTTATATATAATTTTATTTCCTATTACATTTTGAGAAGATTCTTGGTATATCATCCAAATACACGATCCAATGCAAATGAAATGCAATACCCTTGAAAATTTTATCCTCCAATATTATTATTTTTTCAAATCGGTTTATAGATGACGATGTTCTGAGATAACAAACATTTAAAACAAATCCAACTGAATTAAAAACATTTTTTTGAAGTCTCTTATAAATATGTTTTTAATCTACATTGATTTACATTTTTGAACTAATATGTATTACTCGTTAGAATATTAAGATAAACACGATCTTTTGACAAACTTCGATATAACCTACCATTATCATTTTTTTTTTAATTTATTTATATATGAGTTATCGTGTATTGGGACGAGTGCTCTAGGTAGCTTTCAAAAATATATCAGCCAACGAGCAAGGACAACAATTATAATCAAATTATTACAATATGATATATCTTGCCTCCGAAAAAGATTTTTAGACTGTTTTCACACTTGGAAGTCCCAGAGATCACTACGAAATTTGCTTTATATAAAAAATAGTAAACATTATTAATTTTAGCACACCACGATCAAGCAAGCAATGGAGCAAACTAATGAAGAACGCAGGATCTAGCTTTAATACTTCTGGAAGCTTCGAGAACGTGATATTTGGTTCTGCGGGTAAATGCGCTGGGAGTAACTCGAGCAAGATTGCTCACGCTAGGTACTGGAATTAATTTTATATCTTTTGTATATCGCTCGATGGGCTCATTAAAGTTTTGTGGGTTCTATTCATAAATTCATAAATAATTTGTTTTTTGTCGATCGGCATTGTAGACTCGATCGGTATGATTCTGTCGTTTTGGCTACCAAATTATCTATTCATTAACGCTTAAACGATAGTGATTGTAGAAAAAGAATAGAAGCGATATGTTTATAACTTTGCTAGGCCTCCAGGAAAAAGAAAGAATTCACCTATTGTTTACTTAATTAAGCACTTACTTAATGTCATGCAATCTGAGTTTCAAATAATTAATCATATTTTCATAAACGGAATTTAATGTTTAATTAATCTACTAACGATTATATTATTAATGAAAGTGAGAAAGGAACAGACGAATATTAAATAGCTAGTCGACAATATAATAATTAACAAATAAACTGGCTCAGAAATTTTGTGATGTTGCGATAATTGAATCAGTAGTAATATTCATTGAGTGCATTTCTCGTTATAGGCAAGTCCACGCGGAAGTATGTGGAATACTTCTAGGATCCCTAGAAGGGTTGCAGTGTGCACTTGCAATATGTGGTTCTACCGGCGTCATGCTCACACCTGAAGAGATTACTGCGAACTCCGTGGTTGATGAAGTAGCACAAAGGATAAAGAATCTTAGTGATTTCAACAAGGTTAATCAATACTTCTATACTCATATTATAACGAGCTAAAGTTTGTAACGTTGTGACGTTGTGGCGTTGTAAGGGGTAATCTCAGGAACTACTGGTCCGATTTGAATAATTCTTTCAGTGTTATATAGCTCATTCATCGAGAATGATTATAGGCCATATATCATCACGCTAAAGGCAATAAGAGCGGAGCTACAATGAAAAATGTTTCAAAATCGGGGTTTTTTTTTCTTTTGAGAGCTTCCGCTGCGTTTTAGCCCAAAATAACTATTCCACGCGTGCGAAGTCGCGGGCAGAAGCTATTAACTAATTATATTATCTATAATCTATACTAATATTGTAAATAGGTAAAGTTTGTGAGGTTGTAGGGGGTAATATCTGGGGAGTCGGAGAAAAATGGTCGAACGGAAACGATTCTTACGAACGCTGCCGTAATTATGAGATATATATGATTGAGTTCTAGAGAAAAGTTGTAGCTTGATGCCTATCACCGCCCAACGAAGTGAGCACGGGTCGGCTAGTTTTACAATATATAGAAATTATATCGAAATGTGATCATTAGGAATTTTACAGCCATTTGGTTAGTTTATGTACATATGTTGTCTGCCTGCCTGTATCACAATTTTTTGTCGTAATAGATGTAAATATAGATGAAATGAATCAAGATTTGAATTCCAGAATATGCAAAAGTCTGAATGTGGAGAGGACGAAGAGTGGGCTATGAGTGCTGCACACGATATAGCCAGGCTGTGCGCTGAGGTTACGTTACGATGGAGAGCCTTCCTCCATCACACGACTGACCGGCCACACGTTCACCATGCTCTGGCAGCGAGACATCACGCTTTACGGTAATTGTTCCTTATCCGCATAATTAGCTAAGATTTAATGCCAAAATGTTAGAACTATTAACTGTTAGAAGAACATATTAAGAAAATATGTGATATGCTTATGGTTATTTCTTTGTACTTTTTTTATATCATAGGAGGTAAACGAACAGGTATGTCACCTGACGTTAAATGATCACTGCCGTCCATAGATACTAGGAACACCATGGGAGTCGTGAATGCGTTGCCAGCTTGTGTTTGGGGGAGAGGAAGGGGAAGAGAGGTGGGCCTCCGGTGCTCTCACTGACCGAACGAAACGCAACAAAGATAATCATGATAAAGGCAAACAAAATACTCAAAACCAAATATTTAAATATATTTACAATTCTTGTCAACAGAGAATAGAACGTAGGTTTGAAATGAGAACCTCGCTCATAGTTAGGTATTTAGACTACAAAGAATCAGATACATAATAAATCACCTTTGGTTCATACAGTTTAAACTCTCAATAACCGCGTGTAATATTTGTTACAGGATTAAACGTTTCTCTGAATGCTTTTTTGTTTTGGATAATCCCAGGCATTCGTTGGCTGGTTGTTATGACAGTAATTACCAATCTTATCAGAGTGTTGGTGAGACAGCTCGCAGGTCACGATACTTAGCACTTTTGCCTCCTTTGCCCGTTCACTGCATTGTTTTGGATGGTGATCCTCATATAATGCCAATCATATTCGAAGATAGGTAAGTTCTAATGAATATAATTAAAATATTGGTCCTGTCAATAATTATACTGAAAACTTAGACAGTTAGACTTGAAATACTTGATATAAAAATATTGACATTTTAGTAACATTAAAGCTTAAAATGCTTTAAAATATAAAATGAGTTTTTTATGAGAATATTATTTTTAATCCTATTAACTTATACTTGTATAACTAATATGAAACAGGGAAAACATCAATTTACTATTATTAACAGCTAGGCTAACCACTTAATATATATCTCTACTTCAATCAAAACAAAGGTCTTCGAGTCCTGATTTTTTTCATTTTACAAATACTATAAATCAAACATAATAATACATTTTAATACTTCTGTAATTCGTATGATTACTAAAACAACCTATTAACTCTCTATTTGTATATACAGGTATCAAGATACTGCCGAATTTGCGAGACGTAGATCTTTTTTGAACTCCAGTACTAATAAATCTGGAAGTGGTAAGTTTGAATCATTTATATTGTTAATTAACACAGAGCAGTATGATCTACTTGTATTGCATGTCATACACATTTTTAGTACATAACCGCACTTAAAACTAATTGGAAATTTCATTTCTCACGATTTTTTTTATAAAATATATCATTGACATGCTTCCAATAGTCTTAAAAGATCGGTAAACACGCTTAAAATACTTTATTTGATTGATGTATGTAATTATAAATTTTTAGAAAACCATATGTAGGTTTGTGGTTTTTTTCTATTTTTTTTATATATTAAAATCATTGAATTTAATTCATTATTATTTCTTCCATAATTTATAGATTTTATCGTAAATTATATACGAGGTATCAAAAAAGGCACTAAGGTCTGTGTTTTATTTACAGATCCGTTTTTATGTTCTGAGCCACGGGGTGAAGACTGTTCTTGTAGTGTTAGTTCAATAATGGATTCAAGAAGGCCATCGTCGGAATCATCAAGAGTAACTCTCACCTTACCCAAAACTATAGTAGATGTTCTCGAACCCCAATTACAGGCGCCAAAACCAAACTCCAATGTAGTTCAAGCAACACTAACACTAGCTCCTCAAAAATCAGCACGTGGTTCACCAAAGAGAACTTTAGTTAAACAGAATGTAGTTGAATTAAATATACAACATAATAAGCAGCTAGAATTAACAGGTAGAAATAGGTATATCGTGCAAAATAATCAAATTAGTGAAATACAACTCCCACCAAATAATGCATTTGCTTCATGTTCTATACAACAAGGTCAACAGATGTCAAGATATTCGGCTTCAACACTTTTAGACATCAATGCTTCAAAGAACAATGCTAGCGTATCAAGGGTAAATAAAGATAAAAACTTTGGTAGTGAAGGCAATCGACAAAAGCATGAAGTAACTAGTGGTGTTAGTACATTGCCAGCCAGACACAGTAAATCCTTAGATCAGTTACGGGTATCGCAAATGGCACCACTTAATACTGCTCCAACAGTATCCAAAAACGTAATAAATAATTCTAATTCCTCTTTTAATTATCCAAAACCACCACAACAACAAATCAAACCCACAACTTTACCCAGAAGTGTCACGACTACGGCTTACCCAACGAACACAACGACAAGATGTGCAACCAAAGGCGACGACTACAGAAGAAATATTGCAGAATTCAGGGAAAAATATAAAAATCCATGTAATATGAATTCAAATTCACACGGAACGAATAATGAAGTATTTCATAATGTAGCATATAAGTACGATGGTGCGATGAAACCAAATCCTAATCAAATATACGGTTATGCTTTCGGTAATCAGGGTACTCTACAAGCAAACAATTTAATTCGTAATCCATTAGAATTTCAAAGAGGCTACAGTGTAAATTTACCCCGTCCCATGTTGCCTCCTCGTAATTCTTACCCACCAGTTAGTGGTAAATCTCAAGTGACTGATCAGAGTAACTTAGTTTCTAATAAACATGTTCATAGATCAAATTCTACACATGTATTTCATCAAAATGTGGATAGTCAACAATCAGATATCGAAGCAGCTCGCAATCAACTAAGATATGAACTAAACTACTATCTACAAAAGGGCGACTGGAGTTATGACTTTAACACGGGTAGTTTAATACAAAACTATCAAAAGAAATCTAGTAAAAGTAGTGACGACAGTGGATTCGTTATGACATTGGACAGAAGTAGTGATGGGACGTCTAAATCAACGTATTCTAAAACACCACCTTCTACTCCTCATTCTACTATGACGTCTATAAGATATAAGAAGAGCAGATCCAAAGAATCTAAATTAAATCAGAGTGGTAAAGATAATTATAAACTTAACTCTAGCCGTGATTCATTAAGCAGTCATCATTCTATTAAGTCAAGAGATAGTAAATCAGACCGCATCACCTCTAAATCTGACCGAAGCACTCCTAAGTCTGGTAGAGTTACTCCCAAATCGGGCAGAGCCACTCCAAAATCAGGAAAATGTACACCTAAATCAGGAGCAATAACACCACGATCAGGCTTAGCTACACCTAAATCTGGAAGAGCAACACCTAAATCTGGAATAACAACGCCAAAAAGTGGTGGGTCAAGTGGAAAACCAGAGAAGCGATCGAAACATAAAGCTTCGGAAAAGATGACTCAATTGATGTCAGAAGCTGCTTCATCTTCTAGCAGTGAGAGTATTCCTTTTGAACTAAGAAGATTAGAATCATCTGCAAGCGTTCCTTATAGTCTCGACCATGGCCCTGAATTATTACGCCACTGCAGAAGCGCTGCATCTGTATTAGATGAACCCAATCTGAATAATAATTTTGGTTCAGAATCATTACCAAATCTAGCACCACCACCCGCTTTTGAATCTCCACCACTTGATATTGGGGATGAAAATTTCAAAATAATGCCGCCTGATATCTTCTCAAACAAAGACGAAAAGGTGATGAGTAGAAGTAATTCAACATCAAGCTTAAGTGAACAAAGCGGATGGGTATCTAGCGGTCATCGTAGTTCTGGGCCATCCTCACCGGATAATACTAGTTGTCAATTAAACCAAAATTATCCTACTGAAAATATAGTTGCTTCAAATAACTCTAAAAAATCTTATGACAATTCTGCAATGACTTTTAAAGCTGAAGGTGAAACTATAAGTGATTTTAAAAAGACAGTTTTAAACGGAGACCAGTTGCGAGAGCGCTTGTTAAAATTAGCAGTCAAAGTTTCTCAAAATAACGCGACTGAGAAGATAGAATGCTGTGATAAGGAAGTGTGCGAAGAGTGTACTATTTGTAGCGACTCGATATGTACGGACAGCCAGTGCGAATATAATAAATTGATGCATAGTAATGGTATAGATACTGGTTGTAGTTCTGATACTTGTACAGCTAGTTGTTTTCAACAAGTTTCCGAAGGTAATACGAAGATCAATCAACGACATAACTCATTTAGTGGAGTACAAGGTAAATCATATAATTCAACAATAAAAACTGCAAGTGAAGGAACTGTAAAAAAATCACAAACTATTGGTGATAACTTACACCCGTATATTCGGAAAGAAATTGTATCAAAACCACAAGTACCACCTAAATCAAATGCAGTTAAAAATATTAAGCTGAGAGACAAAATTGAGTACACAGAAAGGTTATTAGCGGCTGAAATAAGAAGTTTAACTGTAGATCGATCTTGCGGAAGTCGTAATAAAAAGATGGAATCTGATGCGTTAGCCGCGATAAAGAAATATCACAATAAAGCTAAATCAGAAGTAAACTTGGCACATTTCATTGGTAATAATGATTATGAACATTTACCACCACCGCAACAATTTAGAGATGCGCCACCGCCACCCGACCAATTCAAGGTAAAAAATAAATTTAATAATTGTGATAGTAATTTTTAAGTATAATTAACATTTAGAAACTCCTGAGCAGATACAAATGATTAAAAATCTATTTATATATATCATCTATGTGAGGTTGTAAGGGGTAATATCTGGATCTACTAAACTGATTTTGAAAATTCTTTTACCAATAGAAAGCCACGGTATTTGTGAATGTTATATATAGGCTATATATTAACCCGAAAAATGAAAATACTTTTTGTGGTAGATGGATTTGCAAAGAAGGTCGCAAATGATCAATCGAAGACGTTTCTTACGAACGCTGCCTTAATGATAAGAGATATATGATTGAGTTGTAAAACTTAATAATGCGTACAAAAAAGTCAGCGACAGCATATGTCTAACTTTTACATTGAAGGCACAAAAAGTAGTTTAAAAAAAAATTGAAATCATTAACTGATGTTTGTCGTATTATCAACAACAATTATGAATTCTTATCAATATATAATGATATAATAACTGTGCTACAGCAAGGCGTGGCCGGGTCAGCTAGTATATTAATAAACTTCAATTATATAACATATTCAGTTTTAAAATAAAATTTACTATTTAAAAAACCTAAACAATTTTTAAATTTTTAAAACATGAACCTGTGAATAGAATCTCCTTTAATTTTAGGATCCTCCGACGAGATCTTCAAAAGTAAATCAGCAAAACAGTAAAGCATCTACTCCATCCAAAGTTCCACAGGCACAATCATCAACACTGCAACTTGATAATCCTCTTTACCACGTATGTGAAGGCAAGTAATTTGCATACATATGCGAGTAATTTGAGGCTTATACAAATAACAGTACTAATATTTTTGATTGACTTCCACTAGGTATAATAGAAAGAAGAAAATTGAGACCACATCAATCAATTAATTCTACTGGAAGTACCGCAACCAGCACTTTAAATAAAAGCCAAAGTACTGGAGAACTCGCGATACGTAACGAGAATGGAGCTAACAAAGGTGAATCTATAATAACGTTGATCTATACGACAAAATGAGATTGGAGTATGTGGTTATAATACAATAACAGCTTTTTACTAAATGGATATAAAAGTATATGCTTACGATACTTATAGCAAAAAAAATGTTAGTGTTCCGTTTTTTTTTCGGCTAATCTCGGAAACGATTGGACCGATTTTAATGAGACTTTCACTAGCCCACAGCTGATGTTATGTACTACTAATATACTAATAATACATAGAAAAGATCAGAATAACGCAGTTATTTCTAAATCTAATAGAAGTACAATAATTCTTCACCACTGAAAGCCAATATTCTAAATGTTATCATAAATATTTTCGAACGTTGGCTGGTAACCATTTAAGTGCAATGAACACACATGTATTTCAACTTTGGGGTACAAGTAACAAACCTATAAATTTAAGAAGTAACAAGGCATTATGATATTCTTTACTTAACTTCTAGGCCACCTTTTCTACCGTATAGTATATGTAATGTAATTTTAGTAAGGTAAGTCATACTTTAGTTCTACACTATGGATTTTTCTATATATATGTTTATACTCTATTGTGGCATTGTGTATTAATAAAAACTAGTGGGCGCCCAGTGGTCGACATTCGACCATAATTCATTGAGTTTTTAGAGTTTGAATTTTATTAGGGTTCTTTTATCAAGGTTTTTATCATGGTTACTCAGTTATTATAATAATAGTTGTATGTTATAATATCATTGTTGAATGTAGAATGAAAAAGGGCAATTGGAACGTAAGAGTAAAATAATACATACAGTCGAGCATAGCAACCTCCTTCACAACTGTTTTTTAAGTCCTTTATTGACAGATGTCAAAATGTCTTTTTTATTTACATGTGTGTATATGTTGTGTAAAATTGAAGCAGTAGTGTGAGTAATGCATATTTTAATTAATTTAATGTACTTCTAATGCCTTTTATATAAAATAAATAGCTTTCTGCACTTCTCTTCCACATAAACTTTAACTATGCCAAGTTTCACGTTCATCCGTTCACGCAATTCCTTTAAAAAGAGATACAAAGTTTGGGCTTCACGTATTAATATATATGATATTAAACATAAATTAAAACCCTGTTATTGTTTTCTAGAAAACCGTGAAAGTAACCTAGTTAGTATATTTGGATTAGCGGAATCCGAAAGATTATTCGTAAAGTGCAGAGAGGAATTTCGACAAAGTGTCAAATATCCGGGAGCAATATATTCGGATTTTCCACCAGTTGATAATTCACTTCCGTACTTTCATATCAGCGATGAATACAGGATGTTTAATCCAGAAGGTATTATAATTTTAAATATTTATTGATTATACGTAGAATTTAAAAAAAAACTTTTTCGACAATAAAAGTTTTTTTAACAATATTTAGCAACCTAAGCCAAATTTACTACTCATATTGTAAAATTAAATATATAGTTTTAGGTTCATTCATCAATACAAATATTATAAAGAGGTACAGTTTGTGGGTTTGTGAGTTTGTGAGTTTGTGACGTTGTAAGGGGTAATCTCAGGAACTACTGGTCCGATTTGAATAATTCTTTCAGCGTTATATATCTCATTCATCGAGAATGGTTATAGGCTTATATATCATCACGATAAGACCAGTAGGAGCGGAGCACAGATGAAAAATGTTTCAAAATCGAAAATGTTTTTTTTTTTAGAGTTTCTGCTGTGTGTCAGCTTTAGCCCAGAGAACTATTACTACGCGGACGAAGTCGCGGGCGGGGTCTAAAATCTATATACTAATATTATAAAGAGGTACCGTTTGTGACGTTGTGACGTTGTAGGGGGTAATGTCAGGAACTACTAAACCGATTTTGAAAATTCTTTTACCAGGATAAAGCCACGTTTTTGTGAGTGTCATAGGCTACATTTCATCACGCTAAGACCAATAGGAGAGGAGCAATAATGAAAAATGTTTTAAAATCGGGGTATCTTTTCCTTTTGAGAGCTTCCGCTGCGTCTTAGCCCAAAATAACTATTCCACACGTGCGAAGTCGCGGGCAGAAGCTATTAACTAATTATATTATCTATAATCTATACTAATTGTTCCGTAGTTCTCGTGAGATTGTAGGGGGTAATATCTGGGGAGTCGCAGAAAAATGGTCGAACGAAAACGTTTCTTACGAACGCAGCCTTAATTATGAGATATATATGATTGAGTTCTAGAGAAAAGTTGTAGCTTAATAATGCCTATTACCGCCCAACGAAGTGGGCACGGGTCGGCTAGTAAATTAAAAAAGTTATATTATAAAACCACTTTTCAACAAAAGAATGTCTACTATAAAATATTAATTTTGTAAGAATACAAGAGTTAAAAAGTAATGAGTTCTCAGGATTGTAACTTTTATAATGATTACTCAAGTGTTCACTTATATTTTTAAGGACTACATCTGATAATTTGCGTCCATGGCTTAGACGGAAATGCTGCAGACCTACGTCTTGTTAAGACTTATTTAGAACTCGGCCTGCCTGGGGCCAGATTAGATTTTCTTATGTCTGAAAGAAATCAAGGCGATACCTTCTCTGATTTCGATACTATGACAGATAGGTGAGTTTAATAATAAAACTTAAAATTATTAAAACATTAATAATTAAAATTTGATATAACTTTATTAAACCCAGATCAATACTCTCTAGGAGTTGACACGAGGAGACTTAATTATGAAAGTGTGGACAACGCTTCTGTCTCCTCTCATCTTCTTTTACCAAGAGACAATCCTGCACCGTCTATTGAATGGTTAATCATATTCTCAGGTGTATAGATCGATTTTGCACCTCTTCTTTCTTCATGACTCATACGAGGACCTCCGTGAGTTGCTCGTAATAAAATGGGTTAAGGGCTAATTACCATGCATTTTCCGACACTCTTGGAGTGTAATACAATAGTCTTAGTGTTTTATGACAGAAGTAGAGAATGTCCTTTTACATTCGAAGCTTGCATACATTCTATACATTATTACAGTCGATTAATATCCCCTTAATAACTGCTAATTATATTATAAAAAAATCCTTGAAGCCTTTTTTACTTTATTGTATTTATTTTTCCGTTCCAGACTTGTACAGGAGATAGTCACACATATACAAAATTCAAGTGAACCGGCTCGAATAAGCTTCGTTGGACACTCTTTAGGAACAATAATAATCAGATCCGCCTTAGCCAGGCCCCAGATGAAGCCTTATTTGGGGAAATTGCACACATTTTTATCACTCAGTGGACCGCATCTTGGTACCTTGTATAATTCCAGTGGGCTCGTTAATGCAGGTGAATATCTAATTTATTATTTCTGTTGGATTCAGATCTAACCCTTTTTTTTTTAACGTGGGGAAATCCCTTATGGATACGCCACCCTCCCGGGGGAGAGGGTGGGTTATGTCCGAGTCGCACGGACTAAAACCCCACGGTGTACCGACAGACCGTTTTGTGGGGGCGGCAAGGGATCGTTCAAGCTAATCAACCTTGTAGAGCCGCCCCCACGGTCCGCCCGGCGGAAGGTGACCGCCGGGCTCCTACCTATAGAGGGACAGACCGGGTACACACCGGCTGCCCCCCCTCGTCCGCCGGACCTGTGCAATGAGGAGATGGGCTTCAGATCTAACCCTATCGGGTCTAACCCTATAGTGTTATCACACTGATTATTCTTTTTTTTTGGCAACCAACCTTCTAGATTATCACTGCCATTGTCGAATAGGTTATTATTGTTATTACAAATATCTTGTGATAATTTCAATGTTCTGACAAGATGGTGGCCCCATGTTAGAATTTTCCAGAAAGTTTTAGTGACGTTTGAGTATTCATGCTCCGTGTTATTATTTTCCATCCAGTTCATTTGTCCACAATAACCACACTATATTACGTAAAATACCACCGATGTTACAAAATATAGAAGCATTAATACAAGATTATGAATAAAATATAAAAGTCTCTACATGACAGACTAAGATCGCACAAAATTTCCAACCCTGATTATTGTGTAACTGACAAAGCAATACTTTGATTATACGTAGAAGTTAACATTATTAAAGTGTAAGGGGGGGTGTAAGGAGCGTCGAATAACATCGAAGACTTGAGAGATCCAAGCCAACCTCATCTGCACGTGGTGCACCCTGCTGAATAACGGACGCGGCAATGGCAAAAGCGGGGTGGTAGGGTTTTACGGCCTGACTGGGTCGCAACCACCATGTATATGGCGAAAAAGCCCGTTATGGTGATTCGTTTCTGCGGGTCGCGTTTTAGGATCAGCCTGTGCATATACAGCCTTTCGCAGGCCGGCATGACAGCGGCGACCGGCGATGGATACTGTGTCACTCGGTGGTCGCCATTGTTTTCGGATTGTACTGTACTTACCATCAGGCACAGTGCAATTATATTGCCGTGCTACAATAAAAAAAAAGTAACTAATAATGTAATTGACAACTGATAATAAATTGTTGAAGACATTATTAATCTGCTGTTGAGAGTCCGCTGTCCGTTATTATTATTGACAACGAAAAAGATCGCCCAGTAACATCGTTTGAACATTATATAAAACCAATAGATGTGAAAGGGAGAGCACTTTACAACATTCAGATTGAGAGCCACGACACGAACAACGAAACTTCATTCAATAACAGAATAACTGACAGCAGTTTATATCAACTGTTCCTATAAAATAACACAACACCATAATAGCTGTTGTTGTCATTTATAATAGTTAGCTATAAATTCATAACTTAAGGATCGTAGTTACCCAAAATTATGGACATATTATACTAGCACGCTGACACAAATTTAAGGATATTAAATTATTTTGAATAAAAGATTCAAGGCTTACAGTAAAGACCTACAGTAAAAAATGCAAAAAGTACTGGCCGCTTATTATGCTGTATTTACGACAACTCGAATTTTGTATTGTAATAATTTTCATTACGATACAAGTTTCTAAAAACCTACGAACTCCTTGCTTAAATTCAAACTAGTTTTCATGGATTTAAAATATAAATCTTGATAAAACCCATAAGAACTTTAACTCACGCAGACGTTACCAAAAAGATAAGGAGTAAAATTAATCGAACATCGCTTTATCGCTTCCAGGTATGTGGTTCATGCAAAAATGGAAGAAGTCCGGTTCACTCCTCCAGCTATCGCTACGTGACGCTTCCGATCCTCGACGCTCATTCCTCTATCGGTTGAGTGAAAGGAGTCAACTGCATCAATTCAAACACATACTACTTTGTGGTTCTGGACAAGATCGTTACGTGCCGCTTCATTCCGCTAGACTAGAGCTGTGTAAAGCTGCTGCAAAGGACACGTCTCTGTTAGGGCAGGCTTATCGGGAGATGGTAAGAAGTTTTAAATTAGCAAAACTTAATAACGACGCTATTGACTTTGTGTGTCTTTATAACCGACTTAAGGAGTGTATGTTCGGCTGTTTGTTGTTTCACAAGTCTTTTTTTTAATCCTGGGGATATCCCTTATAGATACACCACCCTCTCGGGGGAGAGGGTGGGTTATGTCCGACTCGAACGGACTAAAGCCCCACTGTGTACGTCTTCCGCTATAGTTGGGACGGCACGGGATCTTTCACAAGTTTACCCTAACCTAACTTAATCGAGACGAGAAAATTAAGAAATATAAATAGTTCACCTATTTAATATACATTTACAAGATATCTTACATGGTCCCAAACGAATTAGGTGTAGATTGTCTGCGCCTATATAATCAATGATCATCCAATTTAATTGTAAATTTTTGACTAAAGCTATTTATCTTGAACGATATCGCATCTCCTGTATGCCAGTACTAATAATATCTGTTTTTTTTTTATATATATATTATAGGAGGCAAACGAACAGATGGGTCACCTGATGTTAAGTGATCACCACCGTCCATGGACACTAACAACACCAGAGGGGTCGCAAGTGCGTTGCCACCCTTTGGGGGAAGAGTTAGAGGAGGGAGACAGGGAAGGGGAGGGTAGGTAGGTATCCGGCGCTCTCACTGACCGAACGAAACGCAACAATGCAAGCACTGTTACTTCACGTCGGTTTTCTCTGAGAGGGTGGTACTACCCCGGACGAGCCGACCCATTTATGCTGAAACCAGTAATAGCTTCAGCTTGGCTCTACCACCTACAACCAGTAATAGCTTGAGCTTGGCTCTACCACCTACAAAAACTGTACTCCTTAAATTAAAACATTCACCAAATTATTGTATTTAAGGATTTTGTATTTTTCTCTTATTAAATACAACTTATGATACCATTCCTATAGTAATTATCACAATGAATATTAAATCGGAATGGTAACGGTTTTCAGGTACACAACATGGTGTCTCCATTAGCAGCTCGTGCCTCCACGGTTTCCGTGGTACGGTATGACGTACAACACGCCTTGCCTCACACAGCCAGCGCGCTCGTGGGACGCGCTGCGCATATAGCTGCTTTAGACTCCGATCTGTTCATAGAAAAGTTCCTTCTCGTTTCGGCTCTTAAATATTTCCGATAGGCAATAGTGAAACATTAAACAGATTCACACTCGAGCCTTCAACGATAAACCTCGATACTTCAACGATAAACCTTGATCATATTGGGATTAAAAATAATATCGCTTCGGTTTTTTTTCGAACTGATTACACTATTGGCCTAGCAAGGTCTTAACAGCTTCACCGGACTACTAAGGCGAGCGCTTAAGGCACTCAGCCGATTTTATTTGGGCACCTAGCTCAAGGGCGCCCAGCACACCTCGGCATGGGCTGTTGCCTGATACATGCAATTCGCGACCTATCTGAGCTTACCTAAGCTAAGCTACATATTTATACTTATATGAGTTATTGAAACATATATGTGTACCAAGCATACATACCTCAACAACTCTTATATATATTTTGTGTCGGATATTTTATTCTAAACTATTTCAGTTTGATAAGGGAAAAAAATATAGCTTCGATTTTGTGGCTAATTACATGATAAGTTGCAGATTTGATTAACAGAGATGTTGCGGAAATCCATTATTAAATATTAGAATGGAAGATACATTGAACAGTTTGAGGCTTAAATGCAAAATAACATCCAAAATAATCACTGATGAAATGATAATTATTTTGTAGTAATTCTTCATTTATTGTATGGATGAATTAATAATTATTCCTAAATAAGCATTACTCTACACTTTTTTTTCCGAACTGACTACGGTATTGACCAAGCAAGGTCTTAACAGCTTCACCGGACTACTAAGGCGAGCGCTTAAGACACTCAGCCGATTGTATTTTGACAACTAGCTCAAGGGTGCGCGGCACACCTCGGCTTTGACTGTTGCCTGATACATGCAATTCGCGACCTTTGTAAGCTAACCTAAGCTGAGCTAACTATTCATACATATTCATACATATATGAGTTGTTTTACTCTACACTGATTTTATTGTATTCTACCTTTATAAATAGATGATGTATATGATCAGAATAAGTCTACAACTGGCAACTAAAAAAGTAGAACGCGGTAAACAGAAATCATACAACAAGGCTTAAGTCGGAGTAGAAGCTCAATATAATACTACCGAAAATATTAACTATCCACATATTGTAAATAAAAACTGTTCATGCATGCATGCTTTGTTAATGATTCAGACATTACACAATTTATAGAGCCGCTTCAGTTGCGCAGAGACATTGCCTCACTGAGCGTATTCTACCGTCTGTATCATGGCGAGTGTTCTGAAGAGCTATTTAATTTAATACGTTCCTCTCCTTTTCACACCCGAACCACGCGCGCTGGGCTTCGGAGCCATAGTTTTACGGTTAATCCTATCTGGACACGAACTAAAAAGTTCGCAACTTCTTATCTCTGCCGTACCGTGAAGCTGTGGAACAATCTCCCGGCCAGTGTGCCGGCTAAATATAATACGGTATTTCCGACCTAACTCGATCTATCTATCTACTATAATAATTATCATCAGCTACTAGTTTAATTTCTCGATAAAAGAAACCTAGCAAATTCTTTGTTTAAATTTTGAAACTTGTTTTTATGGATTTAAAAATATAAATTTTGCTTAAACTCAGTGGTGTAACCGTTGAAGCCCGTTGCAAATCAGTGGTGTAACCGTTGAAGCCCGTTGCAAATCAGTGGTGTAACCGTTGAAGCCCGTTGCAAATTCATAAGATAGAGTCCTTCTTCAGTGTAGACAAGTTTTGTTACAATGCAATGCAGCAAATTGGGAGGAATCTATTACTTACTACAAAACAAACACATTCTAGAACTAGTCGATGTCTTTTACTTACAAATGTTTACGAATAACTTAAAGCATGTTAATGCAACACTAATAAATTCTGTAATAATAAATATTAAGATACGCACGTACTCGAAGTCCTTTCGAACAGTGGTTTCTATCAGGCCTAGGTCTTCTGATATTCTGCCCGTTCTGTCACCATATTGTTACGCCACTAGTAAGCCATAAAAACCATAATTAATAAAATAACTATTTTATGAGCACAATTCTTTCTAAATATTAAATTAAACTTAACTAAAGCATTTCTTTTTTTTGTATACCACTGGTAGCATTTCAAAGCATTTCTTCAAGCATTTCATATATTTAGATTATTATTATTCAACACAAGACACGTTCCAGATTTTTTTAAATTATAAAAATTTCATAAGCTTGTAATTTTCGTGTCTTCAATTATAAATTGTTAATAAGTAATTAACTTTTTAATTTTTACATCAACATATAGTACTAAATTCCTAAAACATACATATTACAGTTTTGAATTAATGAATGAGAACCCCTATCGATTATAAGGTTTTAAAAATACTAGCGGACATTCGACCATAGTTCATTGATCGTTTTAAGTTTGAATTTTATTAGGGTTAATATCATTGTTGAATGTAGAATGACAAAGGGTAATTGGAACGTAAGAGTAAAATACTACATACAGTCGAGTATAGCAACCTCCTTCACAACCTTTTTTGAAGTCCTTTATTGACAGATGTCAAAATGTCTTTTTTATTTACATGTGTGTATATGTTGTGTAAAATTGAAGCATTATTGTGAGTAATGCATATTTTAATTAATTTAATGTACTTCTAATGCATTTTATATAAAATTAATAAGTTTCTGCACTTCTCCTCCATATAAACTTTAACTATGCCAAATTTCACGTTTATCCGTTCGCCCAATTCCGTTAAAAAGGGATAAAAAGTTTAGGCTTCACGTATTAATATATAGGTAAACCAATAAAATGTTAACTTATCGACACTAAATACCTACCCAAATACAAAACCTATTAAAATACCATCGTTTTAACAAATATAACCTGCTCTAAAAGGACACCTAATTGACGTGTTTGTCGATTATTAAAAATATAGGTCTTGGAATGAGTGATAAATCGACTAGTATCCTACTTGTAGAGTGATTTATGAAATATTGAGAATTACAATGAAGCAACAATATTTATAAGTAGTGTAAGTGGGTCTTTACACCAATTAAGATTAAATCTAGTAAATGTAGATAATTTAAGTAGATAGATGTATATAAGGTTTTTATCCTTTTTTTACCCCTCTCTGTAGCAATGGCACTTGCAAATTAAATATTACAGATGTAGTATCATTATTATGTAGATTAATTTCTAATACTGATTTTTTTTAAACGATCGCTAATAACATCTACTTACGTAAATGACAAAATGTTTACTCTAACGTTTTAATAATATAACCATAAAAAATAACTAGAAATAATTTAGACCACAAACGTCATGTAGAATGGCATACTAAGACAGTTTAAAACCTTTACAGACAGATAGATGGCAGCACTAATCACGAAATATCTGAAAGAAACCATTAATTTTTCGCATTTGTCTATGATTTTTTTTAAATATAGCGTGCGTAGTGTAGTCTGAAAGATACATTGTTTTTATTTACATTTTATTTGAAGATATACATTTAAAAATGAAGTTAACACAATAACAATAAATTACCAGGGAGTTCACGGAACGCATGAGGTATTTGATATTATCATCCATCGCACAAACGAAATGCAAAACAATGATAAAAATACGTGCTATTTCGAAGTTTCCTAGACATTTAAATATCACATACATAGGAGGACACCATTTTCACACACAGCCACCTAATTTTAAACGAAGCATAAATAAAATGATGTCAACAAGACAATTCATGTATATATCTACAATACATATATACCTACGGCAAACACACGCGAAACTATTATGTTTATTAACACAAAAGTCGCCCAAGGAATCCTTAGCTCTTAGTTCTACGGTAGAGCTTACTGTCACCACACACGAGGCCTGTCAAGGCCTATTTTATTCCACTTTACTGTAATTACGTTCCTAAATCCAGAATGCTTAACTGATGATGGCTGGAATGTATGACTTTAGTCTTTAAGTAACACGTAAGCCTCGATAAACACAATACGGTATGCGATAATTCCTGTCCAAATATTTCTCATTATTGACGGAAATTTGAGCTGCAGAATTTGAAAACTTCAAAACTCGCTACGAATTGGACTTCAAATTGTACAGAAAATTGACAGCAATCTGTTGTCGCAAATAGACACCCAAAAATATTTGGTTATATTAAAATATTTTACATGTTAAAAATGATACATTGAGTACTTGTATGTACTACATAATAATAAAAACAAGCAAATTTATGAATTAGAAGCTTAAAAATGTATCCCTTTGCGATAAAATCGAACGGCAATTGCTACTTACAATTTGATCGCAATTTGAAATTGATTGATTGAGCTTGAGATGCATTTGCGACAACAGTTTGACAGCAATTTGTATTACTGTTTGGTATGAATTTCGCTACCAAATGGATATTGTAAATGTAGCAAAAGTTATAAATTTTTATCGAATGTTAGACTGATCTATAAATGTACGATCATTAAGAATATTAATAAGTTTCTTAGAAATAAAGGTTTTTGGTAAAACTAATTTAATAAATAAGTTCTTATCTCGCTCTGTCCACTTTTTTCTATTTACTAATACACAATTATTATTATTACGTAGATGATATCTTATACAGGGGCTATTTATTTTAAATTTAATTTAGTATAAATATTTTATTTTTACGATAGGTATATTATATTTCTTTCTGAGTACGGTTGATTCAAGAAATCAAAGTCATCCGTTTATAGGGTATTGAAACAAAAAGCAAGTTACACATTTCCTTATAAATGTTCTTGTATTTAATTATAATACAAATTTAGTTGTATATCTGAGTTGGGAGATGTTACATAGACCTGTTTGATAAAATAGTAACTATCGTATGATATACCTATAAATAAATAAAAGCGTATTAATCCAACGTCTATGTTATTCGACCTATAAACAGTTTTCAGAGAAACTGATGACTTTGATGCGTTCTTGATTTTAAAGGAGCACGTTATAACCTTGCCCATATATATATTGATTTTTCATGACATATTTTTAAATTGGCTATTATATTTTATTACACAAATGATCAAAAAATTATATAGTTATCTAGCACCGCCGGTGATTTCGGCCGTGTCTGATTACAACAAAAAATAAAATGTAAGGCAGCGCCATCTATTAGCGAATTAAAGTAAAATGAATGGTATAAACACATAGATATACTGAACTGTCAAACGATTTTGTAGCTTATTAATATAGATAAACAAGAAGCGAGGTTATCTAACCAATTTAATTAATCAACAACATTTCAAATTAAAATCAGACGTACAATTATTTTTACCGTAGGTGCCACCTTTATAAATGTCATATTAATTGTTTTTGTTTTTTAACTTTATTTTTGGCAACCAATCTTTTAGATTTTACTGCCATTGTCGAGTAGTTAATAGTATTAAAAGTTCTTCTATTTTATTATTGGCAGCCAGTCCTTTAGTGGACTATTATTGCCATTGTCAAGTGAGTATCGATATTACAAGTTTCTTGATATAATTGCAATGAACTAACAAGATGGTGTCCATCTTGTTAGAACTATTCATGGAGTTTTTGTGGTACCTCAGAATTCATGGTCCGTGGTATTATTTTCCATTCACTTCACTTATGTACAATAAACAAACTATATTACATAAAACACCACCAAAACCACCACCACAAATTATACACAATATAGTCAAGTAACACAAGATTATGAATAAAATATAAAATCCACTACATGACAGACCAAAATCCCACCAAAAACTCTCTATTAAATTGTTAATTTTACATTCTACTTCATGCAATTATTTCATATGTTATAACGTGCTCCATTTTGTAACAACCTTCTTTATGAGTGTGGAAATGAAAACATACATATAAATACATTTATAAAAGACGAAAAAGAATTTTGTAAATAATGTAATAGCAAATGAGATTTTATTTGTAAATCATATGTTTAATGGGATGTGTCGATGTTATACACATAATATTATAATTCTTAAATAAAGAAATTAATTATATTCTATTTTTATTATTACGTTATTACCTACGTTATTTAAATTTGTTTCTTCGTATATTCCATGGCAATATACATATAATTTTATAAAATAAATACAAACCGTTGGTGTTATATATCAAGAAGGTAATAAGTACATATAGTAGGCATTTATATGGTTGAAAAATTATCAAAATACCAAGAACTTAAAAGGAACACCGGCTCCAGAAGAAAGCGAAAAAAAAATTTGACTGCACTGTTAATAACGCTTTTTTATATTGAGTTTTTTTTTACATTACACTGCTGGGGGGACAGGCCTTTTCCCGAGAAAACTATAGTCATTGCCAGCATATCATGCCAACCCACAACATATTGGTAAAACACAGAAATTCGCAATTCTATATTTTTACTACACACAGGTACAAGAACATTTCCCAGGTTCAGTTTTCTTCACAGTGTTTTCCTTCTCCATGAGCCTATACTGCTACCTATTAAATTAGCATATGTTTGTGAATCCAAAAGAGTAGTTAGTCACATTGGGGATCGAATAAATAAGTCTTCGAATCGATATTCCGCCAGTCATACCAGTTGACCACCATAGTCAGTTATTGTATGTATATAGACTTGTATTTATAATACATTCAAGATATATTAATATTAGTAGTACCTACATGTAAAAAAAAATTAACAGCATCATTTGCCAGATCACTCGTTTTTCCGACCAGAAAAGATTTGATTATCCATATCTAGGACAATAGACTGTTGCAGTTTCTAGTAAATAATTAAATTAAATAATGAAATTTGATGACTGTTCCTCCTACATTAATTATAAGAACTAATAATAACGGATTTATAAAGTACTGAGCAATAATTTTGCTGTCATTACACTAAATTATTGAATCTCAACTTTAGCTAAACACATTAAAAAAAGGATAGATAACGGACATTAGTTATAAATATGAAATAGCTTAAGCGTAAATAAGAAAGTAATACCTTTATGAAATTGTTCAAATTACTAACAATAATTTTACAATAATGGATCTGATGTTTTGATAGTGGCAGAATTACAAATTACGCTTTGTGATGAACAAATCATTCATTCGTTCTTTATATGGATCATTCATTCGTGAATCGTTACTAACTTCATTCATTTAACATTCATTGCATTTGCGGCCAGCGGCTGTTAGGAGTTGTGTGTTTTATTTTTTTGTATCCCTAATTGAATATTTTAGTATATTTAGTCAAATAAACTTAAATTAAGTAATCAAAATAGTTCAATATATTTTTTGTATTCACGTGTGTTACAAAGTAAAATCAAGGTGTCACTTTCTATCAATATTCGCAATTTAGGCAATGCAGTGTTCGCTACAGATGAAGTTTTTCTAAAATTGTGATAATACTCTATTATAAAATGGGCAAATTGTTGAGTCTCTTGGCCCGTGATGACTCTAATTGTTGTTCCTCTCCTCGTTACGACATCTTCCTGGATTTTGAGAATGCCGCGCCCACGAACACAGAGCGCGATGTCTTTGAAGAAGTCCAAAGAGTACTTTTAGATTCAGAGAAGATATTGGAAGAGATACAGTGTTATAAGGGGGCAGGAAAAGAAATAAGGGAGGCTATAGCGGATCCTTCCAGGATATCTTCGGAGCGAGCGTGGCGGGCAGTTAAACCTCTCGTAGATAAGCTACTGCGATGCTATAATCACTCTTTGGAGCTACAGCGGGTAAGTAATTTTATTATTATTTAAATAATTTTATCAGTAGCTCCTGACTATTCAATTTTTCATAAATAATTTGCACATTTGCCGCGTCTTCATGCATATAGTCAGATTCTAGAAAAGTAAATACAGTGGGTAAGTACATTTTTTTCGATTATTTACTAGTAAATAGTTTTAAATACGTATTTAAATCCCTAGAAATATTTCTTCAAATAATTGTTACGTTACGTGTTACGTTGTACTACAATATTTATGTATCTACTACAATATTTATAATATTTAGGTATATAGATAAAACATATACAAATATATGAAACCTTTTTTAGCTACAACCTCTATACATAATATAATACTATTAATTTTAAATGAAGTGAGACAAGTTAAATTTAGACCTATATTTCCTTTGTCACTTTAAATAAGTGTTTGACATATAAATAAACCTTTATTGTAAACAGATTCTCTTGAACATTATTAGTCATTAAATTAATAATGAACAATCAGTAAACAATTCATTGTTATTCTTTTAGTAAAATTCTTACTAAATTACTTAATCACTTGCAAACAAATAAAAGTGTCTTGTCATTAAAAAAAAATGCAATATTGCAAATGCATCGAAGTAGTCCACTTTAATATTTCTTTTACATAATACTATTACAATAAATAACATTTATGATTGTTTGCTAGCAATTAAAAAGCGATATTCGGTTTGTATTGTTATATGGTGAAAACAATTATAAAGTGGGTATTTGCATACTTAATTAAAAATTAACTTAACTGCATATATCCAGAATGTTTTTAACAATTTTATGAGATAGTGGCTAGAACTTTGTTTCTTATGATTTCATGCTTAGAAGTACTTCAAAGACATTCTTTCATATACTATTTCTGAGTCTAGTGAAGTTGTGATGATCCCTCAAGCTAATAGCTGTAGACCGTTATAAAAAAAGCTATACTATAAGTAAAACTGTCATTGTAATAAACAGTTTTAAAGTGTATGTATGTATTGTCTGCATATCAATCAAGCAATACTGTGGTTTTTTTTATTTATTTAACGATGGCATTGTTATATTGTTAAAAGTATGATTTAAATGTGATGATCTATTTTGAATATATACTACTTCTTTTAGTTGTGACTTAAATAAATATGATAGATAAAGTATTTGAAGCACTGTAGGGTATTTTATGTATTGCAAAAAAATCTGTAGTATTAAAAATATACTAACTAATGAACAATGTTAAAAAAATGTTATGTCCTGGTTAGTTTGATGTGTTTTTAGGATTTTCTGTTTGTAGTCTGTAGTCTAAGTATTGTATCAATTACAATAGTTAATTTTATTTAAATGTTTTTTTTTTCCTCGAACTGACTACGCTATTGACCCTGCAGGGTCTTTACAGCTTCACCGGACTACAGTTTTTATTTAAATGTGTTTGGATGTCTGTGCTATATTTATTTATCTAACAACAGAAAACAAATTAATCATACCCCAAGTACACATCAATAATAATAACTTACAGAACTAAATTTGTCTTCCTCTTAAAGTTTCCTCCTATTATTGACAAAGTTGAAAACCTAAGATTATCAAACTTAGGGGTGTAATAGTGATGTTATGGAGCATGAACTTCTTTGTCCAAACATTCAGCTTGTGTTTCGAAAGAACATCTGTAACAGGGAATTGTTTTTTTTTTATATAATAGGATGCAAACGAACAGATGGGTCACCTGATGTTAAGATCACCAGAAGAGTCGCAAGTGCGTTGCGATCCTGTTTTTGAGGGAGGGGGAAGGGAGGTGAGTTATCCGGTGCTCTGGCGCTCTCACTGACCGAACGAAACGCAACAATGCAAGCATTGTTACTTTAAGTCGGTTTTCTGCGAGAGGGTGATACTACCCCGGGCGAGCCGACCCATTCATGCTGAAACCAGTAATAGTTTCAGCGTGGCACTGCCACCTACTGAATCTGTTTTGATACCTTCTTACACAGTAGAGATTTACAATACAAAACAATCCCCTATCATCATCATCATCAGCCTGTAAGAGACCCACTGCATGCTGAAACCAGTAATAGTTTCAGCGTGGCACTGCCACCTACTGAATCTGTTTTGATACCTTCTCACACAGTAGAGATTTACAATACAAAACAACCCCCTATCATCATCATCATCATCATCAGCCTGTAAGAGACCCACTGCAGGACCATAGGCCTCTTCCCGAAGGAAGGTATAGGCGTAATTATCACGCCAGCCCACGACGTATTGGCGATTTCAAATTCTGAGAAATCACAGTTCTATATTTTTCCCCACATATAGTAGTACTACAAGAACATTTCTTAGGTTCAGGTTTCCTCACGATGTTTTCCTTCACCGTCAGCCGATAGTGTTACCAATTTAAATTAGTAAATGTACGCGAATTCCGAAAAATTCATTGGTACATGCCGGGGTTCGAACCTGCGGACATCGAAATAATATTCCACCGGTCAAACCACTAGACCACCACGACAACAATCACCTATACATTTGGTTTATGTGGTTGGTGGTATTTGTTTGGTTGGTTGGTATTGGCATTTGGTCTAGGTTTCGCAGAAATGAAAAAGGCAACAGATTTTCGGTTATCTATAAATAATGACAAATTGTATAGCTCTTGATGGTCGCCAATAATATTGGATGGCGCTGTGTTTACCATTACGTTCAGTGACGTCAAGTGATCATGTTACTGTATATAAAAGAACAATGTCTATCATCAATGTGGGTGGTATTCTAATCAAACATTACCATACAAAATGGTTGTCCAATGAAAACATTATACAACACATTTATAAATTAATAGTGAACATCCTATAGCTCCATACTTTTCTATTTATTTTCAGCCTCTATACATATAATAAGTGTGTAAAAATTAAGTGTCTGTACTTCTTAGATTTTTGTGGAAAAAAATTTGCAGGTGTCTAGAAGTAGTAATACATTTCAATCATTTTTAGAAAATGTTTGTTTGGACACGCATCACTGCTAAAATACTGCGTTCACGATAAAACCTGTCCACTCTATCGAAAGTTATTGTAATTTGAATGACGACGCAACTTTAATAAGCGAGAAAAGTAGATAATATTTAGACTTAAATCATTCAGATGACTTTATTAGTCACTGTTTAGTACATCAGATTCCACGCGGACGAAGTCGCGGGCACAGCATAGT
Organism: Antheraea pernyi; assembly: GCA_015888305.1. Taxonomy (NCBI): domain Eukaryota; kingdom Metazoa; phylum Arthropoda; class Insecta; order Lepidoptera; family Saturniidae; genus Antheraea; species Antheraea pernyi. The sequence continues at coordinate 542,346 of MU158835.1, read as the reverse complement.
ATAAAATAAAGTCCCCTACCGCGTCTGTCTGTTTGTTCGCGATAAACTCAAAAACTACTCGACGGATTTTAATGCAGTTTTCACCAGTGGATAAAGTGATTCATGGGGAACGTTTTAGTATATATTCAAAATTTGATATTATTTCTTAAAGCTTAAAATATAACTTATTCAACATGTATTTAGCGAAAGTAAGATACTCCGGCCGTTAAATTGCTTTTTCGAGTATTATTTTTACATCTTTTGAATACACTGCGGCATGTGAAACGGGCTTACATTGGCTGTGTTTCAAACAAACTAAACATAATAAGGGCACACATTTCAAGTGAGCTGTAATTTACGGAGACGTATTTTACGCGCGGACCCTTTATCTAGTTATTTTTGATCGAAGTAATAAAACGAAGTTTGTGTACATAATAACTTTTTATAATATTTTATATAGCTACGTCACCCTATTTATGTATATCTAGTGAATGCATCCGCTCTCTTGCTGTACTGAGGTCTGGATGATAAGCGCAATTCAGATAAGATTGTGATGTCACACTGATACGTTCCCGTGTTGATATCGTATAACATAACATTTGACTTTCAATTGTGTTTGGAAAATTTCGTACGTTCGCTTATCGCTGTAATAGAATTATTAATCGAAAGTGTCCATATCGGAATAGAATTTTGTGAATGACTAAATGTTTATAATGATATTAGCTCTTATGGGAATTTGTACGTTTAAACAAATATACCAAAGCGACTTCCTTTCTCACACCCACACCGTAATCCCTTAGCGGAAATTGCATTATTTTTACGCCCGTATGGATTCACTGTATCTTCAAACTTTCTTAATCCATATGTTGTCACTGCGTAAAGTTACAAAAGTTTCTCGAAGTTTATTGTAGAAGAAATTGCGTTTAGTATTAGAATAACAGAGACATAAATTATTATAAACAGCAAAAGAATATGTATAGAATGTTACTAGTAACTAGTCAGGCGAGCATTATTTTGATTATCGTATCTAAAATGTTACACATGAAACAACTTATTATAGTATCGCATGGATTTAAAAACTTAAAAGAGAGTTAGTGTTTTTATTTATACGTTGTGATTATTTTTAATTTTTGTTGAATAGACTGTAAGATTTGACAGTTTTGTCATACTATGGACTACGATTTGACCTGTATGTATAGAAAGTTCTTACAAACTTTAATTATTTTTTAAATTATTATATCTTTAGTTGAAGCAATTACTTTCACACTATTAAGGATCAGGTCTTTGCAGTATATGTTAGCAGTTTTCAATAGCTTACTTAATATACTATATATTATATATACTAATACTTTTGAGAATAGCAAGGACAAATTTATTTATTTATTACATCTTTGGTACATCAACGACG